>JAABNY020000046.1:10219132-10241095 GCA_015164015.2 Brevimyrus niger
CAGGCCTGGCTGTTTGCCCCTTGGGTTTTTATAAATGCGGTAAAAGCCACGTTAAACCGCCCCCCCCCCCCCTCACACCCGGTTCCCCGCAGTATAATGACAATGAGCCTTGTGAAGTTCTGGCCATTTCCCTGGGGGGCGTTTAATGTTCACTAGTCGCCTTTGCTTGTAATGCTGACAAAAAAGCACCAAGCACTCCGTGTCCATTCGGATCAAACCTATTTCTCTCCTCTGTCTGCTGATTATCAGCACGTTTAATTTTTACAGACAGTCCCACAAACCTATGCAATAGTCTGGTTTAATATGAAAGGGATTTTAATAATAATAATTTACCATCAAGTGTCCATGGTTGGATGCTAGGCCAATAGAAACCAGTTGCATTTAATATTTAGCCACAAAAGGCTAGTTGTTAAAACAATAGTTGGTGAGGTCCATGGAAACAAAGGGGAAATTTAATATTTATGACTCATAAATCTTTCACAGAGCTTTATAAAAGTCAGTATTGGATGTGTTGGTGTGGGTATTTAAGTCTGTTTTTTTATGTTTTAATTACAGGAGCTAACCCAGGGGCTACATATTTACCACTCGATGGGTTTTACCCATTAAATATTAATGAGTTATGGGAGAATTTAAACCATATTGTTATTAGCCACAGGTTAAAAAATACTAGCTATGGAATAATTTGGAATTCTCTGGTCAAGTGTTTTACAGAAGCTTTGAAATATGTTGTAAAACACTTTATAAATCATTTATAAAATAATGTTTACAGAGTGGTACTATGCACAGTTATGTTAAAAAGGAAAGTTTGCCATCTCTGCAAGTTTATTGGTTTTACCACTGAACAATTGTTTTCTTTTTAATGATACCAGTCAAACTTTCCATGGATGAGTTGATCTCTGGAATTGGAGTCCATAAAAGGTACCTAACAATGATGAGTCAAATTGCTGGACCTCCCATAAATAGGATAAGAGCAGATTTCCAACCACAAGAGTATCTTTCAGAACAGTGGTTCTCAACCAGTGGGCCTTATAAGTAGTTTGCTGAACCATTTTCAATGGGTTATTTTGAAATTTCTTGTATTGTCTGTGTGGTTAAACATGATGTGGATCCCAGAATTGTTTTTGTGTTTGTTTGTTTTATGACAGAATCCCCCCCCCGAATCTTTGTGAAGTAAATAGACAAACAAACAAACAAGAACACAAACAAAAGAACAAATGTATAAATAAATAAAAACACAGGGCCGTTAATTTGTACTGACTGAAGAATGATGTGGGTTCTATGGCTAAACCACTTGAGAACCACTGTTTTAGCAGCTAAAATGCTTTGTCGTGTAGCTGTGAGCACTCGCATTGTGTGCAGAAAGTGTGTTCATTGGTGGTTCCTCACCATAGGAAACATGCGCGTGTGCAATGCTCACGAATTCCGGGAAACCACATTCAAGCCAAAGGTCACAGGATTTAGGAGTCAGCAGGGTACTTTGCTAATCTACACCTCTCTGCAAACGACCCCTTATTTATGGGTATTTATTTCACAGACAATCTTCTGAATTTCTCCTGGGACACTTTTTTTTTTTTATTCGATTTTCATTCCTAACATTTAGCGCTCTGTTTCCTTAATTGATCACTCTAGCTATCGTTTGTTGTCAGTATCGTTTGTATCCATTTAGCCCGTTTTCAAATTTCAGTTAAACCTCTGGGACAAACCCTATGGTCTGTGAGATAAGCGTAAGTTGACATAGTGCCTTCCAAATAAGTGTTACACAGTCCAGAACCTGAAACCTCTCCGCTCTGTTTTTAAGGCTCTGATGTTGTTGTTTTTATGTGAAAACTGAAACCACAATCTGTCACATAAGGAATCCTTTCTAAATGTGATGCTCCTGCAGGAAAGGTAAACATTTTAATAGCCTCTATTAAACGAGAGCAGTAAATGGTCTGGCATGTCCTTAAATACTTGCGACAACGATGGCAATTAAAAACGCATAACAGTGTGGCCTAAGTAAGCAAACATATTACTGGAAGCGCACTGGAGACATTTTATTTGCAGGAAATAATCCATGTTCCAGCAAAGAGGTCAATGGCAAAATTAAAACTAATTAGCAGGTTTAAACTTTTCCACAGCTAAAGGCACAGATGTAGTGCTCCGGATTAATTTATTGACCATCATAAAATATTCTATGATCATTTTCAGTAATTATCATTTCCTAGGGCACTATCAGTATTCAGGAAGCTTTCTATTAGATATGTTAAATTAAACCAGAAGTCAGTACTCACTGGAATTTCACTGAGTTTATCTATAAAATTAATGTTACAGTCTATATTATATTTTACTTTTGATAGTGCAAAGTAAACATATAGTATCATACCGTGGAGCCCCAAAATAATATTTCTCCTTCATGGGTTTCCTGTAACTGGTAAAATTCAAGCTTCACTGCGTACAGTAATCCATAAAGAAGCAGTGGTCCAGCAGGAGACGTATGTAATTAGTGAAGATGCTAAGTAGACATGCCTTACATTTAGTGCACATCTAGGTCTATAAAGGGCAAAACACCCAAGACTTAAAGTCAACGGCCCCTTCTGCCAAAGCCATCTGCACTCTCTGTGTACATAGGCTGCCTAACGGAGATGCACTTAAATGTTTATGGTTTTTTTGTCTAGTGGCATTTAGGGAAACATAAAGCTTTGTTTACATGACCCTCACTTGGCCCAGTGGTAACCTGGGAGAAGATTAGTAGCATTTTTAAAAAAACCCCGAAAGCACAGCTTCTGGATTCTCACAGCATTATAAGCCACGTAAACGGTCCAAGCTTGAAAGTGAATATAATTTTACATTTACATTATACCTGGAAACCTCTAATGTAACATCGACATCATCTGTACAAAATAAACAGGATTAGGAGATTTTTTTCAATGTGTCATCTCTGTTTTTTTTTTAGCATTTTTTTTGTAAAGACACAAAAAGGAAGAATGCAGCGAAAAGTTCAGTTTAGTATTTCAGGACCAAAGAGATGGGATAAAAAAACAAGTGTGCCTGTGTTTTTAGGTGTATATATGAATGTATATGTGTATCTAGATACAGATGTTCTCTGCGTTACAATGGGGTTATATTCTGATATATCTGTCATATCATATCATATCAAAAGGTGAAAATATAGCGTGGCAAAAATATATTTGGATACAGCACAAATCTAACAAACATCATAGCCTAGCCTACCTTAAACATGCTTAGACCTTATCCTACAGTACAGTTGGGCAAACTCATTAACACAAAGTCTAATTTGCAATAAAGCGTTGAATATTTCATTGAATGATGTACTGAAAGTGAAAAACAGAATGGAATCGGAAATTCCATCAAAAAGTCTATAATCTCTTTGGTTAAATATATAAGCCATTCCAGTCTATTAAATGTATGCAGCGACCTAAATTATGGGGAAAGCATTGACATTGTACTTGTTCCAGTTAGTAATATATTTCATTACAACTGAAAGTTATGGGTTTCATGTTCCCCTGTCCTCCACTGAGAGACTTTCAGCTTTAACGGCGTATCACCTGCCCACCAGAGTGGTGACCTTATTCATTTGGACTGACCCTAAGCGGGTGGGCAAAATCTCGATTAAAACCAATAGGCCCCAAACGTCAACGTGCCGGGGCTGGGCCCTCCTGGTTCACGTTAACCTTCTAAAGCCCATTTAAACGCGAGGCAGGCGGAGACGCTCACACTCCGGACTCGTGAACAGGCTGGCTTGGCGTAATGCGTCCGAAAGCTGCCTTTAATCATTGTTATGAATGCCGAGCTGATTCCACATGTGCCCTACAAGCTCACGATCATCTTTGATTTCCTTCTTTCTGGATCGTTTAGCGTGAAGTGTGAGGTGGTTTTTTTTTAACTCGAAAGCAAATATTACTTTTGTCTATTTTTAGATATTCATTTTTACTGCCCATTGATGGAAATCACCCTCCATTTTCCTAGAAATATTATTACTAATAATACTAATAATAATATTTTAAACACCTTCAAAATGTGTTTTTCTATTTAATGTCATTCGGGTCAGTCTTTGCAGTAATATACAACCTTTAAGACTGTGGTACCACTTTACAGTAAGATTGCCCTTATAAAGGGTTCATGAATGGTTTATATCAGTTATTAATTAGGTTCCAACACTTTGTAAATCATCATTAGAAAATTATACACAAGTTATAACATAGTTCTTATTTTATGAATGAGTTACTACCATTTATAAGAGGTAAAGGGGAGCCTAACTGTACTGTGAAACCCAGATTGTTAACTAGTTTCATTTTTAGTTCATAACTTATAAGGAAAATGGCAGGCATTCGGTCCAATGGCCCCAGAGTCCATAGGAGATGCTGCCTGCAGGACAAGAAGAGGAGTGAGATCCGGGTACTGGAGGAATCAGCAATGGCGCCCAGTATTGGGGCCAAGGAGTGAAGACTGAAGTACAACCAAAAACAGGACTCCGACACCACATCTGCTGGAATTCTGGCTAACTGGCACCACAAACCTGGAACAAAAAAACACCAGCACATAAAACCACAAACTTAAGACGGGACACTGGCAGACGTAAGAACCAAATACCGAGACTGGAACAACCCAGCAAACCAGAAACAGGAACCCAGACACAACCACACATTGCAAGACGCTACATTGAGTCTGGTACTCAAGAACTGACTTACCATAAGAGACTAAACCAGAGTATTTATGATAGATGGATTGCTGCTTATTATATGCATGGTTTACCCAGCCAAAGTTCTGCATGAGCCCGCCTGTGTTCACTTTCATCTCTATGATCAGTGTACCCAAAAATGGAGGAACTGTCTGAGGATTTCTGTAGCTAGGACAGCTTGCTGTGTCGTGTTGATGGCCAACAGAAAGGAAAAGTAATTGTGCACATGTAGGGTTTGTGAGCCAATAGTTTTTAAAGACACTTACGACATTGCACGGAGGTGCCTCATCTGGTGTGTTTGACTTTACCGCTACTCCTGAAAGACGTTAGTGAAATTTGAGGCCGGGGCTGAGCTGAAAGCACTCAGTCTGTGGGAAATCATCTGTTGGTGCTGTTCCCTCTGCCCCTTTCCCAGTGAAAGCTGGGAGCTCGTCTGCTGAACACATTCTGGTTGTGGTTCACTAGCAGCAGGTCCTTCAAGTGACCTCAGCAGACAGTATGCCCACCAAGGTCTGTACTGTGCTAACATTTTTGGATGCACCTTCTATCTAGACTTAAGCACAGGCCGTTACCTAGCTTATAGGCCCATGAGATTTAGGACCCGAGATCAATTGCATTAAGCCGTATTTGGGACTTTTAATAAAAGGAGCCATCTGCAACTAGGCTGACTTAGCTGTCATTAGCTGACTGCAATACTGCACTTAGCCGTCCGTGACGCCTGACTGTATATATTCTTGTTTTTACTAAATGTGACCAGATATTTGCTGCAAGGTAACGATTATGCCTGAGCGAAACCATACTGTAGAAGGTTTTGTGCCTTCCTTTGAAGTAGCCTTCCTTCTTAAAATCGGCGTACCTTGTATCTAACAAATCTAATCAAAACAAAGGCACCCAATAGATACAATGCAGGAGATTTTTTTTTTTAACGTTTTAACAATTTTATGCTTTTCGTGCATTGTACCTTTAGAGTAAACACTTGTAGACAAATCAATTTTTGTATTGAATAAAACATCATACATGTTTTAAAAGTATAAGGACAAGCAGATCTTTTTAAAAATGATCTCTCTGATTATTGGACCCATCACTCTGTTATGACCTTCATGCACCCATTCAGGCAACGTGATGCTATATGAATTACTTCCTGGTTTCTGGCAATGAAAGACTTTACATTGTTATTTAAAAGTTCTGAGTGTTTCAGGCACGGCTTGTAGCAGGCAGAGTGGCCCGCTTTGGGGTTTTTGAATAACTGAACGCCCACACAGAATCGTTTTACTGCTTCCCAAAATGTATTCCTACATTGCAGTGCATGTTTTTCTGTTCTTGATTCTCCTTGGTTCTTTCCCTTTATGACACCCAAAAGATTCAAACATCTGTCAGGCTGGATCATAGAGAGCGACAGTGGAGAGTAGCCCTCTGCTAATTTGTTTGGAAGGTCGCTCATCCACGCAGTAGATGGTAACTCATTTCCTTATTCCATTCATTTAAATTTAAACACACCAATTTATTCCCATAATGGATAGCCTCTCTCCCTTGATCTCATTTTCATGCTCTGTTTTTTAATCCTTTGATGAAAAATGTGATAGCAATTACCCTGAAAACTCTACTTTTCCACATGAGTAGTGTTTCAAACCATTTAATGCTCTTATCATTTTTGGCCTCACTGGTGAATTATTTTTGTGGCTAGAGCCCCACATTTGCATGTTTTCTTATTGTATTCAGTGATGGGTTTGGCTTCGTGTGACAACATTTTACAGCTTGGGACTGGTTACCGACTCACTTCATTAGACTATTCCTTTTCAGAGCAGCACTCAAACCCCCCATTGAGTGAAAAATAAAGCTGTTCTTGGTGTAATGAGACACCAGGGCCTGGCCTTTGCTTTTATTCGATTGTCTAAAATGATTTTCACACAAAAACTCCAGACATTTTCCACAGAATCAGGTTTGGACATTATCCAAAGGGTCATACTTTGAGATACTTTGAGAGGAGATACAAATAACTTAGTTACTCAGTTACTTCTCAAGGAGAAACCGTGGACAAAAGTACATTTTCGAGTTCAGGCACTGATGTTGGCCGTGAAGGCCTGGCTCACAATCTTCATTCTAGTTCATTCCTAAGGTGTTTGATGGAGTCAAGGTCAGGGCTCTGTGCAGATCAGTCAAGTTCTTCCACACCAAACTCACCCAACCATGTCTTTATGGACCTTGTTTTGTGTTCTGGGGCACAGTACTGCTGGAACAGAAACGGGCCCTCCCCAAACTGCTCCCACATAGTGGGAAGTATAGAATTGTCTAACATGTCTTGGTGTGCTAAAGCATTAAGAGCTCCCTTCACTGAAACTAAGGGGCCAAGCCCAACCAGAAAAAAACAACCCCATACTATTCTCTCTCTTCCACCGAACTTTACAGTCGGCACAATGCAGTCAGACAGATAACGTTCTTCTGGCATCTGCTGAACCCAGACTTGTCCATCAGACTGCCACATATAGAAGTGTGAGTCGCCACTCCACAGGACACGTTTCTGCTGCTCCAGAGTCCAGTTGCGGCATGTTTTACACCGCCAGATCCAACACTTGGCATTGTTCTTGGTGATGTGAGGCTGGCATACAAGCGGAGATTGTCTGTGTCAGGTCCATTTCAAACATGTACTACCACCCTGAACATTTCCAGAAATTACCTAGAGGGATTGTAGGTATGAAAGCAAACATCCACATCAGCCATATTGGACAATAAACACCCTTTACCCTCCTAGCTCCCGAGTACAAAGTCCAGGTACTTTTCCGACTGAAGTCCATGTGTATTTGGGGCATGGAGAATTCCGGAGAACTCACCGCCAGCAATCTGGTGAATTCCATTATGAAACTAGTGCAAAAACAGAAGAATACTAATGATGGTCATTCATATGAAGAAGACCTGAACAAACATAGTTAACTGTGGCGATGATGTGATATGGCAACGTCTGTCTGTAGTGCCGTAAAGAAGACACTGTGATTTCCACAGCTTACTTTTTGTGTCGCGCCCTGCCTCCTGCATGCTTTACCCAGTTCAGTTTAAACTTTACTCAAAGAAAGAACCTCCATTCTGGTTACAAGGGCTTGCCTTTGATCAGCACACTATCTGCTTGTTCTCCAGTCCACCCACCTTGTGTAATGAGGTCAGCATGCGCTGTGGTTTCCTCTTAACATACACACCATGTACTTTTGTGTTGGTGGGCAGCTCATGTCTCTTGTATTCAGCCCGTGTCTTCATGGGAAGGGGCTGTTTAGAAGTAATTTAGAGTCAACCTAGCAATTTTGCATTGTGTTTGCTCGTGGGAGTTTTACAGTACTTGCACAATAATGCTCTGAGGGCAGAATGAAAAATGATTGGATCAGAGAGATAACCATTCAGATAGTAGAGGAGGCAAGTACAAGCAACTAGAAGAGGCCGGACCAGCCATTCAGAGGTCTGGATCCAGCCTCCTCCAGTTGCTTGGACCCACCTTCTATTCAATCTGATTGGTCACCTCTCCGAACCAATCATTTTTTGTTTCCTCAGAACATTTTTGTGTAAGTAAAACTCCCATGCGCATTGTGTTGTCTGTTTTAACATCAGACTTGTTTTTGAATAAGTGAATCTGGAAAATGGCAATGTAATTTATAATACAAGTAGTTTGGTTTTGTTTTGTGGATATCGTCATTTAGTTCTGATCCCTTGAGGATGCATAAACCCAAGAAATATAGTGAGATATTTGTTGCATAGAAACTTTGTTTTATCCCCATACAGGGGGCTGATCCATTCTCATGTTTAGTAAAGTGTTTTCTTTAAGGAATAATTAGTAAAGCATAAACAGACAGGATTGTATTGACGGTGCTGTTATGCCGTACACTGTGATTCATTGTGTATAACGCAGAGATGCTGAGCTCTGCAAACAAATGCTTTCTCTGTTACCGTATTTTCACTGTCACTGACCTTTCCCTGAACACAGCCCCTACTCCCTGTCAAGTGCCCAGTCACACCTGTCCCCTGCCTGTGCTGTACTGTGAAAAAAAAAAAAAACGGAAACAGGACGCGGACAAACACTGACTGAACTCCAGCTTGTCTGTATGCTATGGAAACCACTGCAGTGTTTGCTTCAGATAAAAGCACCTTTTAGTTTTTAAGATTGTGGTTTCTTTACATCTATATCAGTGTACCTGAATGATAAAGAGGACTTGTGTAGAATTTCTGACTGATTACATAATGCCTGTTTGACATACAGGTAGCATGTGTAACTATAGCGGTTTGACTTCAATGGTCCCGCAGTTAACGAGATAATGTTGGTATTAGATTTTAAACACTGAAAGAGCGGTCGTTGGCACATATTCACAGTTGACTTCATACCATTAGTGAGTCTTTCCCTCTGTAGCCATTTCATCAAAGAAAAGCTAACCCTTTAATGTGAAGAATACATGTAATACATGATTTAAAAAAAATCATTTTTAGGGTTGCAAGAGGTAATGGATTTAAATCTGTGCAGTTTAATAGCATGTCAAATGTACTTAGGAACATGTGTTTTACCCATGTGTTATTATTGCTGTCAGAAAAATCCTACCTGTAGGTAATTGCAATTTTTAAGTTACATAAATGAACTCTGAGGTACAAACAAGGTACAAACGACATTGGTGTACCCCAGTGGTACAACAATGTTCCTCAGAGTCCAATGCTGCACCTTAAAAGGTACATTTACCTACAGCTAGAGTATAACTGTTAGAGATTTTAGGGTAAAGCCCCAGTAACAAGCAAAGGTACAAATTGGTACTGGCTTCTTATGGTGTGCTGTCCTCTCCTTGATACTGCCGGGAAGCACCAGGACAGAAGGGTGACATGATTTATCAGTCTGTTATTCTGGGAATTGTCTCGATATCCTACAGTACACAGCCTGACTCACGGAGTTAGCTGACAAAGCCATCAGTGTTTCAAGGCTTTGCAGATTACACTAACATGATAGTCAAGAAACTTTAGCCTCTTAAAGCTACAACGTTTTTAGCACAAATATCTGCTTAGCCTTAGAGTAACCGCAGTTACATATTCATACAACGCAATATGGTAGGATATGCAGAGTTAGAAATGCTTGTCCCATGGTAATGCTTTTTGCGTGTGTGACTCTTTGTCATTTTTTGTCATACACTCAGGCAGGAGATAAAGATGAAAGGGGCTCATTTGCGATAAACTTCCACTGTGTGCTCGGCGATTTCCCTCCTTCCCTTCCTTCACAAATTGCCCACATCTGTTTCTGGACATCCTCCGACTCCCCGCCTGTGCGCGCAGAGCCTTTTCCCCGCGACATGAACATTTTACTGAAACTTTACGAAGGGGAGGAATTTCGTTTCCGCTCCCCCAGCTTGCGGCCCCGTCTCGGGGACGAGCTCTGCCCTCACGCCTCTGCCTTTGTGTTTCCCCCGGGGGCAGCTGGAGAACTACATCAAGGAGAGCATGAGGTCGGAGATGGTGCAGCTGCGGCAGAGCGCCGTACACAACCACACCACCGCCATGCTGGAGATGGGCACCAGCCTGCTGTCCCAGACCGCTGAGCAGACGCGGAAGCTCACGGATGTGGAGACGCAGGTACCCCCCCCCCTTGCGCTGTTCACTCAACTATTCCTCTTTCAGCCGCCTCAGAATAAAGGGCTGTGGGGAGCTGTCCAAGAGAAATATCCAAGAGAAATATCTCTCCTTCCCCCAACTATATGTGCGTCTCTGTCTGTGTGTATATATCTCTCTGTCTGTATATGTGTGCATGCTTTGGAGGGGCTTGGAGGTCCTGGCAGTTTCAAGGCCCCCTGCACGTTTTTGGGGCCACAAAATATTACATGGGGGCCCCACACACTTGGTGAAATATACTGGCCGGAACTGCAGTAGAGAGCCCAAGGTGACATTTCTGGGCCCAGAATTTCTGTCCGTGTGTGATTGCGTGTGTCTGTCTGTGTGTGTATATGTGTGTGCATGTGTGTCTGTCTGTGTGTGTATATGTGTGCGTGTGTGTGTGTGTGTGTATGTGTGTGTGTGTATGCACCCTGGCATTTCTCTATGTGTCTGTTGGTGTCTGGTCTTGTGCACCAGTGCGGAAAGGAAAGGTTTTAAATGTCACGGCGTGTGCAGAAAAATCCTGCCTCATAACTATGATCTCACATCTTTTATGCACAAAACTGGCTGCAGGTTCTAAATCAAACTTCACGGCTCGAGATCCAGCTGCTGGAGAACTCACTGTCCACCAACAAGCTGGAGAAGCAGCTGCTCGTCCAGACCAACGAAATTGGGAAGCTGCATGACAAGAACAGGTAATGGACCCCATGTGGGCACTAATGGGGCCCCTCCATGTGGCTGCTGATGGGGCCCCTCTGCTGGGCCAGGGGTTCCTCCATGTGGCTGAAGATGGGGCCCCTAAGCTGGGCCAGGGAATCCTCCATGTGGCTGCAGATGGGACCCCTAAACTGGGCCAGGGGCTCCTCCATGTGGATGCTGATGGGGCCCCTAAGCGTTGCCAGGGGCTCCTCCGTGTGGCTGCTGATGGGGCCCCTAAACTGGGCCAGGGGCTCCTCCGTGTGGCTGCTGATGGGGCCCCTCTGCTGGGCCAGGGGCTTATCCATGTGGCTACTGATGGGGCCCCTCTGCTGGGCCAGAGGCTCCTCCATGTGGCTGCTGATGGGGCCCCTCTGCTGGGCCAGGGGTTCCTCCATGTGGCTGCAGATGGGACCCCTAAGCTGGGCCAGGGAATCCTCCATGTGGCTGCAGATGGGGCCCCTAAACTGGGCCAGGGGCTCCTCCATGTGGATGCTGATGGGGCCCCTAAGCGTTGCCAGGGGGTCCTCCGTGTGGCTGCTGATGGGGCCCCTAAACTGGGCCAGGGGCTCCTCTGTACAGCAGGTCCACACTCAACTCATCATTTCAGACAACTGATTTTCATTCAATTCCTTAAATATAAGCGAAAAAAAGCAGGTTTTAGTTAAGGGTAGTTTAAACAATGGTTAAAACCAATTTATTCCAATGTAAGCAAATTCATATGCATGAAACTGCAAGGTTTGTGGAGATTATTGTGTTTTGCGATGTTGTAGCATTTTAAATGTGACATAAATCATTTGAAATGTAAAATGCGTGATTTTAATGCCTATGTAGAATGTAGCCTATTATTCACATATAGGTGTCGGACAACACATAGCTTCTTCAACAAAGCATGGTCCTACCTAGACAGGCACAACCAGAACATCTCTAATATATTTTTGTTATGGTACTAATTGGACAGGCATGACAAGGACGCCTCTGACATTTTCCCTTGTCATAAGGCATCATTATTGTGTAGAATACTGTCTTTCAGATGTGTAGTGTTCATTCTCAACAGGAAATGCTTTTGAAAACTGAATTGATCACACATAATCCAACGATGAATTTCTATAATTTTCTTGCATTCCTTGATATAATTTAAGGCCTGAAGGATTGCTGCTTAAATGCTTACAATGTACAATAACCTAAATACATTTGTATATTTTTTATTCATAAGTGGTAGGGAATGTTTATCTTATGTAACTGAAATTTGGTAAGTATATTCAGATGAGAAAATCCATGAATTTTGTATATCTCAATGTAGAAAATACTGACGTTCAAAAAATATCTCCCCCAATGCGAGTATTTGTGATCAAATGGATTTATAGCTGAAAACCACAAAATACAAGACTTGTGAGGCTCTGAAATATATAATCTGAATTCTTCTGTAACGATGCAGAATTTGAACATGGAACTTCAGAGCTGGATATTTTATGAGAAAATGGAGGGAATGAATCAAGCAGGGGGGATGTCTTTCAACTGTAACCATGTCACCAGGTTCCTGGAGCAGAAGATCCAGGAGATGGAGGCCAGGCACAGCGAGGAGCTGGAGTCCCTGCGAGAGGAGAAGGTCAGCTTGCAGGAACTGGTGGCCAAGCAGAGCCACGTGATACAGGAGCTGGAGAGCCAGCTGGGCCAGGCCACCGGCAACAACACGGCCCTGCAGCGGCAGCAGCAGGAGCTGATGGACACCGTGCAGGGGCTGCTCAACCTCTGCAGCAAGGATGGAGGTATGTAGGGACCCGGCAGCCGCCGTGGGACACGTCCCGGGTGGGAATAGCCGTGGGAATCTCGTCCCCCACAGCATGTCGTCTTCCCCGCACCGGGTCCTGGGCTCATGACACATCTCAGCCCCAGGAATAATCTCCGGCCACAAGGAGCTGTTTATATTAATGCTTCATTACACCACAACAGTGCGGCCGTAGAGTCCCAAGTAACATGACAAATAGGCAGTTAATAGACTATAGAATGCACTTCCTCTTGAGTGATAATGAGGGATTGGGAACCACCAGCGAAAAGGGGGCAAAACAGTGGGGCCAGACAGCGTGCAAACCCAAGCCATGCCCCCCCCCCCACACGACAACGCCCGACGCCGTGGGTCACAGTAAATTTCATCTGAACACAGGGGCCTGGAAGCGCCTGAGTGAGAGACCAGCCTGAACAAACTTCACCCCCCAGCCCCGCTACTCCGTCTCGGTGCCTCCTGCTGGGACCCCCCCTCCCCCTTTCCATGGCTTCCAGCTTGTCCGGTGCAAGATAGGAAGCTGGGCGTTCAAGACGAGTCATGTGTCAGGTCTCATCAATAAACACGTGCCTAGTGTTAGATAAACGGTGTACACTGAACGTCATTAATGTTCTGTACACTGAACATCATTAATAAGCGTGTTTCCTGGCTATTTCACCATTTAAATCCAGGACAGTATTCAGTGAGCAATTTCGTCAAGATAGGCTGAACCTGCCAGGCTTACTAATACGCTGCATGAAATTATGGGATTTAAAGAACTAATATATTTCATTAGATATTATATTACTGCTTTAGAAAGCTTCTAATCCACCTCTGGCTGTAATTTACAGTACTGTGTAAGGACAGTCCTCTGGGATCACAGTGACTGTGTGTCATTAGCTCAGCTTTCACTGAACAGTTTGAACAATAACCTCAGCAGAAACGTTGCCTAGCACCCGAAATAGGATTTTGCACAGCCATGCAGATCTGCATTAATCACCAGTAGATTTTTTTGTTAGAAATACTACTGTACCCATAGCTGTGTCAAACTGAAATATTATCGTACCCATAGCTGTGTCAAACTGAAATATTATCGTACCCATAGCTGTGTCAAACTGAAATAGCACTGTACCCAGAGCTCTGTCAGATTGAAATGCTCCTGGACCCATAGCTGTGTCAGACACAGGCCAGCTTGCCTGTCCGAAAGCTCAGTGGCAAACATTCACATGACAGAAGCTGATAGAGCCTGGTGTCAGTCACGCAGAGGTGTCGGGTTTAGGGTGATTCAGAAGCATTTCCAAGACTTGGAGGGTGAAAGTTGAACTTTGTAGAGTTCGCTTTTCGTGTGGTAACAGAATCTGAATCTCTTGCATCCAAATGGGAGTTTTCTTGTTTCTGTTTCAGTATGATGATGTGTCAGACAGATATCTGGAGAGATCCCAGATCCAAATATTCTTTGTGACTCCATCCTAAAAGGGAAAAACAGACATATTTGAGCCCAACAACATAGGAACTGTATTGCAGGGGACTGTATGACTCGTCCTACAAGGGCCGTGTCATCTATGCATTAGGGTGGGAGGCCATCTGTAACACTATCAACAGAGGGGCTGATTTCTTTGGATGGATGGATTTCCCATGGGGAACATTGGGGAAACGCTGTTCTGTGATTCTGAAGGCACAATCTTTAGCTCAGTGTGCAGCACATTTCATTTATACAGAATCCAGCTTCGGGCACAAATGCCCACTGGTAGACAGAGTGTTTGCAGTCCATGGATATTACGACATAAGTGTTTCATATGCCGAATCATCTGTTGTTCTAGGCTGCTATCTTACGGCGGCCATCCGAGCGTCGATCGCAGCTGGTGAACTTGCAGCACATCTCAACAAGCTGACTCTGAGTTATAGTGCGGGACGTTTGCCTGACATAGATATCATTAGGCCGTCAAACGTACCCTGTAGATTCACAGCTTGCGGCAAATTGCGGCTTGACAGAGCTACCTTGTTGTGTTAGTCCCTACGGCGAGAGGTTGTGGGCCCTCGACCCCTCTCAGCGTGAGATCCTTGTCGGTGACACTCAATACCATGTTAAAAAGGTCAAAATGATCCTTCCAACTGAGGGCCCGTCCATCTGAGGGGTCCCACCCCAGGATAGCGATCAAAGCCACGTCTGAGGAACGCTGACATATTTTGCTTTTTCAGTTACATCTCCTATGCATCAACAATCACTGTAGAAATAACAATGGGGGTGAAAGCTGAGATGAGCGGCTCGTAAAAAATCGGAAGGAATTTAGTCCGATACGACCTAAACTTGAAGGGTAAATATAAACCACTTGTTATAACAGGAACTCAAAATTTATAGCTTGTAGTGTTTTGTCCTCAGCCCCTTGCTTGGTTTCAAAATATGGTGGCCATAATTATCTGCAGATGTAAACAGATATCCAGCTGACACTTCGATAATGCTGTCAAAGTCGGGCCCTTTCTACATGGACGGTGATAGATCGTAAAGTCAATTAAGGTTCCTAATGCTCTTTGTTCAACTCACTACAAAGGCTGCGGCATTGAAGTCAAAAATATTTTCTCAGTCAATATATCTCATAATTAAAATCTACGCACACACACACACATGCAGATATTGTAGGCACACATAAACAGACTGCGTTGGTTAATATATATAACATAAAACATAAAGCATATTTCAAGTCTTCAGATATATTTATTCATATAAGTGCAGACGCCAAGTCTTCTCAAGCTTCCAGTATGTGGTTAGACAATCCGTTAAAAATATGTTTACTCAGCCATAATAAAACATAGAAGGCCAGCATAGTAATAAGTAACATCTTTCAAGTTATTTCTGGCTTTCAAAAGGTATAATGGAACAGGTGTAGCTCAAAGAGAGAGCCAGAAAACGCCTGTTCTTTGGTGCTGACGGCTGTCTTTTAGCGCCTCTTATTTGGATTTCTGGGGTGGATAGAGATATTGTCACTAATTGCCGTTGCGTTTTATGTAGTGTGTGTAATCCTTTTGGCATTTATGCATAACTCCCTTCTATTAGACACCCTTATGATGTTACATTATCATTATATTAGTCCCTACGGTGTGAAAAACAAAAAGAAAAATGATGGAAAAGATGATGGAATATTCAGTAAATCACAAAAGCGTGATTTCTAAAATGGGCAGGGATGTACACACATTCAGCACACCTGCCAGTCATTGTGATAGAGTGGCATCCCGCCATTGGAGAATTAAAGCTCGCCGGGTGGATCGACCGGTCATAGGAGTGTAATGACACGTTTGGCATCTGATGACATGCAGCTGAGCATTTTCGTCCCCGTGGCTGCACTGTTTCTGGTTAACGGGTTTATTTCAACTCCCTGTCCCCGTCTGTTTCCTGCGCTCCCTGCGTCTGCGGTGTTTTCTTTGGAAAGCTTCATTGCTCGCAATGCAATGCTCAAAGCTACGGGAGGCAACCATCTCCCCTCTGCGCGCTGTCCTGCAGCGGTGCCGAACAGCACGAAGCAGACGGATGAGGAGAAGAGGTTCCGCGACTGTGCCGACCTCTTCCAAGCTGGCTTCACGAAGAATGGGGTCTACACGCTCTACGTCAATGTCAACGTCAACGTCCTGGAGACCAAAAAGGTGGGCAGAAGCTCTTGAGCCATATATTGGTTAAATGTTTCAGGTCTGGGTGAGTCTTTGATGTTTTATAACTCATTTTTGGGAGCCAATCCCTTGATTGTACATAAATATTCGGTGGGCTGCTGGACGTGGATATGTCTTCAACTGCGGCTAGGGTTGCAAAATTCTGGGAAGTTGGAAACTTTCCTAGGAATTAATGGGAATATATGGAAATTATTGGGAATAATTGCAGGTTAGCCTATAACAGGGAACTTAAATGTTGTCCTGATGGCACTAATAGTAATATCATTGTGCAACCAAGGGCTTGTGAGTAATTATGTCTGCATAATAAAATAAGCATCTGAATCAAAACACAGTACTTATAAGTCATATTCTATGGTGTGTTATTCATAGTTTGCTTTCCTTGCCATATAAGGTAGCTCATGCAGAGTCCCATAGTTCAATATCTCCAAAATTTTCCCATCAAAATGTTTCTTCCCATGGAAAGTTTCTGGAAAGTTTCCAGAAATTGTCCAGTCCTTTGCAACCCTAGTTGCAGTCTATGGAGTTGGGTGTGGGGGGGGTCTTCACATACCAGGTGAATGCAACATGAAGTGGTGTTCAGCCTGCCCAAACATGCAATGTTTTAGGAGGCTGTGGTCTCCAGGTGCTTAATGCCGCTCCAACTCAGTGTCAAGTTTCTGGTGCTAATGAGCTAAATGGTTTATTAGATAAAATAAAAATACCAGCAAAATTAGTGTTGACTTAAACCTATTTATGTTGAGCTATAAAGTCTATCTCTGAGGTTTGGGATTGGTCTGGGATTTGATGTTTTCTCTCCACTCAGGTCTGTGTCTCAGTTCTACTCCCTGTCCACCTACGTAGGTCTACTGCAACATGGAAGCTGCAGGTGGTGGTTGGACCGTGATTCAGCACAGGGAGGATGGCAACTTAGACTTCCAGAAGACGTGGAAGGAGTACAAGACGGTGAGGAGCAGACTGTAAAAACGCCAGAGCACTTCCCTCAGTCTCAGTAGACGCTTTCATACTGAAGTTCCAGGACCTGGTTCCGGTCAGCAAGCCCCTGGGCTGTCTCGACCTGGAACTTTTGAATCTCCAGGCTACTTTCATGTGTCACTCTCGCACCATGCCTCAGGAACTGGGTCCTTCATGGTAAATAAGCATAGGAGATGCAAAAAGTTAGGTTAAACTTAACATGTAGTTTCATATGAAATTACTCTGCTACACAAAAATAGAGGATACATAAGTCATTTTGTTAGTTATTCATTAGTTATTGGGGGTATCAATCATGATCAAACAGTGGACACAGCCATTTATTTATATTTTACTTATATGACCTGTGACAGGATCAAGATTCCTATTGAATTTGGCAAGCAGCTCAATCTTTTGTTTTCCACAGATAAACATTATAGTGCTAATAATCGCTAGCAGGTTTCACTGCCAGAACCAGAGATATTAGACAAAAATATATTGGTCAGGGATCAAATTTTCAGATGCAAAAATATGGAGATGAAAGCAAAACCTTTATTAATTGATGCATTAAATGTAATTGGGGTACAAAACTAATTTCATCTACTCAATTGCAGTATAAACGTGACAAAAATCCCTGGTTCTGGAAAAAGGTTCTGGTTCCAGAAAAACTTTCCGGCGATGCAAAAGCACCTAATAATACTTATTGCTACGGGTCATGGAAATCAAGTTTGGGATCCAGATTCTCTCAATTTTGGGTGCAAACCATAGTTCAGGCCTTTCCTTTAAAGAGTGAAAAGAAGGTTAGGGTATGTGATCCCCACACTGACCGCCAATTAAATGATGTTCAGAACATTTGCTCACATGCCACAAAGTAGAATGCTAATGCAGAAGCATGCTAGCTACATTGTTCCATTAATGAATAACCAATGAGGAATGTCAGCAATAGGTTAAATAAAGAATGGATGTAAAAATATGCCGGCTATTTTGGCCGTCCACATGAGAAGAAGAGATCTGAGCGATCTTAACTGACATCAGCCTCAGAGATTGCAGGTCCCACTGGGTAATAGCTTCCCTGACAGGCCTGTAGCTTAATGGGATAGATGTGCCAAATGGAACATGACTCAGTGACTCCAGAGAGCCCAGCACTGTGCACCAGAAGCTTCCCTCCACAATCGGGGGGATGGGGAGGGGGTGCCAATGAAAGCGGGGGCACTGTGTGAAACAAAGAGGAGGAAGATATCCATGGAAGAACGATGCCAGATGGCACCGGCTCTGTGCGCATTCATCAATCCGATATCTCAAATCCGGACTTGAGCTGACCAACCTGGGAAAATTCTGAGTGGCCTGTAGGTATGTTGTGTGCCGTGCAGGACTGCTGAAGCAAAGTAGCACCAGTCTTTACTGCATCATGTGGTTAGTCCAGTTAGAGAACATGGAATAGGAAGAGTGTTGACTCTCTTACTCAATTGGCTCTTACCCAATGCAAAAGGGTGCCGGATCAATGTAATGACAATGGTGTGAGCATTTAATTCCAGGGACTGGTTACTCCTGTGAATAGATTTTAATTTACTGTATGGTCAACTGGGACTTTCCGAGGGACCCAGAACTTTGAGGGATAACAAACCAAGCTCCAGTAAGACTAGACTACCTCTTTCTACCAAGGGACCCTAGACCATCAGAGGCAAATAGGCCAACAATGCTGAAGTGTGACTGAGAGGTGTTATGAACGAAGACCAGTCTACTTGTAACATGTGGGAATGACATGACACCACTCAGAGAGGGAAGCTTGGTGAATCTCTTTTTTTCCCTCCCAAATCAGGACAGTTGATCAGCCATTGATCACTGATATATGCTCTACACATAGGGGTTGATCTAGAAGGGCAGATGAGAAGGAGCTGTGGGTTCATCCTGGGATGTCATCTCCACACACCGTGAAGTGAAATGAAGCTTGAACGGTATAGTTCACGACTAACGCCTTTCAAAGAGCGTCAAACGAAGAACCCAGCATGGAGGAGTTCATCAAACAGGCCCTTAATCCTTAATGCATGGATGGGAACACAAAAACATGAAAACATGCAAGGGTCAAGAAAGAGCCAAGACAGTGTTGTTCTCGGGAACTGGTGTGTTGTCGGACTGCATGTGAGTCAATGCTATGCAGAAACAAATGTGATGAACATCATGAAGGTCACCCACAAGGAAAGGGGAAGAAATGCTACCAGCAAGGAACTAAAACAAGAGGAAGTGGGCTGAATGCATAAACAGTAACTGTAGGGAAAAAAATCATATTGATTTGGGCCTTTTTCAAGGATTTGTGTAAAGAGAGGAGTGGGCATCATATTTGCCACAGTGGGCTGTCGTGGACTGGAGTCAAGCCACTTGTTGAAAACTGGAGCCAATCTTTATGTAATTTCGGAATTTGTTCTAATATTACCAGCTGTGCATTGCAGCTGTCAAAAGCAAACATCACAAGATGCCGGAGTGATTTTGATCACAAATAAACTCTGTAATTGCTCAAATGGTGCAAGAGCATGAACATGACATTCAGTTGGACTGTGTAGGTTTTTATTAGAGGCCCCAGAAAAGAGCCAAAGATAACAAAGAGGAAAACACAGTTTTTTGTGAATCTGCTTTCAGTTTGCATATTTTTACAGGTACAGCCGTTAATGCTTGGAATTGGTTTTATGATCTAAACCAGCATTAAATAACTACAGTTTACAAACATTTAAGTTATGTCACTTTTGAGTGCAAATAATGTAAGGAGCTGTTTTACTGAGGCCATGCTATATAACTGTCTTGTACAGTTTTTCCTAACCCAGTTCTCAGCACCCAAGATTTTTGCTCCCTCCCAGCTCCCAACACACCTATACCAGGTATTCGGAGTTCTTGGTTGCTTGATGCTTTAGTTCTGGTGTGCTAGGACCTGGGAGGGAGCGAAAATGTGAACTGTCTGGGGGACCCCGAGGATTAGGTTGAGAAACACTGTTGTAGAACATGTCAACACAGCTCATCTGTTCCTCAAACTTTTGGTCATCCAGAAACGTCCCTCAGGATCAATACAGTGTCTGTGTGTCCAATCTAAATGACGTCACCAATAAAGGATGGGCCTTTCTCTCCCTCACACAGGGTTTTGGAAGTGTATCTGGAGAGCACTGGCTGGGGAATGAGTTTGTGTTCCTCCTCACCAACCAGCGTCAGTACAGTCTGCGGGTGGAGCTGACGGACTGGGATGGGCGGCAGGCCTTCTCGCAGTACGATACCTTCCACCTGGAAAACGAGAAGCTGAATTACAGGTATGGGGTGGGGGGGGGGGGGGTAGTCCTCAGTACAGCATACTGACTTCCGCTCCTGGTTAAAAGGCCAATTGCATATCATTTAAAATAGATAATTGTGGTATACCCAAAATTTTGACTGGTACTGACAGATCTATGAGGAAACACTGTCAGAAGAAAGGGTACAAACAACATTAATGTTCCCCCAGTGGTACAAAAATGTTCCTCAATATTAATTTCTGTACCTTAGAGTACTTTGTACTCAAGAGTACTTGTATTACATGGCACAATGGAATGTCTTGTTCTGTACCTTAGAGTACTTGTACTCAAAGGTATAATTACCTGTCTAGGGTACAGTTGGCAGACCCTTGAGACCACAGCCCCAGTGACAAGTAATTGTACCCTCAAAGGTACAAGTATGTACCTTTTTCTGGCAACGTGCCTGACCATTTCACTTAGTCCATTTTAGCTGTTCACCTCGCTTCAGATTAAGGCCTCTCTGTTGTATTTGCTTTTTTATTGTTTTTTTTGACACCCCTTCACATTCCCAGGCTGAAAGCACAGGAGTCCCTCAAGCCGGTAGGATCAGGGCAGGATTTTTGGTGCTACCAACATTTTTATGGGCTTAACCGCTTGTCACTTGTCATTGAAGAAGACTTCCTGAATTGTGAGATGACACTACAGGTCTTAGGTTCCTGTCTCTAAGTGCTAAGTCCAGTCCTGAACTCACTTTGTGTTTCTGTGGGATAAATTAATTTCATATGCGACGCTTTTGTGAATTGTAGCAACTGCATCGCAAAAACCTCCTGCTGTGATTGGATTTGGAAAATGACATCAGCTTTTGGGTTCGGCAAAATGAATGTGGTCATGTGGGACAAGGACAGCAATAAAATGAACTATCAGGAAGGGACTGAGCGGTGACTTATCAGTCAAACCTCATATTCCCAGATATTCCCAGTCGGACCACGGCAACATCTCCAGCCAGCTTAATTATTTTCACTAAAGAAGTTATTGCATAAGCTTAGAAGTCGCGAAGATGTTCTGCAAGGTTCTGAACAACGCCTCACTGCTCTCCTGGAATCTAATCAGCATCTCTATAAATAGATTTGTTCTCTGAAGTACTCACGGTATGATAATCAGGCTGTGCCTTACAGGGGAGGAGACCAAGGCACACCATCACTCTCAGAGCTAAGCCAACCAGGGGAGAGAGAGCGGTGTCTGCTGATTGTGATTTGGCAGTGCATCCCGGCACGACCTGTGACACCCCCCCCCCCCCCCCCCCCCCCCCCCCCCCCCACACCCCCCCCCCCCCCCCCCCCCGCGCCCTCCGGGCTCCCTCGGCGCGCGCG
>JAABNY020000046.1:10241195-10257701 GCA_015164015.2 Brevimyrus niger
TGCGTCGTGATGCATGTGCAGGAGCGTGCAGACACATTCCTATCTTTTTACCTTCTCATTAGTCTCCTCTCAACTGTAGCTAAAAAAAAAATGTTCAGCGATATTAAACGCACGCTATAAACCGCACGCGCTTACAGGCACGCACTTTAATCTGAAAATGATTATTTCAAGATCATTTACAGGACTACAATGCCTAAGACTTGTCATTTATCAAATAACATTGCAGTGAAGAAATGTTCCCTTTATTGCAAACCATTTCATTTCTGCAATTTCTATACTTATAGGGAATTGGCTTGGTCTACAATACCTTATTATATTTTTGTGCTTAATTATTTTACTCGCGGTTCGTCTTGAAGTACAAAAAAAAAAAAGTAGCATAATTGCGACATTATTCCTTGGGAAAGGTACTTTAAGAGACCCTGGGTTATGAACTCTTAAAGCAATGTGGGGTCATTGCAGCGTTGTACAGTATTTAAGTGGTTGGTGTCTCCTGGGGCTTAGTCTTAACTGAGGAGGGATCTGGGAATAGTGTTAGCCTGATAAACAAGAGTCTGTAAAAAATCTCAGTAACACTTTACTTAAAGCAGTCATCATAATGCATTATAGGTACCTTCATAATGCATTATAATGCATTCATAAAGTATTATTGCATTCTGAAGGTATCTACAGTGCATTGCAGATGAGAGCTTCATAGAGCATTCATAATGCATAATAAACATGGCTAAAATGCGTTTGCCTTTTTATAGTTATAGTCGTGTTTGTGATACTTTATGAATGCAGTATAATGCATTATGAACATATCTATATTGCATTATATGAGTGGTTTAAGAAAAGTGTTTCCAAATTGACTTAGGTTGGCAGAGAATTGGAATTAGAGGAAACATTTTTGCCAAATGTGAGCACTTTCTGCTGTATCTGTGCAAGAGGCCACCTGGCCCTTGAACCCTTGTCTTCCTCATAATTCCCACGCTACATGCTTTCCCCCCCCCCCTCTAATAACATGGCTGCTTTCCATGCCTGCAAAAAAAGAAATATCTTTTTATTTTCCAGACTACATGCTGTTAAGCAAGCTCTTTAATTTTCACTGTACGAACAGCTCTGAAGTGGAACGGGGGACATTTATGACCTGACCCCGCAACCCCAACGCGGACTGTCCCAATAAACCCTCATGAAATCCGCGTTGCATGGCTCTGATCCAGATCACTGTAATTATATATTGGTTTCCTCGATGAAAGAGTTTATAAAATGAGTCAGAGATCAAATCTGCGTCTCCAGCAGTGTACAAGACCTTCATTTAATGGCAACCAGGTCAACAAAAAACAATGTGTCACATATAATAAGCCTTGTGAAATTCTTTGATTACAAAAAGGGAAGGCATAATTTCAAATTGTTTGCCACAAAACACTATAAAATGATTAGAATAAAATTAAGGTTAGACTGCATACCCATCCATAACATCCCAGCTAAATATGTAAGTCAGCTAAATTGCAGTGTATGTCCTACGTACAGTACAATTTTTAAAAAGTACCAAATTAGAAGTAACAATTGAGGCATATTCCTTCCCCCAAAAATTGCTGAGATTATATGTTTCATTTCTCATAAATAGCTGAAAATGGCAAACCTCAATTTACAATATGGGACAGAGAAACAGTTTTTTAAATTGTGTTTACACACAGAATGTTTCTTTCTTAAAATTCTCTAATCGGTTTAGCAAAAATTGGGTTCACATTGAAATGATTAGAGCTGCTTCCATGTTACTTCACACGAATAGCCAGCATATATCTGCATATATAACTGTGTTGGATGCAAGAGTCCAATATGGTTCCAATAGAAAAACAATGTAGTGATGTTTGAAACATTCACAGTAGTATTGTTTTAATAAGGTATTTCTGAACAGTTTAAGAAAAAAAGGAAAAGCAATATTTCAGCATAGTCCTTCTCTGAGAAAATTAAGCTTGCGGTTTCTGAGGACACGTGCAGTCAGCCAAAACTGTTGACTTTAATGTGCTAGAAGTTCTGAGTATCACAGGATCTCCATTTGTACTCCTCATTAATGTGCATGGTGTGCCTGCACGTGCTGTTGTAACATTTCGGACATGAAATACAACGTTTCCCAGAACCCAGGACTTTGGAAAAAGTTGCTGTGTCCATTTTTTTTTCTCCCATCCTGGATCAGATATGGAGCCATCAAACATGGGTCACGGCAGCCTAGGAATTGAGGATGGACACCAAGGTTCTTATCTTGTTCTCTGTATTGGACACAGAGGGATAGAGGTGACGTGGAGGTGATGGAGGCTTCAGGAAGTGAACTCTTGAAACATGCGTGCCGACACTGACCTTCACCAGAGAGTTACACTACATGTTTACTGTTTGGGATGCTTTACATCTTTATTTAATATACTTTTCCTCCAGTTGGCCGGTTCCTCAATCCAGGGATTTCTCTGTACTGTAATGGAAAGATTTGTTCTGGATTCAGACGATTTTCTCAGATATAATTGATGTGCTTTCTATTGTGGCCTTGCCAAAATGCGGTTTTGAGAAGTCTCGGGGGAGGTTGGTCTTTGTATCATGCTGTTATGGGATGTCAGAATCACCTCCGTACAAGCTCCGAGCTGCCTATTCATTGTAGTATGCCTTATAGCAACAGATGGGAATAGAAGGTTGAAGACTATAACTCAGGAGAGCGTAAATCCAAGGGAACACATCAGTTAAGCGTTAAGGATTCGGAAAAGTCAATATTCACATTGTGGTACAGTGAAACACTCTGCTGTCTTTTCTGAGTGATAGTGACTTTGGCATAATTTGGCATAACCTTCTTGGATGGTTAGAGTAATGTGTACATCTCTACATATTTTGTGAAATCATGTTTTTGTGATAATGGTTCATCCTCACAGTAAGAAGTGACTGAATAGCCAAACACGTCTGGGGACCGCAGCAGGAAATGGTGCATGGGATGATTCACTGCAGAAAGCCGTAGAATGTAGCATGACTGAATCTGTGAGCTAGGAAGGACTCTCACCTAGCAACAGGCCGGTTGTCTTGTAGCATGCCCAATAACGATTGTCCCCCCCTCCCAACTCCCTCGCTGGTCTGTGCTCACATTGTGCTTGATGTTCTGGGCCTGAGAACACCTGCATCATCACCGTGTGATGTTTTGTGTTGAAGAAGTCATAGGAAATCATTATTACATGGCACAATGGAGTGTCCTTATTTTGTGGCTTATTTGGAGTCTTCTATACCACAATGACACACACAGCCCTCTCGTTATCAAATATGCACTGCAGTGATTTTAATTCAATCTTGCTGCATGTGCAAGCAGATAGCCTCATATTTTACCAAATATCTCTGCGTCGTTCTTGGATGCTCTCGTCAGCCAAACTTTCTGGCAAACTCTGCACCTTTACTGCCATGTTTATTAAATAGCCAGTTGCATTCACTGACCTCATACCCGAGTTCCTGGTTCGGGCACGGTTAACAATCACACTAGATGCGTACCATCAAACTGAGTCATGCCCAGACCCACCTATTCAAGCAATCACACTAGGCAAAAGAGTTGGATGTTGGGATTGAAATATGCTCGGGTATGGTACGGATTGCCACGTGTGAGTGCACCCTGAAAGAGCTGGATTTGTGGGTTAACCATGTTATGTCTGGGCAGCCGCATGTTGAACCCAGCATATCAAAGGTGACCTTCACACATAATGTTCAGCAATGTAATGGGGGTACAAAGGATTGTGGGAACGCAAGAGCCTGGAGCTGCTCTATTAGCCACTGCCAAGAGGGTCTGAAGCTAGCACACTATAAAAGAGATGGTTTACACCATTCTCGCATCCTAAAACCTTCATCATGTGTGAAGATGGAGGTTCTCTCCGCAGCCCATAAACGTCACCCCCATGCAGATAACTCCTTCCTCAGCTGATTCTGAGCAGTACTCTCCTGATCGCCAGCGGCATGCAGCTCTGGAAACACACTAAGGGAATCTCCAATTACCGAGTTAGCCGGATGGTTTGATTGCCGAAATGGTCAAGGATGCCATTCCATCAACTCAATTCTCAGTGCCAAGGACAGGGCCACCCGGACACATGCTCGACATCTTTGGTACGGCTCTGAAGGAAGGAATCTGCGAGCACAGGGTATCAGGACAAAACCTACAAAGTCGCTGTAACATTACCGCCGTCATTTGGCTATTTGGTGTTATTCCAGTGAGCAAAGTGAGCATCGGCGAACCAATCCTTATATCGCTGAATTTGGGTAAAGGGAACTGGCTTGTTTGGCGAATGTTACAGCCACAAGGAGGTGTTTCGTGGCAGTGATGAATTCATGCGGCTTTGCAGGGGAAAGTAAACAGGACCCATCGAAACAGTGAACTGGAAAAGGTCATTTACATGACTTTTCGTTTCTGTCGTTTGTCAGCACTAACGAGATGTAAAGAAACAGCCCATTCTCGGCTTTGATGGTGATTATTTATAACATGGTACACTGAGTGGGTTCATTGTTTTCTTAAGCTAAGCTGTTGTCCATACTGCGTTTGCCGTTCAGACACAGCAAATCACTTAGTGACGGCTGGTTTTCAGATTGATTTTACCTTCACTTTGTCAGCGTTTCTGCTCCAGTTTCACATTTGTACTACATTTTGATATGAATGTAAACATACAAGAATATTTACTCTTAAATTTAAGTGTGATTTCATTGGCTTATTTGTTGGTGACACTGCAGTGTACTTTCCTCATTATATTATATTTAGGCTATACAAGTATTATAAATAAATAAGAAAGCTACCCTTTATTTCATGTTAAACTGCCATAGCGTTTACTTCTTATACTGAGCAGCGCAAGTGGTTATTTATTGTCACGTATTCAGCAGCCAAGCAACGTGAAGACATTTATGAAGTGCATTGTACTCATTTCACCACAACAATTCCGCTATAATGGCTTGTTGGCTCCGTCTAGCTAAATGGCAGCAGTAAGCGCGGTGTACTTTGGACCGAGGAACAATGCTGGACATGTGGATAGGATTAAAGAAGTTATTGTACTTCGCTATTTCAGGCCCA
Source organism: Brevimyrus niger (assembly GCA_015164015.2). Classification (NCBI taxonomy): domain Eukaryota; kingdom Metazoa; phylum Chordata; class Actinopteri; order Osteoglossiformes; family Mormyridae; genus Brevimyrus; species Brevimyrus niger. The sequence goes on from JAABNY020000046.1 coordinate 10,246,246, forward strand.
TGCCGGGAACCTGGAATTTTGCAATAGGCAGAACACTATGTAGGCGCGTTGGGTAATTGTGCCCGATATACTGCCATGGCAGAAATCAGAACTATTTACCATATTAAACCACAATCAATTTTAGCAATGAAATCTAGGGACACTTTTCATATTATGCTAATTCAGTGCTATGTTTGCACTGCAGCCAAACGCGTTGTTGGGTATGATTACATTGTCGCTTAGTACTGTACACAACATGTGCTTTTTAAACACTTTCATTATAAGAGATGTTTATTGCCAAAAAAAGAGAGTACTACACAGGCCATAAAGAAACAGTAATGGCTGCCAGTGAAGGCAACTTGGTGATTATGCCTAAGAGTGGCTAAAGGACTTTCTGTAGACAGTTAGCACAGCTGGTTGCGTTATGTGATTCTAGTGTGAATAAAGTACAGTAAATCTCCGTTCTCTGTTTTTTTCATAAGAAACACTGAAATTTTATGTAGGGCTCCCATAACATCAGAAGACAGACAAGTGCACTATGGGAAAAGTAGTGATGGCCAGCCGTCGACCGCCCGTGAGCAGCCCCGCTGGGTCCCCACACTGTGGAGGGAGGAGTCGGAGACTCACACTCCTGTCTGGAAGACCCGGCAGGGTCTGACACGTCTCCCTTTCAGGAAAGTTAGGGTTATTTACTGCCTTCCATTCTCCAGTGTGGTGGAAGGAATGCCACTTCCATAGAAGAGTTCCCAGAAACTGTAACCCCCCCTGTAGCAAACTGGGTGTTCAGCCGTGCCTGAACACAGATCTCCGTCCACGTTGGGCCCTTTCTCTCTCTTTACTGAGAGGACAGTGCAATGGACACGTACCGTATGTGCAAACATGACCCTCTGCCTCCTGTTCCACATGACTCCTTAATCACAGCATGTTTACACCCGCGCTAGAGTGACGCCTGTGTACATACGTGCATTCGCCGCAATTTAAACGCTATGGCGAGACAGCACTGATTTGAGCCGTGCGTGTGGGAAACCTTTTTCGCGTCTATGGACACTTTTCGCAAACCTTAAGCTAGCAGACAGGTATGTAAAATACATGCTGAATAACAACCTGACATAGGTGATACACAGCTACATTTTCACTGGAGAGTGGCAGCTTTCTGTCAGCATGGCGTTGCTCCTCCATCCTTGGGGCCTATTACTCTTTCATTCCCTGCACAGCCCAGTTCTATAGATCAAATCATAACGAGCCCTGGCTGCCTGAGACTTTTTTTTTTTTCTGCGCCTAATGAAGTCGATTGGGTTCACAGAAAGGCCCTAATGGGGAAACCCCGGGGGAGGTCGTCTTTACAGATGTCTGGCCCTCGGTTGTATCGCGGCTTGACTCGCTCTGCCCTCTGGCATCCGTCGTAGAGTAGCCGCATTCACTAGGGACCCGTCTGGGTAATTTTCCCCTTCCGGCGAGCGTGCCGCGTTTGATTGCCTTGCCAAACAATAGACAGTGTGTCACGGGGACAAGAAAAGGAGTTGCAGCAACTTCAGCTTAATGGGCTTCATTGTGAAAGAGGGTGATAACATCTACATTCTCAAGAGGAATAAGTGCAATGAAATAACAAATCTATCCATCTCAATACATCTTTGTCTAATTTCTACAACTACTTGCCCTTGTGGTAGGCCTGGGACCTGTCTCAGAAAGGATAGGGAGAGGAGACTTCCAGGCCAGGACTCAAATTAAAAACCAAATTAGAAGGCGACTTACTAATGATGCTGGGATATACATATGACAATGTTCTCTTTTACGTATAATTTTCTTTGCCTTAATTAAAGTGATACTACTTCTACTATCAATCTGGGGTGCTTTTTCAGTCTACAGTCACCAGGCCGGAGCCCAGCTCACTGGATATGTGCTGTGTTATTAGCGTTAGCATCCTGTGACTGCACTTATGTCCACATGGTATGCTTTTAGAGAGGCCAGCGTTTGAAACGGCCCCCGTAACACGCCTGTCTGAGTGCGAGCTATGTTTCCGGAAATGGTTTCGTAAATCAGAACGTTTCATTTTTCTGGCTCTGCTTCTCAGCTCTGTTCCAAGGCCCTGAAATCTCATCTTAGGGGTTCTACCATATATTAATGGGGGGTAACAAAAGGACAGCAGGAGTTAATCAACATCTGTGTCTGATAGGAAGAAATGCCAAATTACCTTTTAATAGTACTCAAGAGCGGTTTGAAAGTGAAGCAGAATTCAAGTTTACGATAAATTTAAATGTAAATTTAATATCTGGAGATTCAAAATTACATTATGGCACTGATTTAATATTGTAGCAATTTATTAACTAAACAAAGCACATAAAATATATAATAATTTTAGTGCTTTTTAGCTGATAAAATAGTTTGTGTCTGGGCTGCTTATTACTGTAATCAATCTCTGTAATTAATGTATGCTGTTGTTTCCATAGTTGCAAAATGCCTTGCATTGCCCAGGTCAGCCACTTTATACCTGTTATATAAAAGCAGGCATGTAACTCTCTGCTGTCCGAATGACAGTCGCCGCTGGCATTCATGCACCAGGAGCGAAGTTATTAGCGTTAGAGGTCCTTATGCGTAGTTAAGCAGTCCTGTAGTCCTGCCTGGCTGTGCGTTAAGGCCTGTTCTACGGATGCAGCCTTGGCTTTGATGGTGCCGAGCTCGTCCCTGTAACCCAGGAATGGCATAGTGAACTATGGAGAAATGCTGGACAGTTTATAGCAGATGCAGCTGGTGTTATTGGTTCAAGGAAAACGGAACAGCACCTCTGTTACTCCATGTTTATGATGTCACATCCTGTATTAAAAAAAAAAACCTTGACACATGTTGCTCTATTGCAGGGCCGCACAGTCCCACTCCTGGAGAGCTACCACCCTGCAGACCTTAGGTGCAGCCCTAATTTAACATGACTGATATAAATAATCAGCCCAATGCAGCCCTGCTGTACTGTCTCTGTCCCTGGTATTTTTGAGACATGGCTTTATGATAGTAGAAACAGGACACTGGATGAACCACATAGCTTTTGTTTTTATATCACTCACCCTCGGATGTTTTTTTTTCAGGCTGTCCGATCAAAGATATCAGAATGTGAAACAGTTTGTGTGTTTGCAGAGTCAGTATAATCTGCCTTTGAGGAAGTGCTCTTAAATTTTGCCGATGACCTCACGTCCACCCCCAGGCCCACCATTTCTTGCTCCCATTTTTTTCTGTCCTCTTTTCTCTCAGACTCTTCCTGAAGAGTCACAGCGGCACAGCGGGACGGCAAAGCAGCATGGTGGTCCACGGGGCGGACTTCAGCACCAAGGACCTGGACAACGACAACTGCATGTGCAAGTGTGCTGTCATGCTGACGGGCGGTAAGAGCTGCGTTCGCCATGCGCTCGGGGGCGGCGTGTTTAATAACGAACATCGCAGCAGATTTGAGGGCCTCAGAGGTCAAACGGAAGACCAATCCATCAGATGAAGCCCAACGGATGAAGCCAGAACAAATTAATTCTGAACATACTTCTTCAACCAAAGGTAGATGTGGGTTATGTCAGTGCCACAAAAGCTGCAATAACTCTCCAGAAGAGGAGACATGTTGGGGAAATAAAAGACTGAAATTACTCACCGAAACCTAGTTTTTGGATGACTGTCAGTCACCCAAGATGCAGTGCACATGTGAATAATGAAATCTGTATGGGCGTCCACACTGCATGCTCCCTGCAGCCAGTGTCTGCACATCTTGATTTGAAACATACTCCCTGGTCTCTTTTCAGGCAGGGCTTTCTGGGATTAAAAAGCAGCCGCTATCCAAGAAAAGTGAAAGTCGATTGCTGGCTGCTTCTCAAGCCAAACTGTGGCACAGGCTCCCAGCTCGACCGGCTTAGGAATCAAAGGCGCAACAAGCGTGACCGTATTTTCAATTGTCCACCCAACTCTAAACATGTAAATTTCTTTCATTTTTATTTCTGAAAGCTGCGCAGTAAATTAAAAGTAGGGTCGTGGAGTGGATTCACATTTACATGCAGTGAGAGAGGAAATAAAAATCTGCTTTCGTTCATCTGTCCTATTTTATTTGGATTCTAATGTGAAGGCACGCCAGTGAATACACAACAAATGCTCTTCGTTATATCGTTACTACCTGGCCACTGGAGCCTGCCAACTTTTTCCAAGTATCACTTTTTCGCATATCTTTGTCCAGCTATGTCTATCGAGCCAGCATCTCGACAGAGCACGCAGATGCTTGCTTAATGCTGCCTTTCGGACTGTACAGTGCACCAGGGCAGTAGGGAGCATTGGACTCCAAATGCAGTGTTGTATTTTAGCACTGGTATTCCAGTGGTATTTCAGTTGCTTAGGGTGGGACCTGGCCTGCCACTTACTCGTTGACTGGCATGTGAAATCGGCACCTGTGACACTCTGTTTGCCTAGCCAAGTGGAAAAATCAGTGACCTCAGAAAGGGTCATTGGGGCGAGCATGGATCTTAAATTGTAGCCATGAATGCTGATTAATCGTGTAAGCTGAACAGCTAAGTATGGATTGTATGTTCACTAACTTTACTACATTAAGTTACTTAGCTGATGGTGCAAACGACTTAAGCCATATTCACATGGGATTAGCTTTACCTAAGGAGGTTGGGTATTTTGTTTATAAAGTGTTTTGACTGGCTGACTCAGAGCAGTGTAAATTCCCCAAAATTATCAGAGGCGTGGAGGCACTAATCTAATCCTGACCATTGGTGTTAATGTCAGAGTTAGCATGTCTAGAAAGCACGCTGCAGAAGAATACACAATAACATAAAAAAGGAACGCCGTCACGATGGGAGTAAAATTAGACATCGTAAAGAGATCAGACAAAGGGTGTGTTTAGACCAATATTCGGGCTACGTCACTGTCACTGTGTCGTGACCCGAGGACCCCCTGTATGTTATTTCCACCTTATAAAAATCGGCGTGCTTTTATAGATATAACCTCATTACCAAGAGGACAGTTCAGACTGGATTACTGTTACTGAAAGAGGTTGCTGTTTGCTGATGTACAGTAGGTGATTTGCTCCTGAATTTTCACCCTGGAGGCAGATTCAGACTGAAAATCATGCACCATTAAAATTAGGTTTTCGAGTAAAGCTAATGCTGTCCGAATAGGGCTTTAGAGTATCAACCCATAACTGAGAGCAGTGTTTCCCAGTCTAGGTCTCGGAGACCTTCAGACAGTCTACATTTTTGATCCCTCTGGGAAACACCGATTTAGACAATTCATGATACATGATGATCTCAAAGATTCAAACCCCTTCCCAAGATTTCAGCTGGCATATTGACCTTAAGGCAAGGTGACCCGCTTCCTGATCCTGTCCTGTGTTCACGTTTTATCGCAGGAACATAAACATAAGGTTCTCTCTCGCCCTTAATCCTCTTGGGACGTACCTCATTCGCCACGTCTAATCATCGTCGCCACCTGTACCAGCTCCCATCATGCAGAGTGCCATTCCCAGCATTGTGTCCCAGTGCTAACGCCTAGCCTTTCTCAAAATACCACCCGTGGTTGTTTGTGACCCAAATGCAGCCAGCAACACACACTGTCAATCAGTGCTAACCTATGGCAACGGAGAGGTGAAGATCTGTGGAATGGAGGTTGAGAGCCGCTCCTACAATGCCTACGTGTTCTGGAGGGATGTGATCGCTGGCTGTGGTTTCAAGGGATGAGTGTAGCTCACCTAAGATTATAAAACCTACCCAGTGATATCTATTCTTACAGGGGTGTAGAGTTGCTTCTACTCCACCATTTCTTCATGTGTTCTATGGACACTTTCTGCATCCAGGCCTGTTGTGCCACAAGAACAACCTGCTCCCTCTTCTGCTTACTGTCTTTTTCCAAATGCTGATCATACTAAGAAGATACTTGAAGCTGTCACCTATAATGCACTATCAGTACCTTAATAATGCATTATAATGGTCGGTTTCAACATTAAGGATGCTTTGTACTGCATTATGGAGGTATCTACAGTGCATTATAGATAGATTAATAAAGCTTTCATAATGCATAATAAACATGGGTATAATTCATTTAAATTTTCAAATTCAATTGTATTTGTACAGTGCATTTTCACAGTATTACATTGTCTCAAAGTGCTTTACATCTTCCGTAGCCAAAGCCCCCACTGAACAAACCAAAGGAAAACTCACTAGTTGGAAGAAACTTTGGGATGAAGCAGACTCAAGGGGGAGTCCATCCTTTCAGGGCTGGCTGAGGGAGTCAAACGAGCAAGATGGCAAAATGCTAATCTTCAGAGTCCAAATTTTACGAATCGAGTCTGAATGTGGGGGGGCAGGCAGGTGATGGCAGACGGGCGCTGCTGCTGCTGCTGATGAGCAGGATGAACATTGGTACAGATGATGATAATGCGTTATGCCTTTGCGTAAATATTTATAATGTTTTCTGAATTCAGCATGATGTTTTATGAAGGTGTTTGTAGATTTTTCTAAGGCGTGGGATTCAAAGAAAGTGAAAGTGAAATTTGTCAAAGCATTTTGCATATGCTGTTGGTTAATGTGCTTTATTCCTGAAAAACAATCCTTTTTTGGGCATGAGAGGAAGACCGTGGCCACTCGGATGGGCCATTTTGACCTATCCCCCCCCAACTCTGTCTTTGGTACAGGCTGGTGGTTTGACGCCTGTGGCCCATCCAACCTCAACGGGATGTACTACAACAAAGGACAACATGTCGGCAAGCTTAACGGCATCAAGTGGCACTACTTCAAAGGTCCGAGTTACTCTCTCCGCGCCACAACCATGATGATTCGCCCATCTGACTTCTGAAGGAAGCCTCCTTCCAGCGAGTGATGTTAATGGAGTCATCACCCGAGAGGAAAAGACATCTTGGTCTTGAAAGTTTTCCCTAAGACCAGTTCTGGAGATGAAAGACATGGCATAGGCCTGTCGTGTTATTTTCTGAGGAAAAGCCTATTTTTTTTGGTGACAACTGAACTGTAAAGGGTATTAGCTGCAGGTTACAGTTACAGCCGGTCTATAATGGAAACATCACCTAAAATCACAGGATTGTTGACACTTGTGCTTTCTGTTGCTGGCACAGAGGAAATGCTGTTGAGCATTTAGCATATATCCGCAAAACTATGCTTGTTTATCCCGGTCATTTTTTTCTCCCGGTAGTGGAATCTGTTGGTCTTTATAGTCACCGAGATCATTAGTGCCATTTTCGGACACGATGCCAACCGCAAGGTGACTTTGAAGGTGACCCGAAAGGCGCGCATCATCCGGGACGACGGACGTTCATGACCCGCTTGGAGGGCAGATAGCTGGGCTGCCTGAGGCCGCGGCGTATAGCTGCCAAATGGACTCGCCATGTACATCCTGCCGCCGTAGTCCTGACTGATAAGCACATATCGGGGTTAACCTGAAACACATCCACATGTGATTTTTCTTCATGTCACATTCTGGGACCTTGGATATGGAAGGACTCTGCATAAAAGAACAAAGATTTAATACAATCATAACTTACGTTGTTTATTTTTTCATAAACAGTATTAATATGAATGTCTTTGCATTGTGTACTGTAACTGTGTCCTTATTAACATTAAACCATGTTAGTAGTTTCTGAGAACACCGAAAATGTATAACGGTGAGTTGACTTGTACACACGAGTGAGAGAAATGTGCTGGATTATAGGGTTATTTTGGTAAAACACAAGTAAAAGCAACACTTGATTATGGTGAAGTGTTTAGCGGAAAACAACTAATCACATTGAAGAAAACCGTGTTAAACATCCATCTCATAGAGAACTTTCCATATAAATCTATGATGATGAAAGAGGGGGAGATGAAGATGGTCTCCAAAATGGCTATAAGAATAAGACCCAATGTTCACCCAACTATAGCAGCACCTACTCATCCATCTTCCACATCAGTTTATGCTGGTGTAATACTAGCAGTAAAAAGGATATAAATATTCATGATTAGGAGTGATTCATGTCAATATTGTTGACTTACAATCTAATGAATTTTTCATAAAGGAAGCGTTTGCAAAAATGAAGACTCCTTGGAGACGCCTGGATTGAACTCAGTCGAGACCGTTTGTTTTAATAAAGCGGTGGTGTTTAGAAGTGCCCTCATGTTTCATAAACACAAGCAGAAATGTCAGTTTTGTTGTTCATTTTGTCTTTTTCCTTTGATGATATGTTTTATAAATCTTCGGTTATGTGAATGCACTTGTATAATGGTGACATTTTCATTGTTGTAGCTCAGTTGTTACTGAAGGCTAGCGAGGATTTTTAAATCTTCGGCATATTTTTAATAAGGTTACAGCTAACTATAGGACATAGGGACAGCGAGAAGATGGCAGAAAGGCCCCTCACAGCTGTTTTAAATACCTAAATATTCTCCGACCATGTTTGCTTGAGTGGGCACTGGTGTGTCCTTGGGTACTCCAGTGTGCCCTCTGGTACTCCAGTGTGCCCTCTGGTACTCCAGTGTGTCCTCGGGTACTCCAATAAAATTCAAAGCCATTTCTCCCCATACTTCATACTGCAAGGCTGTAGGACAACATAAATAATGACGTGTGGGTGTCGACACCGTGCACAGTGTGTACTGTTATGTGGAAAAAGAAACTGTTTTTGTTCTGTTAAATATTACTGACAGGTACTTTGAAACAGGCAAAAGGAAGAAGACAGCTTCTGGAGCATGTAAAATCTTGCAATAACAAGTGTATAAATAGACTAAAATGGTGTAATATGATGTGTAAAAAAAATAACTTTCCTAAGGAAAGCTGTGTATTTGTTTCATTTCAGAGCCAGAGGTGCTTGAGGTGCTCATGCCAGTGTGTGGGAAAAATGCTTCTGGACGACCTGGATTTTAGCTGGAGGAAGCGTTTTAATTTCGTTTCATTTAAATCCTTTTTGTAGAATATGAAAAACCATGGAGAATAAAAGCATGAGATGCGGCAACATTTTTCACTCTGGGTGTGAAGCAGAACTTTACTCAATGGGTGCATGGCAATTACAATAGTGTATGATTTACTGTCTAAAAATAAAACAAGGTGTAGAAATGTGCAAAGTATTTGTATTGTATTACAGATATACCGGCCCAGGAGAATGACACTGATCAGGGTTGGGGCCATTCTGGAATGCATTGATCGATTCTAGTCCAAATCAGGAAATGGAACTGGAGCTGAGATTGGGGGAAAAAAAAACTACGGGGAACAGAATTGGTGTTGAATTTGAATTTCAGGGAGACTTAAGTTCCGATTCCAGTTCCATTTCCTGATTTGGACTGGAATCAATCAATGCATTCTGGAATGGCCCCAACCCTGAAACTGATGTTCTGCACTGCTGGTTGTAAGGAGGGTATCAGCAGGGGCCTCTTAGGTCAGACCCAGTATCTCCAAAAAGTGCATAGGTATTCTGGACGCGACTCGAACCAATAACCCTCGCCCACTGAGCCACACTCTGCACCATTAGGACCGAAGTTCCACATCTTGCTTAAGAGGATGAGGTGGTGATTAATACGCAACTGGGTCACGGGATGCCGGAAAACAAAGTCTGCATCAGTTTCTGAGCCGCTTCTACACATGGAGTCTGTGATCCCCCCCCTCCATGTCCACTCAGGGGCCACCGATGCTGTTCCCGCCCAGGAAGAATCCCGCGGCTCACGCTGAGTCAAGCGAAACAGAAGGGGGTCGGATTTCCCAGGCCGCTCCTCGGGGTGGCCTTCCTGCCGTCGTGAGTGCCGGGCCTGGCTCTGTGACCGGCCTATCGGCGGTGACGGATGGCCGAGGTGCCACACGGTGCTGTCCGGGCCACCGGCCTGCCCATCGCTCACATTCCTGAGCCTAATCAGCGGTCAAACAAATTACCGCGGCTCGGAAACTGCAGCGTATCTCTCAGCGCCCTGACCCGCTGTGACCCGACCCCCCGGCTGGAATGCGTTTCGCATGCGGGGGTCCTGGTACCCATGGCTGTCAGCAGCAAAGCCTGCGGCACTGCAAGTAAAACAAGACTATCTAGTAACAAAACTGTGTACTGAGGGAACCCAAATAGACAAACAGCAAAATCCAGAACACAAGTTCCACACAACTAATATTGATGGTTTTGACACGTTGCTGCTCCAGATCTAACCAGCCTGGAGGTCTGATGGTCCCAGGATTAAGTCTCCTCAGAATTCAGCCCGCAGCAGGCTTGCATGACCGGCCACTTCCTGTTCCTGCAAACAGACAGGAAGGAGCTCCCGGTGGGATGGTCATGACCAGCATGTCGAGGGGGTGTTTGGACATTACCTGTGATGTTGACGACGATGGAGAGTAGACCTCCCGTTTATAAAACTGAATTAATACACACCGTCCGAAAGTGCAAAGTTCATTAAGACTGATTATTCTGACATCTTCATTTCATCGAGGGCAGGGGGTGGGCAGTCTTATGAAGAAAGGGTCGGCGTGTATGATGCAGGCACCCTGAACATGGTAGCACTGCTCCCCAGGAGCTGAATTACTGTAGCTGCCCCCTGCTGTGTCACCATGTCACATATGGGTTAAAGGCAAGGGACACATTTTGTTGTTGCGCACTGTGTGCTGTAGTGTGTCAACAATGACCACTGATCACCAAATTCTAATTCTAATTATAACCTTTAGGTCGACTGCCAATCAATTCTCTAATTAGTAATCTAATTTAGTAGTTTCAGTAAAATCCTGCATAAACAGCAGCCCTTTCTGGATAAGATCTGATCTAAAGGGAAAAAAAAACACAGACGCTTATTTAGTAATTGCCTATAAGAACATGTTAAAAAAGCTAAAAGCATTAAAATACACCAAGGTTAAAAAGCAAGATATGCAGTAACCTACAGATTCCACAATTTGGTCTGATCTCCAAGTCTATGGTTCAGAGAACTGTGCATAACCCATTTAGAAGATGAGAGCTGAACGTGCTTTTTAAAGCCACTGAACGAGTGAAGTGCTGTTTTCAGCCAGAACCTGAAATGAAAAAAGTGTGTAGCTTGGGTCAAAAATGTGCCAACAGCAGGGGAGACCTCAGCGAAATCTCCGCAGCAAAACATAACCCTGCTGCAGGTGGGGCTGCATTATTATTTTTTAGTTTGTAAAGGAAATTTGATTAGAAATAATGTGTGCCTGATGTTCACGTTATTACATTTCAGGGCTGGGGAGGCGGGCCGCTGATGCTGCTGTCCCCCTGGCTGAGGGCTCTAGCGTGGCTCCACGTCACGTGTTACAGTCCAGCTGATGGATGTGCTCAGCAGCGCGGCCTCTGAGGCCGGCTAACGGCCAGCGGGAGCAGCAGGAACACTTCAGAATGTGGTCCGAGAAAAATCCGGCCCTTACAAATAACTAAACACACCGTTTCCCAATTTAAAAGTAGACTAAAAACACATCTCTTTAGCCTGGCATACACATAACGCATCCCATTATTGCATACTTCCTGTATATTCATCCATAATGGCAACTACGCTAATTATCTTTTT
>JAABNY020000046.1:10257801-10268147 GCA_015164015.2 Brevimyrus niger
CTATTTTGTAAAGCTGCTTTGAGACAATGTACATTGTTAAAAGCGCTATATAAATAAAAATGACTTGACTTGACTTAACTAAACTTCAACCAGTGTCCATAGATGTGAGGCTGGACTCTTATCAAAGCGCTTTTATGTCTTAGTAAATAAGATGGAAACGTGCCCTATACAATAGGTATAGCAGTCTTCACCCCAATTAGTCTACCTGTTTCTCTGTGACTTTTAAGGCTTAAACATCTTCCTTAAGGCCTCCGTAAGAGAGGGACAGCAGTGATATGCAAATCAGATTGAAAGTGTTTCATGGTTCAGCTCAAAGCCAGATCCCTACAGTCTATGTCTGTAATGTGTATTGGCTGGCAGTTTCCATGGTTCTGCATAGAGTATAAATGCTCCCCACCCCACCCCCATGCCTGTCCCTCCCCAACACTTCAAACACAGAGCACAGGGACTCCACATTCCTTATTAAAGGTCAGTGATATTTAATCTCACATGCTTTATGTGTAAATAGTGGTTATTGGCAGAACATATTGGCTTTACTGTTATAAGTGTTTTGGTTGGTGTGGTAGGAAACAAAACGACCATCTAGCTAATCCAAAGGAACGTTTGTGCGTTAAAGAGGGCCCTCGCTTATTTAGCAAACAAAATGAGAAGGGCCAGATGTTTATAGGGACTGTTGCAATGAAGGCGTCCAACTCCAAGCCATGGAAAAAAAACTCTGAAAGGTGTACAGGATGATGGATGTTGGCCAGTTGTGAAAGTGACACTAGTCAAAACACAGTTATGCATAAGGTAACTGGTTTAGGCAGTTTGAGGCACGGGATAGCAGAGCTAACCTTCACCATTGCAGGGAGCCCTGTTTTCATGCAGTTCCCCATTAACCACTGGCGACAAACCAGTTAGCTAGAGATGCCAATTCGCTTAACTGCTTATTTTTGAATTGCAGAAGGAGACAGAGAAAACCAGCAGAACTCAAACTGCAGGTAGCTTTTCTTTCTACTTTTTTCCTAGCATTCATTTACAAGGTCTGAGAAACGTTTTTAAAAGACAGAGTGACGCAACATCAGATTTTGGTCCATGTTTATTGGGGGGAGGTTTACGCCCCCCCCCCTCCCCCATCGTTAAATTCTCAGTCAAATGAAACCTAAAGATGCTGGAAGAAATAAGCGATAAAAACAGTCTTACTGATTGACGTGACCGTGCCTGGAGACACAAACACCAACATGCCCTCAAAGACATCTCACATGGTGAGGAGAAAATGAGGATTACTGAAAAGACACCACCGTTAACCTGCAGCACCAGCTGCATCTGAAGACCATCAACGTAGCAGAACCAACAAAGCGGCAAAGCAGGAATATAAACTCCTTACATTTGCAGGGCAAATTGTTAGTGATTGTTAGTGTGTTAAAGCCATTAAACTGAATATTTGTTTAACCTTTCCAAAGATCTCATAAAAATGTACTGCCGCCCTCACAGGCATCAATAAAATCTTTCATGTAGAATTAGTGCCGTTGTCTGTGCTCAAGGGCACCATAAGTCTGGCACAGTTCAGGGAGTTGTATATTATCTTAATGGATTTATCTAGGCTCCTCTTACGAAAGGACATCTCCGCCTCTACATCCAGGACAATGCAGCACTTTTTAGTGAAAAATCTGGCATTTTGACAAATCGAGGAAAGCATATAGCAGAAGTGTACGATCCTCCATCAACAACCCATCACTTTGACAAGGCTCTCTCATTTCCAGACAGGTATTAGGCTAGCTGCCCATAGTTAATATAAGTTTTTGGGGTTTGAGTTTTGTTTATTAGGATTTGTGTCACTGTCTGACTCTGTCTCCCCTGTCGTGTTTCAGTTTGACCAGCAGACGTCTCTGTTGGCCATCCTGTTTCCTTCCCTTTTTCTCCCATTCATTCACACCTGTTCCTTATCTGGTCCTAATTTTCCCTGTATATAGATACATGCTTATGTCATGTTCCCTAGCTCAGTCATCATCAGTGTTTGCCTTTGTAGTGGTGAGTGTTGGTGTTGTTCTGTTCCCCTTGCTGTAGTTAGTCAGTGAGTTCTTTGGGTTTTTTTTTCCTGAACCTCATCTCACTGTAGCTCGTATTGGTAATCCTGCCTCTTGTTTTTAATTTCTTGCAGTCCAATTGTTTCTATTCAGATTTGTTTTGTTGCTTCAGTAAACCCCTTCAGTTTTCCATGAAGGCTGTGTCTGAGTTGTCCCTCCTTTTCTCATGCCAATCTGTCCTAAAAACTGTTAGAAAATAATGAGAAGAATCAATGCTGGGAATATTATTGCTGGCAAGGATGGAGAGATTCCATGAAACAAACCGTACCTATGTACTGATGTCCAAAGTCGGACATCAACCAAGAAGCCCAGTCTGTCGCACTGAGAATCCATCTGAAGCAGCAAGAAAAGGATTCTAACTTTTTTTGCCTAAACCAGAGTTTTAACCTCTGTTAGGAAAGCGTTAAGGAAAATGATAGCAAATGGGCATGACTAACAGGCTGAGTATTAAACTAAACACATCTAATCAGCACCAGGAATCGTGTTCCCTTCCAGGAATGAGGCATTGCTTGGAAATTGATATGCAAATATTTAAATAGCATGGCGTGTTATTCCAGAGCTCTCCTGAATCACCCTCAGCCATACATGTGTCATGTGTCTGCACGCCTGATCCAGCTAGCTAATGATCAGCAGGTTCGAATAAGCAGATTATCAGGTGCTGGTGTAGAACAAATGGCTGGGGATCCAGGGCTTTGGAAACCATTCACCTAAAGTAACCTAGAGACAATGTCAATAGTAACCGTTTCTACCGAAAGACTTTAGACCATGGAAACATTATATAAACACTGTACTATCTCTTCATTTAGAAGCAGTGAACCAAGAAATGCAGTGAATGGGAAAAGAAGATGTTTAAAAATGCATGATCCGAGTGGGTGCGTGATGGAGTGATGGAGTGCTCCGCTGAGCAAAAGCACGCAGCGTGGACCTCAAACCGTGAACCTGAAAGGAGGCCTCGCTGTTTGCTGGCCTCAGCCTGGGGCTATTAGGCCGACTGCAGTGTCCAGTTCTGTTTATATTGGAAATCACCATAAGAGTACCCTGGTTAGGCCCCTTTTCTGTAAATGTACAAACAAAGTGTGTGAAAAACACTGGTAGAGTAAGAAAGGATGTACAGAAGCACATGTACTCTTATTGGGCATATTCAAAAATCAACTAAGATAGTAACCTGAGACTCTGTGGGTTAAGACTCTATGTCTGTGATTATATGGTCATTGGTTCAAATCCCATAGCGGGCAGGATGACTCGACCCTAACTCCAGGAACTCTGCTTGACCCTGCTCTCTGATCCACAACCGTATGTTGCTTTGGCAAACAGCATCTGCTAAATGAATGTAAATGTAATGCAGAGGAACGCAAATGGAGCTTTGGAGCATATACTGTATAGCAGCACACTTAAGAGGAGCAGAGTGTGCAGGAGCATGCATTAAGTAGCAGAACATGTAATAGGGCACACGCTGAGTAAGTGCAATGGAGTCTGGACCTGACTGAATGGACATAGAGTAACAGAGCCTGTGTGTAACACACAACAATGACAGCACATCAGCGACAGTGTAAAACTATCCGTAACAGCTACACTCAACAAGTTCCTTAAAGGAGACATGTTGTTGTGCTTGCACTGAGGGCCATCCAGCAAGGAAAGGAAGAAAACATGTATTAACTTTGACAGGTGACATCATAACGGTTCCATGAATTAAATGAGAGCTGTTACATTTACGGCCGGAGACATTAACACATACGGCGTCAGCCAGTGGAGCACATTTTTAGAGAATGACTGCAGAAAAGCAAAATGAACTCTGCCTCGGACTAAATTCCAGTGCACCCTACAGGAAGTGGCTAAGAACTTGCAGGACAATTTCCAGCCGGACAATGGGCAACACCCCTAGTGGTGACATGGCACATTGCTATATGACATCATCTATCAACCAGGTGAGAAGAAACCCACACAGAACAAGGAAAACATGCCAATTCCACACACACAGAATTCCTATGTATTGTGCACTCATTTCACATATCAATGCACTCTGTGTTTCACCAGTCACCAGCATGTGATCTCTAAGGAAATATAAAATCAGGGAATCCAGTGTACAAATTTATTTGTGCTATCAATGATTTAGTGAATTATCACAGCATTATGAAGCTACTCACAAGTATTCTGCTGATTAGGATCTGAAATAAGGACCCAATGCTGGATTCTGTCCAAGGTGGAATCAGCAGAAACACTCCAGCACTGTAAGATGAAAACCTTGAAGCCACACTGCAGTCCAGAGGGATTATTTAGCAGGCAGTGAACGTTCCCAGAGCCGTAAGAGCATCACTCGTCAAAATGAAACTGTGCAGTTTCAGGAAAATGACGACCAAGTCCAGTACAATGCTAATTTATGGACAAACTGCTCAGATAAGAGGGGATCTACCAGAATCCTTCCCAGCTGTCACATCACAAATATATGGCAGAAAGGAAAATCACATTCTGAGTTCTGTTCTGCGTTCTGGTGTCTCAAATACCAGACAGGGTCCATAATGTGCTTTATAATAGAATTGATACTTTTATGTGTTTATTTTAAAAATGTCCTCAGAGGTTTGTGCAGGAGGGTTGAAAATGAACCCCGATAGAATTTTCGCAAAACCAAGTTGATGTGCAATACCCATACGGTTTCTGTTCTGCTGAGGTTTTAAATATCGATATCCAAATCCAAAGTTTAACTCAAAAAGAAATGCTGTTTGCTTGATTGATTACAACTGTTTATGTGATTTGTGTAAACTCTGTCTGACTTCAGTCTTTCAGGTAAAATTTTGCTCTTGTGTGATTAACTTTTGCATGAATGTGTGTGACATTCTTCATCTGGTTTGTTTCAGATTATCCATCATGCTGACACCTTGCCGTGCTTCCATGGTGACATGCTAGTTAAGTGCACGGACTTGTAGATATTTGGGACAAGCAGCAGCCAGTGAGCATAAGACCAAGCTGCTGTTTTGCTCCAGTAAAACATCCAGCTGTATAAATGAACTGCAAGTTGTTTTTGATAGAAGCATCAGCTAATCAGCTAAATTTAATATAAAGCAAACATTCCTTTGAGTGTTCCCAATGGCCACTTAAAGAAAGTGTTGTAAATTTGTGAAACACCTCTAACATGTCCTCTGGTACCAAGCCTGTGCGGTCATGGCTCCCCAGACCCCATTGTGAAAGGTGTCATGTGACTGCGGTGACAGGCTGCCGATTGGCCCCGGCGTCATTCTGTAACACTCCATCTACCTTCTTCCAGGAAACTGGAAATGGCCGCAGGCCTCCGGGCAGATGGTGAACCTCAGGGGTCAGAAGCTCTCACCTCAGCCCCAGAGCTCCCGCCAGCTGCCCCGTCTGAACGCTCTGGTCCAAATCCCACACGCACGAGCCAAGCAATGATTGATTTGCTGATTTGATGGTATCAGGATTGAGGTGAGAGCTTCTCTGTGTTATACAGATGGATATGAGAGTTATTTACTCAGCCAACCCTGGGATTTGAGCTTCTGGTAACATGCACAGTATCCTATCCAGCTTATCTACACACTGCCCATGTTTGACTCCACATATAACAGTTGTATAGTGTAAAAAAACTAAAAACACAAGTCTGAAATGTGTCAAATACTGGCAATACAAAGGACATTGATATATACAGCTCTGGAAAAATTAAGAGACCACTCTATATTTTTAAAAAACATATTTCTAAGACAGTAGCATCCAAGAATGAGGTGAAGTGGGAGACACTGGGAATGAACAAAAACCAGGCAGACAGTGAGCAGAAGTGACTTTCTAATGCCAGACATGATCATCCACTTCTCCTGCAGTGCCTCATAAATCGGAGGATAACCTCAACTGACCTTTGAAAGGAAAGGGAAACATTAGGTGTCGTGAAGCGTACTGCTAGGACAGTGTGTATCAGGCTCCTAGAAGCAGGACTGAAGACCCACAAAGCAAGGAAGAAGCCCTTCATTAATGAGAAGCGGGGAGAAGTCAGGCTGCCGTTTGAAAAAAAGTGTATTTTACACTGGCGTATATCCATAAATTGAGAAATGACTAAAAGTTATTTTTTTTCTGTGGTCTCTTAATTTTTTCCCGAGCTGTACATGTAAAATATTCCCCCCCCAATTTCTGTCAAGAAAATGCCACTTGCCAAGATGTCTGGCCACCTAAATACCAGCTCAGAGTTTAAACATCTGCCAGTATAATACAATCCGGTATTTAGTGAAAACTCCGTATGTTGTTAATTGGTTCCTGTTTATCATTTGTCAAATGTCCCAGATTTAACAGCAGCTGATGGGACCTGAAAAAAAAACTTGTCAGGATCGTTCTCGTCTGCATAGGCAATTATGATGACATTTGATACCAGACATATACAGGGATACAATGATTGTTGTATAATAATGACAAACTTTATCTGAATTTCAGTCAGTGAAGATACTTCACAAAGACGCCAGAAATTTCATAAAAGCTTCTAATAAATTGGCATGCATTTTCTAAAAACACTATTACCCGCAGCAGTAATGGTTGCGGGATTTCAAATGTGTCCAAACATAGCAAAGTCAAAATATACTGTACGCCTACTCTTCAACATCGAAAGCTCTGACTCCACCAAGAAGATATGAGGTAGTCAATCTGAAAAGGGAACACAGTTTTTATAATGATATATCGCTTCTCCTTCGGGATTTTTTTTTTTAAGTTTGCTTTATTTCGACACAGTCTGTTCGTCATCGCACTATTTTCTGTCCTTGGGTTGTGTTTTTAAACCTTCTCCACGTGCATTTAGCGTTGTCATCTTTGAACATCGTTTTTGCGTTTCAGAGTTACAGTACTTTTAAAGCGGAGAGGCGCGATACGGGACGCCGAAAGGAGAAAGGCGAATGCAGGCAGCAGACCTTCAGCTACAAAGGAGCAAATAAACGCGACAACACAACCAGGGGGGAGCGCAGCGCAGACAGACAGATAGACTTCACCAATCCCGAATGGGAAATTAAAGGTGCGAACAGAGCGCCATAAAACATTCAATACTACAAGACGAATAGTGCAATTACGGGATGAAAGACAGGCAACACGGAGCGCAGTCAAATGGGGTGGCATCCCACAGCGAACAGCAATACAAGTCACATTTTGCTTTTGCAACTCTTGATCATTAAACTTCTTGCAACAACATCGAGTTCTGGTTTATTTTATCAGCAGTAACGTGTCCTTATATGTTATTTCACAATGAAAAACAAAGTTTCTCTGTTGGCGGCTATAGACACTGAACGCCGCACACCAGTGAACTATAAAATTGGTCTTGACTCCTCAAGAGTAAGAGAACCGAGACTGAATGGAGAGGAGATCGGTTTGTCCCAAACGATCACTGGGCTTGTTATCACCATGAATTACATCTGTGTAAGAACCTCTGACGTGAACTGTGAGACTATTTATTCACAAGCATTATGTGCCACCGTTAATAAACATTCACGTCTTCATTAAGCAGTCGCTTTTGTCCGAAGCAGCGTGAGAGACCGAAAAGGCGTAAACACAAAGGCACACAGCTGTCAGCGCTGGTATAATTGCTGCCAGACTGAGCTTCCAGTGAGTGACTGCGGGCTACAGTATAATGTACACGATTATTTTAAAATGCCCAAAATGAGATCGAGAGCAAACATTGTTCCATCCTCTCCATCCTCCATCCCACTGAAAAGACTGAATGAATGGATGGATGGATGAATGAATGAATAAATGAATAAGTATTAAAAAGAAAACTGTTAACATAGAGATGTTTTTTGCCCATTACAAACAGACATACGATCAATCAAAGCGATGTGTTGCATTATGTTTTAGCGACAGTCGTTTTGGCAAAAATAGGCTACAACTGTTAACTTGTATGTTTATCACGCTTTAAAATATCCTGGGAAAATCGCAACACCTCCATAACTAATGCTAGACTTACTAAAACAGGTTATGTTCGGAGAATGAACGCAAAAGTGCGCACCTCTATGTGCGATTGTAGGCCTACGTCTATCTGTTCTTTATCTACGTTTATCTGTGTGATTGAAAGGAGGAAAGAGGCCGTCTGCAGTTCACCCGGCTTGGGGGTGGGGATCAGGTTATCCCTCCACGAGGTTAGCGCTGAGACAATGTTGATTATTCATTTATAACTGTATAATAACTCACAAGGTGATTAAATGCTTCTCTTACCCTGTGTTTTTCTTATCCGGGAGGAACAACACAAGAGCAGCGCCGTGCTGGTCAGTTCCAGTATAAGTGTGATTGCAAGGCACTTCAGAAGAATATAATTTCTCAAAGAAGGGATCAAAGACTCGGATATGATATTAATTTAAATACAAATGATGTACATAATAAAATCCCAGCTCACAGTTACAAAAAACAATAGGAATATCGAAAAATGAATCTTAAAACTGCAATAGCTTTTAGGGTAAGACCACATTACATCATATGTCTTTGTCCAAACAAAACAACAACAGCTGTTTGTTCAGGGGAATGAGGCAGAATTAAGCACAAAGTCAGGCCAATTAAACTTGATTTAAGTTCAATTTCCTTTGAGATATGCTCAAGACATTCATCTCTGAACAAGAGCAAGTTAATAGTTTTTGACCTTAATCTTTTGAATCATTTGAGGAAAGAACCTTACAAATAGTATAATTTAAGATGATTTAATAATACAGCTATTTAACTATAGGAACTGTATTTAGAGAAGTAAATATGAAATATGTATATTATTACAAATATTACAGAATTATTAAGAAAATATGTGCATATTGTTATTGTAAAAGAAGTATTTTCCACAGACATACATGAAAAGATTAAAAACTTAAGACGGTGCCCAGCTGAGAATCAAAATTCAATGAAGGGTTCAAAAAGGTATCAGTCATCAAGATCTCAGCTGGAGCTGAAACGCACTAGGTTACAAAGCATCTCCATCTCCAAATGATTCTAATCTCATAATCCTTTATCGTCTAATGAAACCCCCCCCCCAACCCCCCTTGGTTGGATCATAACAGACTGTCTGGGAATTCTACTGAACCACAGGTGACAGGACTCTTTAAGCTGTGCTTGGTACATATATTCATAAAAGAGGCTTTGGATAGTGTGCAACAAGCTGTATGGTTTATACTGATCTCAATTGACAGCCATGGTAAAGAAATCGTATGGAAAACTACTTTATATTTACCGATGAACATGACAGAACTGGATGTTGGAATATAAAATATTCCCCTGCTGGTTCCCTCTGGGTACTACAGATTAATTCCATTAATCCAAAGACTAACCCATCTGTCCATGCATTCATCCATATATCCATTTTTTATACCTGGTTGTCCTAAGCAGAGTTGCAAGGTCTGGACCCTTGGCAGTGAATAACCCAGGATGGGGTGCTAAGCTATTACAGGGCATACACACCATTCACACACATTTTTGTGTGACTAAAATTCCCACAAGCCATGTTTCTGGCCTCTGGAGCCTGAGGAGACACGCAAACCACCTCGCCAACCTCCAAAGACTAAAGTTCAGGGTCCCGTTTCTCGAAAGGCTTCAATAAAGGCTTCAATAAACTCACCCCAGGTCAGTTAATGACTCTGAGTTGCCCCTAGTGCTCAGAGTGTGAGTGATTGCATTACAGCAGTCTAGCATGCTACAGTGCTGCTAAAATTAGGTCACAACTGGCAGTGGGTGTTGGGTAACTGGCAATGAGTGCTGGGTAACTGGCAGTGGGTGTTGGGTAACTGGCAATGAGTGCTGGGTAACTGGCAGTGGGTGTTGGGTAACTTCATTTATTTACAAAATGTCAATATTTTGTGCCCCCTTGTCCTTTGCAGGGTCAAGGGAGTCCGCAGTCTATCCTGGAAGCCGCGTACACAAGGCTGGGAAAAGCCAAAGATGGGGAAAATAAATAAATAAACGTTCACTCGGGACCCATATCTAATATTAGATTTTTTGTGAATATCTGAAACAAATGATGAAACAGATGATGGAGCCACACGCATTTTCATGGCACTGTACAGCTATGATTTTGTGGTTTCGGCCAGAAGAGCTCCTGGGGGTGACATGTGTCACTGTAAACCGTACAGGAATTCTCCCCAGTCCCTAAAGCCTGTTGGGTAAGCCGAATTCTCCCCAGTCCCTAAAGCCTGTTGGGTAGGCCGAATTCTCCCCAGTCCCTGAAGCCTGTTGGGTAGGCCGAATTCTCCCCAGTCCCTGAAGCCTGTTGGGTAGGCCGAATTCTCCCCAGTCCCTAACGCCTGTTGGGTAGGCCGAATTCTCCCCAGTCCCTAACGCCTG
>JAABNY020000046.1:10268247-10295300 GCA_015164015.2 Brevimyrus niger
TTGGGTAGGCCGAATTCTCCCCAGTCCCTAAAGCCTGTTGGGTAGGCCGAATTCTCCCCAGTCCCTAAAGCCTGTTGGGTAGGCCGAATTCTCCCCAGTCCCTAAAGCCTGTTGAGTAGGCCGAATTCTCCCCAGTTCCTAAAGCCTGTTGGGTAGGCCGTTGTCATGCTCACTGATACATCAATTTCCACCCCCTTTCTGGTGATATCTTGCATGGCTTTTGCTCTGTCTTACTCACAGGAGTTATAATTTGTACAACCCATCAAAAGTAGCTCTTTTAGAGTCATCCACTGTGTATTTTCTCCACATCCTGGAATACAAACATCATTTCTCGTGCTGACTGTACAGATGTGAGCTAAGTGAAAGCTAAAGATTTATTTCTGGAGGATAAAAGATTAAAGCATGAGTTTCGCCCCATTCCAGACTTTGTGTGAGACCTCGGGGCCGGACATCATCCATCTCCCATTGGAGTCTCTGTCCTCTTTTTTCTGGGTGTATCTGGAATCCTCCATCTCACTCTGTCATTGCATCCCACCACTATGGTGTGGCTCTCCAGTCTACAACTAAGCAGCAATGCAGTTTGGGTACGGTGAATAACAACAAAAATACATGGAAACCAGTTATAAGTTTTTTTATTTTATTTACAAAATTTGTGTGTAAAACATGAAACTCACTTTGGGATTGAACTAGACCAAAACAATAAAAAAAGACAGGAAATTCTCTTTCTATATATTCATTGTACAAATCACAGTACAAACAAAAATGTCGTGCATTCGTTACAATAAGGCAAGGAGGCAAAAAGTCAATGGCCAGGGAAAATAAATCAGGCAGTTCTTCTTTTGTAGGCTAAACGATAAATAGCTGGGTTACTTTATAGACTTAAATAGTCAATAAATTACAAAACACAAAATAGGTATTTAAAAATATTAACTATAGTATTAGGCTACTTGTGAATGTTTAATATATAACAATAGCCTGTTTCTTTTATCAATGCACCTGGTTTTGGGTACAGAAAATGCAAATGTTAATTAATATCAAATGATGTTTTTTTTCTTCTTTTTTTCCCAGTTTGCTCTGCTCTATATCCCGCAGGTCTGTCCTTCTAAGGACCTCTACTGAGTAGGAATGATTACCGCCATCCTCAGAATGGGAACGGCACCAGGGCAGTGCTTTTGGGCTACGGGCTTGTCTGTTCCTAGGAAATGGCGCCCTCTGCTGTACAGAAGCACTACCACTACAACGTATCGTCAAGAAAGCGACACATCATTCTGTTGTGTCTGTTGTTACTATAAAACCAAACAGACCATGCAAAATGTTCATCCTCCCTGCCTGCTTTCTGTCATTTGCCAGAGGAAACACTCAGCCCTTATTTCAGGTTACTATTAAACATACTATATGACTGGGAAACACAGCATGTGTCCATTGATTAACTGCCTTTCACTTCTAGCCAGGAAGATTAGAATTGTGTCTTTTATAAAATGTTTTTTCGCAGCACTTTCACTATTAAGTGCATTCTATACCTGAAATGCATTATTTGGAGCTTTTCATACGTAAAAAAAAAGCATTATCACCTGCAACACTGTACTGGATTAGCAGGGATGGATGAATGGATGGATGTATGTTATTTATCAGTGGGGTAGGGTCTTTGCATTTATGGCATATGTTTCTGTTAAAGCTGTGTATAAAGTCATGCATTGGTCCTGTCTTATCTTGTTTTATCAGCATTTATTTGTTCATTGTCATGTAATGTGGTGAGCCTTTAAATCCCAGACACATCGATCAGAGACCAGACCAGCGGGAGCCTGCCAGCCACTGTGATCACGCACCGTCGAGTCAGACTAGGACCCATGAGAGCTGAATCTCTGAGCATGCTCAGTGCCCGCCTTCCATTATGCATGACTGACCACCAACAGCTGTCTCTCTCCCATCTGTTTCTGCACCCACCACACGCTAAAAATAAAGAAATCCCTGCTTCCAACATACAAACAGTCACTCCCCAGAAGAATATGTGCTGCTGCGTAAAATTAAAAAAGAAAATAAAAACTGAATGACAATTTAAAAGCTCTTTAAACATGTAAATGTAAAACTGTCACTGCAAAAATAAAGTGGCAGTAAAATGCTTTATGCAGGAATCCTACAGCTGACTTTTGGAGGTGAGGGCACGGCAACCTCTCCAGGTGTCATATTTTTACTGAGTTGCAGAGTGCGACATTCTTCTCTGGATCATGTGACTCTTTCTCCGAAACGAGTCGGTGGGACCCGTGGTGTCTGTGAAGCTGCCCTCGACTGCAAACCAGAAACCACACCCCTCTCTTTGGAATATACCTTTAATCATTTGACCTATCGACAAAAAAAGGGTATATAATATATAATATTAAGTGCATGCACACATACGCAAACACTGCTGTACCGCATCACACACTATGGGAAGCTTGACTGCATGACAATATGAGGAAGCATGATGTTGGCAGACCTGCAAGTGCGTAAATGTCTGAATATTTTATATGCATGGAAATTCCACACACAAAAGTGACTAAACAAATGTATCTAACAATATATATATATATATTGTATACATTTATATAAATTTGGATTCGGTATGTGGGTACGACGGTATATATATATATACACACACACACACACATACCGATTCCAAATGTATAATATTAATAAAGTAATATTCTTACAGTTTTATGAACCAATAACGTGCAGGGGAATGTATTATAAGAATGCTATGTGCACTATGCTAAATCCTAAAATAGCGAGACGAGGGCGATATGGGTTTGGAAGCCAGATACGGATCACTGCTCACAGAGTGGCAACCCCAACTTCAGCTGCAGATGCGCAGACGAGCTCAGCCCAGAGAACACACCGCAACCCGACCACGCCGGTGTCGTCATGCAGGTTCACCAATTCAGTACAAGATGAATCACACTGAATGTGTTCGCTATGAGAATCAAAATGGCAATGAGCTTAACAAACTCAATTTACCGCCTAAACGTTATGACAGTTAAATATGTTTTTTTTTTTTTAAACCACAGTGTAGAGTCATGTGTCACAGGGTATCATCTTACACCTCTGAATAAATATTACTGTGATGCATGCAGACTGGGACTGTCAAGCCAAGATCTGGGACAATATCCGTGAATCGCGGCCATCCGCTTCTTTATTTAATCCAGACAGTTGATTCTAATGCTTATGGCCTCTGGGAGATTTAAGAAGCCTTTAAAGAGTAGCCCTGTTTACCATTTTTGAGAGGCATAGTCTATGATGAAATCTGAGCCTTAGGGGATGGCTGTAAGTGTCAGGGATCGACGGAGAGGAGGACGTGATCCGAAATACTTTCCACCGTCAGAATACATTCACTTGCGAAGACTTGCGGCACACGGTGGCCAGGAGACGGCGGGATAGGCTGCGGAAGAGGGAACGGCCTTTAAGAGTACGGCGAAACGCGGCTGCAGGGTGGAGCGCGACAGCAAATAGCAAGACATACATACACATGTGCAGAAATGTCGGAGAATGTCCTTAGTCCGGAAGTGACCAATCAGAAGCCTTCGGCCAAGAAGAACATCAAGAAACTGCGGGTTCTGAGCACAGTATGCGGCCTGGCAAAAAGCTGGCAGCAGTGGGTGACGGACAATGAGCAGAAGCAAGCCAGCGAGCCCTCGGGCTGGAGTCCCTCTTCAGGCAAGCAGGATGAGGGGAAGCCGAACTCGAAGAGAGTCGCCTCCAAGAAGCAGACTCGCCCAACCTCGGCTCCCCCCAGTGCAGCGGAGTACACCTCCGTGTCTTTACAGCCCCTGGAGGAGGTGGACAGCAACGTCCCAGGAGCCTCCAAGATCAAGACCAAGCAGGTGGCAAAGTCGGTGACGAGCAGCGCGCGGGAGAAAGCCGCGGGAGTCGGGTGGCTCACCGAACGCTACGGCAAAGAGGCCGCGGAGGACGTGGACAGGATGCTGAAGGCCAGGGGCTCGCCGACGCGCCGACGCAAATGTGCCAACGTGGTGTCGGAGCTCACCAAAGGATGGAAGCAGGTGGGGAAGGAGCGACGGCAGAAGGAGGCCGACAGCCTGGAGGGTGACCGGGCCTGCGGCATGGACACGAAGGACAACAGCTTCTCAGAGGTGGACGAGAGGCGTCTGGAGAGTGACATCACGGCTGGCAAATCCATACAGACAGGCAGCACCCAAGACTCCTCAATAAGCGAAGACAAGAGGGATGCGACAGACACACCTGAATCCTGGGTTAGGATAAAAAGACCTTCCTCCACAGTGTAAGTCCAACAGTTTTGCTATAGTTTGATTGTACAAAGATGCTCATGCATAGTGAAATTCAAACGCTACTCTATATCTGTCTGTTTATGCCTGTGTCTGGATGCCACTTTTGTAGGGTAAACAGGGACGTGGACGGGACTAAAAGACTGAGTTCGGTATCGAAGAAGTACAGTCCCGTCGGGAACCTGGCGAACAAGTGGCAGAACTGGGCCTCACAGCACGAGATCAACCAAAAGCTGAACCCGTTCAGCGACGACTTTGACTACCAGCTGTCTATGTCCACGCGCCTGCACAAGGGCCAGGAGGGCTACGGGAGGCCCAAGGAAGGCAGCAAGACGGCGGAGAGGGCCAAGCGGGCCGAGGCCCACATCCACCGCGAGATCGACGACATGTGCTTCATCATCCGCACCATGAGCGAGCCGGGCGCCGACGGCCTGACCCGAGTCACCTTCGGCGAGCTCTTTGACAGATACGTACGCGTCTCAGACAAGGTGGTGGGCATCCTGATGAGGGCCAGGAAGCACGGCAAGGTGGCCTTCCAGGGCGAGATGCTGTGGCAGGGTCAGCACGATCACGTCGTTATCACACTCCTTGTCTGACGGCAGAAACTGCGCCCAAAACATAACCGGACTGAGGAAGAAAGCAGCTGTCTGTCCCTGCAGCACATGTTTTATTAAGACTGATGTTACAGCAGGTGGCATAGAGCTAACCGAAACACACCTAGGAAACTTCTGTGCGATAAATATAACTGTATTTTTTCCAGATTTAAAATTAAACTGCATAGACAGGTAGAAACGTCAGATGTAGTCACTCTGGATAAAGGATGCACTAGTGAGGCTCAATAAATAGTTATACCTTTTATCGCCGCGTTTTGGGAAACGAACGGTGCGAAGTTCTGTTTAAAGTTGCTTTTTTTCTCATTATGTTTTGAATGTAAATTCTTGGTTTTGTAACATCATAAACTTTTCATAGTGAAAAATGGGACACTGGAGTTTGTAAAGCGCATTGTTTTGGTATAATAAGATATTAGGTACTGAGACGGGTGACGGTGGGAATTGGCATTGTAGCTGGCAGGCAAGCTCAGTCATAGGGAAAATGACAGATTGAAATACTTACTGCTCTGCTGTTTGATCGGAACCTTGGGCTGCTGTCATTTGAATCCAGTTTTAAAAAAATCTGTCAGGCTTTTCACAGAAACCACGTGCAAAAGAAATTAATCTCACATTGCATTTTTACTTCCGGGAATTAGCTATAAAAAAATTCTGCTTAAGAAATTTTATATTATCATTAAACCTATGTGAGGGTTGGTTTTGCATGCTCTCTTGATCTCCTGCAGTCCAGTGACATACCGTTAGGCTGTTTAGTGTCTCTAAATTTCCCAAAGTATGACAGCCCATCCAGGAAGTACCCAAGGCCTCCCTCTCAATATCTCAATGACCCTGATCAAAATAAATGGTTCGAAGACGGAGGGATGTATAGGGCAGTATAATGAATATAATGTGGGTTCCCCACGGTCTCGGGCTGAAGGCACAAGTGCCTTATAAGAGATTCAAGATTCTTTATTGGTCACATACATAGTTATAACAAGTTCAACATGTAGTGAAATGAACCCTGACCGATCCAAAGACTGTGCAAAAAAGAGTAAACAAGAATTAAAAATTACAATTTACAATAACATGTTATAAGCATAATTATAAGATTTAGTTTGGAATATAGGTATTTTGATTTTATCATTAAATTATGTTATCGTTGCCGTTAATCACTGGAGATTGGAATTAGTACTTCAGAAAAGAACGTAGCTCAATTTTTATTTGAAGTTCTACTTTTTAACTTTCCCCCAGCAGATGGCGCTCTATTACTATCAGCCAATTCTACGCACGCTGTACCTTGTAAATAGACACCACAGCAATTCTGACATCTCCACTAGTGGGTAGTCTGGGAGACGGTGTACAGGCTGGCTGGCCTTCCTTTAAGCTCTATAATATATGCAGTGCGATAGATTCCCTTTTAATAAAGTCCACTGAAATATAGAAATTGACCATTTTTAAGTTTACTGAGGAATTCATCCTCAGTGAGGTTGTAAGGCTTGGATGTCGCTATTTTCCATTCTATATGTGTCATCCAGTTAAGAAAAGAAACCGATTGTCCGTAGTATGTGGTGAGCCGTGGGTATGGGGATGGAAACCAGCTAAGTGCTTTCTGTACTTTCTGGTACAAACGTTAGGCTCGCTTTGACCCTGTATAGGATGCGTAATCTTGTGAAATGGATGCATAGACACATGACTCTAATAACTTTCTTGTTGCCGTTCTTCGACGTCCTTCTCAGCTACAGCGTTAAAAGCCATCTGCCCCTACTAGTTTTCGATTAAGCGACGGTGATGCTGTGGAGAACGTTAAATTCACTTCCCGATTTCAGCTTCATATTAATATTCTTCAATGACGCAGACACGCGTATATGTTTTGTTATTTTGGGCAAACCCCTTTATCCTGTGCATGACGCGTTTGGGAAATTACATATAATAATCCCGAAAGGCAATCCCTTCCCGAGAATGAAAAGGTATCTGTAACCCGTTGAACAGACTGGGAGGAATTATAAACAAGCGTTTCACATTCCACAGTAAAACAATAGGCGTGCATTCTCTACATATCATCATACGTTTCGCCCATTTAGATGTGCACATCACCAAATTATTTAAGAGATCACTCCTAACAGACACACAATTCTCATTTTGCTAGTATCATATTTTCGTTAACACTTTACTTGACGGGGCACAAATATAGTATTATGCTATTACTTATGTATTAATTAACCACAAACTATATGTCAGTTACAGACTGATGTCATGTTAATCCATCATATAATGAATAATGAGTGCTGCATGTTTTGTCTCAAGCAGTAACAAGTGTTACTCTACATAGTTACTATATTTGTTACTGCATCTGTTAATTCTGTAAACCTTTGTGAACTACGAAAGGAACATAATGAATAACAGAAGTGAAATGTCATGTTTGTTCATCATTAATGAATTGTGACGCATTTACAGTATCTCAAGTACCTGTTTGTTAATGATTTGTACTTCAGCAGTAACTGAGTCATTGCTAAGTATTTGTGCCCCGTCCAGTGAAGTGTTGCCATTTTTTCTTTATAGCCCTTAACACTAAATATTTATCCACCCCACCCCCCAAAACAGGCAAAAATCACTTTACAAAAACTTATGGCCCCCACATAAACAGTCTTTGGGTCCCTAAAACACATTGACTTTAATCCTGTTCTCCTGCTTCAGTATTTTACATAATAGCTTGATATTGTTAAACCGGATGTCACTTGTATGAGTAAATCTTAGCAGATAATAATGTAGACTTCAACTTCACAAACAGGAACTTCTTAAATGAAACATTAGTGAATGCATTTAATTCATTGGCGGACATTTTGTGCGATGCACTTCAGTCCTTTCTCAAACACTATGTTGGATTTTTTTCCCTAAAAATCAAGCTAAGTACCTTTGCTAAGGGGTGTGACAGAAGAGTGTCTCTGGAACCAACAACCTTCAAGTAATATGGTTGCTTGAAGCACACAGCAGGATCCAAGGCACGCTCACACACCATGGGCACCATCCATGGGCCTATGGGTACTAGGCAAGGAACAACCCAGGATGGGGCGCCAACCCCTCTCAGGGAACAATGCAGGGAACAACCCAGGATGGGGCGCCAACCCCTCTCCGGGAACAATGCAGGGAACAACCCAGGATGGGGCGCCAACCCCTCTCAGGGAACAATGCAGGGAACAACCCAGGATGGGGCGCCAACCCCTCACAGGGAACATTGCAGGGAACAACTCAGGATGGGGCGCCAACCCCTCTCAGGGAACAAGGCAGGGAACAACCCAGGATGGGGCGCCAACCCCTCTCAGGACACACTCACACACCATTCTGTAACACACACACACCTGTGGGCAGTTTGGCCACTCCAATTAACTTGAACAAATTTTTGGACAGAAGGAAGAAACCAGAGTACCCAGAAGAAACCCCACAGGGAGAACATGCAAACCCCACACATATGGGTCCATGTTGTAAATACAAACCCTGGTGACAGGGTTGTGAGACACCAGTGCCAACCACTGCGTCACCATGCCGACCCACAATAGACACCAGTTAATCGAAACTGCATATCTTTGGTCTGAGGGAAGAATTCATGTAGAAACATGCAGAAAATGTGAATAAACCAAAACCACAATCATGGAGATATTATAATGCAGTGTTTCCAGCAAATGTATACTAGTACTGTATTATTTAGTTTGAAAAATAAATGTACATTTGTTTATAAATATGCCGAAGTGACACGGTACACCCAGAACATATGTGGTGATTTATTGTTCAGTTCCTGGCAACCCTCTGAATGAGAAGAAATATTTGCCGTCTCTTTCAATTAGACGTCTAGGTGTCTCGTAATGACGGTCGTCAATTAATCGAAACAATGTGAAACTCACTGCAGTCTTCCGCATACCTTCAGCTGCCAGCCTTTTCATCAAAATATGAAGTACGTGCTGTTTGCGGTTTGTTAATACCTACATGACAAAGTCAGAAGCGTCACAGAAGGTTTACGAAAAGGCGAACTAAACCTTTATTAGGGGGGCCTAATTTTAATGAAAACCAATGAGAACACACTTTTAAAACTAATTATTTTACATTTCTTTCGGGGGGGGGGGGGGGGGGTATGCCTCCTAGAACAAATGCCAGTATCCTAATTAAGGCGCTAATCATACCTCGATGAAACTCAACATCATGGTACAAATATGCAAAGGCCGCAGGTGCAGACCTCGCAAACTGTTCAAACCTTTACATACGCTTAATTATTCACAGCGTACCTATACAGGTCTGTGGAGGGCGATCTGACGATACTTCCATTATTGTAGCACAGTTTATTATAATTAGGTGAAGTGCTATAGATATTTTAAGTAGGTCTACTTAAATATAAGAGACATATGACAAACCAATCCGAGAAACACACAATATGTAAAGGACTATAAAACAAATGCACGTTAAAGTAAACAAAGGTTTTGATATTTTGTGCGGAGAGGGCATTCAACATGGATCACTAGTGAAAATTAACCAATGTGAGTAAATGTTGCACCGTCACTCACGCGACGTGTGTATAATTTTCATCGTTTTCTTTCAAACTGCAGAAGATCCCTTCCACTCAGCAACGGATGCCTTGTGAATACAATTCCCAATCTTGAAAAACAATGAAAACTGAAATCACTGGCATATAAAATGACTAGTGTGTATATATGTGTGTGTGTGTGTGTGTAAATCATTCAGATTGGTTGGAGATGTGTGGTACTGTGACGATTAGGCTTCATCTTTAATTTGGACATTTACATGTCAGAGAGCGATTTGGAGCAGAGCATTCAGGCAGGCTCAGCCTCCCAGTCCCCGGTCCCCCAAACCGGTTATTCTAACTACAGTCCCCACAATCCTCTGAACGCGAAACCACTCGGCTTTCTGCGGCTCGCTTGATTTTGTCAGCGCTGGTCTGCAGCAGGAAGGGAAAATGCTGCTTAAATAATAATGTACAAAGCTTTGAATGTAACTCCGAATCCACAGCCGCCCGAATAATGAGCGTTTTTGAAGATGACTAGCATAATGGCTGTTGAAGGTAAGGCTGCACCGGGTGACTCATGGAAATCAACACGTTTTTGGCGTTTGCTGCTGGTTCAGTGCTTGGGAGATGCGACCATGATGAATACAAATTACAGGCACCTGGAAAGTTGTGAGCTCGCGATTGGATACCGCAGATATTAAATCACGTATGGAAAAATCTAGGCTTGCTTTGAGATAGCTGAGACGCAAAGACAGAAAAAGGGTTTTTGTGTGTATTATTAGTAGGGATTGCGGACAGGTCGAAGGAGGTTTTCGCGGAGCGTCATTTTGGTTTCCTTATTTTTTGATTATAGTTGTGTGGATGCACCTGGTAAAATTGGTTGCCGTGCAGGTTGGATTTTGTCAGAAATGCATCAAAATGCAGTCCGACTTTCATGCGGTAGCGACCCAAGACAGGTGATATTTAAGGGGTCAGTAACGTTTGCGCTGCACCTTAGCGAGTCATTTTTCTAAGGCTGTCATTGAGCGAAAGCATCGCTTTCAGCTTCCAGACTCGTCTTATTTCGGCGATCTGTGGCGTATGCGGGCGCCATGTGGACAAACCGGCTGCGATCACATTAAATGTCATTGCTTTGTAAACTGCCATTTTGAACATATGTTTATTATCCAGATATATAGCATATTCCAGGTGTTTCTTGGGTTTTGCTGGGGCACTGAGCAGGCATATCACCTTAGCGGAGGGATCCCGTGGATTCAGAATCCGATGAGAGGTGGGTAAGTTCAGGGCGAATGTGCGCAACCCACCGATGTAAATCGATTTAAACAGTTTCCCCCCATAAAATTGTTTCCATATATGGTGTTCAGACGTAGGCTGCTGTTAATGTCATTTTATCGGTAAATCTATCGCAACTCAACCAATGTTTTTAAAATAGCTATTTGTGGCAGTCTAGGGGATGATATGATTGGTATTGAACTTTAAAATACTATTACTTCAAAAGAGGTATTATTATTTTTATTTTTATTGTTGTTGTTAATGAATATGATGATTATACTCTGCATTTTATTGTCCATAGTTACCAAGCTCTGTATTTTTATTTTCACACTCGCTTCCCCATGCTGATGATGAAAAGTATCAAACTTACGAACTGCGAGGTGTCATAATGTGAAATAGCGAGTTAGTCAACAGTCCTGACACTGATCGTTTGCGTTCGTGCTTGTTGCCTACTGTA
The DNA here is from genome assembly GCA_015164015.2 of Brevimyrus niger. Classification (NCBI taxonomy): domain Eukaryota; kingdom Metazoa; phylum Chordata; class Actinopteri; order Osteoglossiformes; family Mormyridae; genus Brevimyrus; species Brevimyrus niger. The sequence continues at coordinate 10,279,351 of JAABNY020000046.1, forward strand.
GTCCTGCAACTTCACGGAAAAAGCCGATGTTGCTTTACGTCGCCCAGCGAGGTTGTACCATATCGACACGTTCAGCACTTCAAAAAGTTTCCTTCTAGGCCTGCTGAAGGAACTTAATGGGATACGTTCTTATTCGATTGCCATTTTATAGTGTTGCATTCAAATTAGTAATGACTATGAATTATTAGGCAGCACGACGATACAGTTTTATACCTATGACCTACTTCTCTGCCTTTGATCTTTAAGACGATTAGAGATCATACAGCCAATAGCTGTCTCACTTTGTGCTCACTTCAGCAAGCCTATAAGCTTACCAATTTAGCCTTAAAGTACTTAAATGTACATCTCCGGGGTGCAATGAAATTTGTAGCCAGTGTTTTGATTTGCAGCAAGGGCATAACTTTAGGTTGAGCATTGGGATGGTTGAGGTGTCCACTAATTTAAGGGGGTCCGGGGGGTTGTATTGGCTGGTTATGATTACTGGGGGTTGCAACCACCCCCTCCCCATATGTGTTGGTGAAAGGGTCTGAAAACACTCAGGGTTAATAACTTTTATTGAAAAAGGATTACCATCTTCGGCGTTGTAGAGATCTGGAGTAAGATTCGTACTTCAAACAGGTATAAGGTGATGGCAGGAAAATTATTGTATACATGCAATAAGTTTCATTTAATTTTACGTTGCTATGGGAGGAGAGAAATGACAATGAGAGGGAAACTGCTTGATTGCGGTCCGGCGGCGTTACGGTTGTCACGCAAAATGATGGCATGATGGATTTAATTTATTTTTGGATGAGATGGGCTTGGGTCGGGAGTGCCAGTATAGCGTGAAATCGCCGTATATTGTACTTGTGACATGTGATCGCCGATTTCTGTAGGGGCTTAATCGCGGGTATTTAGTCGGAAATTGGGTTTTGTCTATGTACAGCACATGACGTTAGCCGTTTGGAAAGTGCACAAAGCTAACTGGCTTATCTTCAGGAACTTAATGGTAGGCTACCTTCTTTTCATTGCGAAACTGGATCACGGATGACTGAAGTTATAATTAGTCTGTATCAGCTACCATGCATTTCTGTGAACTGGGCTCTGAAAATGTGAATAAAACTGCTGCGTGGCTTTTAAAAGGAAAAATGTAGGGCAGGTATTAAACATTTAAAACAAGTGGCAAAGATAAGCTAGTGGGGGAGGCGGCCTTGCACTGCTTTAACCCCTGATTTCAGCGAAACCTCAGTCCACCAACCCCCCCCCCCCGCCCCCCCCCCCCCCCCCCCCCCCCACACACACACACACACACTCGTATCTTAACGTTTAGTTTTCAAATGCAACTTGTATTTCTAACTCCGCTAGAATAATGTACTGAAGGCATTAATGACACTTGTATACCCACTGTGGCTGGGATCTCAGGCTGCTGTCAATTGAAGATGTTTTAATCAATTTCTTATTTCATTAGATCCAATTGACTTACCTCAGACAGTGACGGACAACATGCAGTAACTCCAATTAGTGTTCGTTTTCAACAATTCTTTTCTCCTGTCACTAGGTAAATCACAATTTTGTGGTTTGCATTCTCCTCTCTCTACAATGATCCATATTTAAATCAGTTTGCCAGGCCTGTCTTAGTAGTGAACCCTGTTCTGTTGGTAATTGCACAATGTTCTCTAAATTGATATTTCCAACCAGAAACTTTTTCCATTTTATGGGAAGTTAAGAGGGGGGAAGTTAGAAACTTTCCATAAGAATTAATGGAAATATATGGGGATTCATGTGAAAAATCCTAGAATTTTGCAGCCCTAGTTGTAACAAGTAAGATCCTCAAGTGTGGGATCAATGAAGTCCTGTCTTGTCCTGTCCTGTTCAATATGGAGCAGTGGTGGTCAGGCAGATAATGACACTGTCATGCAGAGTAGCCGGCTTTACAGACACTGTCAAGCAGACGGCATCATGATTTCTTTGCACAGCACGTCTGACCCATTTAGTTTAGTTCTCTCACGTTTTTTCTTCTGGGAAAAGGGGCCGATGTAACCCGAGTAGATAATCGCTAAGGATGGAAGTATCCTGTTACCAGTATAGTTTAATGTTTAATACAAGAAACTGCCAATGTCTCACTGGTCTGTCTGAGCGGAAGATGGAGGGGAGTGTTCTCAGGTCACTTCAGCAGGTTATGGAGAGTAAAGTTTTCGGTGTTTGCCAAGCCTTCTGTCTTGGTATGATATGAAAGAGTTGTCTATACGAACATACACTGAAATGATCACATCACAATTCGTCATAGATACTGACTTCCTGTCCATGAGGAAAACTCGATGATTATTAAGTGTCGAGATTTCCAGAGAGATTGTGTCTAAATTATTCTCATGCATGTTTTCTAGAAACAGTGAGTACTGGTTTTGGACAATATCAAGAAAATTGGCTAAATCAGATGTTTTATTCTGTTGTGGTTTTTTTTTTTTGTAAGACTTTATATGCTATGTTATATGCCTGTGTTATACATGACACGCACATGCTGTCCAGCCCCGGAACATTCTATTATTATTTTTTTTATTGCACTTAGTTTAATTGGTTCCCTCCTATTGCCTCTATTTTCAGAATCAAATATGCTTTTTGCATTTATTTATTTATTTATTTTTGCTGTAATACCAGTAAGCAGTGTATCAGCTACATGCATAAAAACATTCGACAGCTTGTCTTTCTCTTGATGAATGCAGAATAGAGGCTCTTTGAAAACTCCTGAAATTCAAAAAGTACTTTCATTTGGAATAGTCCCTGTGTAACATGCTCTGACGTTTACCTGCCTGTGCACCATTGCACTAGTGGTCAAATTTATATGGAATTATTACATGGTGATATGAATAACATAAGCCACATTTTCAACAGAACTTTACGATATACACTCATCGGCCAGTTTATTAGGTACACCTGTTCAACTGCTCATTGAAGCAAAAATCTAATCAGCCAATCATATGCTTAGCAGCACAATATATAAAATCATGCAGATACAGGTCAGGAGCTTCGGTTAATGTTCACATCAAACACCAGAATGGGGAAGAAAGGTGATTTAAGTGCCTTTGAAGGTGGCATGGTTGTTGGTGCCGGATGGGCTGGTATGAGTGTTTCAGAAACTGCTGATTATCTGATATTTTCGCACAGCCGTCTGTAGTGTTTACAGAGAATGGGCAAAAAAAAAAAAAAAAACATCCACTGAGTGACATTTCTCTGAGTGAAAATACCTTCTTGATGGCAAAGAGCAGAGAAAAATGGCCAGACTGGTTCAAGCTGATAGAAAGACAACAGCAACTCAACCACTTGTTACAAAAACCAAGGTATGCAGAAGAGCATCTCTGAATGCACAACATGAAAAAACTTGAAGCAGATGGGCTACAGCAGCAGCAGCACCACACTGGGTGCCTCTCCTGTCCGCTAAGAGCAGGAAACCAAGGCTACAGTGGGCACAGGCTCACCAAATGGACAATGGAAGAACATTGCCTGGTCAGATGAGTCTCGATTTCTGCTGCAACTTTCAGTTGGTCAGAATTTGGCAAAAAATACCATCATAGCATTGATTCATCCTGTCTTGTGTCAAAAATTCAGGCAGGTGCTGGTGGTGTAGGGATATGGCAGTGGTGGGGTAATGGTTAGGGGAAGAGCACTTGTGATCAAAAGATTACAGGTTCAAATCCCCAACCAGCAAAATACCACTGAGAGACACTGAGTGAGGTGCCGTCCCCAAGCACTGCTCCCCGGGCGCTGAATTAGCTGCCCCCTGCTATATCACAAAAGTCGCATATGGGTTAAATGTAGAGGACACCTTTCATTGCTGTGCATTGTGTGCTGCAGTGTCAACAATGACAAATAATCACAAAAAATAAACATCATCTTGGCACGCTTTGGGTCTTTAGTACCAACTGAGCATTGTTTAAATGCCACAGCCTACCTGAGTATTGTTGCTGACCATGTCCATCCCTTTATAGGCACAGTATACCCAGGTTCTAGTGAATAGTTCCAGCAGGATAATGCACCATATCACAAATCCTGTATAATCTCAGAGGGTTTTCTTGAATATTGACATGAGTTCACTGTTCTGAAATGGCCTTCACAATCACCAGATCTCAACCCAACAGAGCTCCTATGGGATGAGATGGAATGGGAGATGAAGGTGCAACCGACAAACCTCCAGCAACTGTGTGATAGAATCATATCAACATGGACCAAAGTCTCTGAGGAATGTTTCAATCACCTTGTTGAATCTATCATGAAGAATTAAGGTGGTTCTGTAGTCAAAGATGGGGTCCATTCCTTCACTAGCAAGGTGTACCAAATAAAGTGGCCAATTTAATGTAACTTTTTTTTTTTATTGAACATAATATGCTGAAATATTTTCATTTGACGAGTCCACCCCGTTTCCTCAGTAAAATCTATACTCCACTTTACCTTCCATTTTGTCATTTAAGCCATTAATTTTATATAATCACTTCTTGCAAATGTAAACTCCAGATTTCTTATCAATAGTGAGAATGCTTATTTACTGAAAAGTTATTGTTTTTTTGTTGAATTTCATAATGCTTATTTTTCTGCTGTTATTGAAACATGATTTATTTATTTTTTTATTTTCAGCAATTCTGATAAAAAAAAATACTGTAAAAATGCATAGGTGAATGGGACTTGATGAACAAGTTCTCTCAACTTCTCTGGTCTTTGTACTGTCTAGTACACGATACTCATTCTATATGATAAAATCAGAATGCTATGAATGCTCACCCTAGATTTTCATCTTACTCTCTGAATGGGAGTTGTTCGAAATGCTTGTGCATAGTTCACAGCCATAAACACCCATTTCAGAATGAGCTAAACATCTATTTACGTATATTTTATTATCCGTCAGGTGAGATTTGTATATAAATAATTAAAAGCATCGTTTCACATAGCCCGTAAACTGCAGAAACAATATCCGCGAAATTCGTCTCGCATCAATCACTGTTTATACTGCAATAGATTCCAAAAAAAACAGGAAAGTGGTTTCTTATTTTAGCAGTAATAAATATTCATTACCCGAGACGCACATACAGCAGTAACTGCTTTTCTGTCCAAACGAAACCTTTACCATCTAAATCAGACACGGATTTGCTTTTTAACGGTTCCTTTTGCAAAGGATAGTGGATTTTTTGTGCATCGCTGTGATTTATATTAATAGAGGTCAACAATACCCATCAGCGAATGCAACAAAAAAAAAGTTAATAAAATAATTGGTGGGTGTAAGACACATGCCTACTTCACGAGCCTTAAAAAGATGGAGGTTGTCATGACGCAGCTATTATCTGGCGTTACCATTTATAAAATATTGCGAAATGTAGGCCTTTATCTCTGGAGGCACTTGAATGGTTGTGCTGCAAGCATGAGACCCTCCTCCGTACTTTTCCCCCTCTAAGGTTCCGGAAGCACTTTGCATGACTTTGCATGTATTAAAATAAGACTCTTGAAACATTCCCTGTTGTGCCGCATTAAATATTTATAATCTTCACTTTCTTCCTGTTAGCTGTGTGGCGCGGCTGTGCTATTTATATTTTATTTACGTCTTTGATGCTGTGGATATAAAAAATAATTCGGACTTTATGTTCCAGCGTGAGTGGTTAACCGGAGTCGGGGATATTTCGGAGTGATTCTGACTGGATATACTGGGACACTCCTCTGAAACCCAGGGGAGTCGTGGGGATTAGAGGGTGCTTTCTCTGTGCTGGGGGAGCCTTATAGCTTGAATTAGGTGCTATATAGGTGCTCCGGAGAGCAGCAACGTTAGCAGAAACAGAAATCGCATATTATTTAATTAGATGCAGCCGTGGAAATGTGGGCTGGGAGTGAGGAGTGGAGAATTTGCATCATGACCCATTTCGGACGATCGGGTGTTTTAATCTGCAGCTTGTGTGCACAAACAGCTGCCGTGGGCCGGGTGAAGGGGAGGGCGAGTTGGGCGGGCTCCAGCAGCGCAGGGCCGTCTGTGTTCGGGCTTCCAGAGAGACCAATTAAGACTCCGCCGATCTGGTGGCCAGCTGTCGGATCTCCCGCGGATGGCACGGGCATAGACCGCGCTGGTGGAAGCTGGATCCCGGTGTAGACCGCTGGAGGATGGATTTGTATTCCTTTTTTTGCAGGCATAGAGATGTTTCCATGAAGTAGTTTCGATAACATTGCGGGGTCGGCGGTGTCATCGCAGTTTGCCGGAGGAGAGTGAGAGCAAGTGCAGCCTCTGTAGAAGGATGCCAGTGGTATCTTATATACAGTACTAGGCTAATTATCATAATACTGTAATTTACTTTGATGAATGCAAATTAATTACTTATTCCTGTAGATAAGACCAAAGAAATTAAATATATACCCTGGGGTAATTCAGTGGGCGAAAGAGTCTCCTCTTAATTATTTGTTGTCATTCGGATTATACAACCTATTCACATTCTGGGTAAAACAAGATCCCCAGAATATATTGTTGGTGGAAATTACATTTTCTTTTGAGGGACTGCTATGAGCTGAATTAAACTAAATGAGATATTCGTTGTTTAATTGATAGGTATAGCATCGATATGGCGGGTAATTCTGTGAACGATTTTCACAGTCAGTGCCATATAAAATTCAAATTTTGATGACACAGATTTACTTCCATAGACTAGAATTGCTGGTATTTAAAATCCGTCCCAATCCGGCCATATTACAATTGTTGCCATCGATCAGTACAGCGTTAGGGTAGGCGGATTTAATGGGGTGGCATAGGGTGCCATTTGCCACCCTAAGAAATTGCGTGATATTTAAATTTGGATTATCGTGATAGATATCGAGTTCTGCAATGATATTCTTCAAGATAACAGACGGCGGATGTAGCTTACGCAAAAGCAGAGTGAGATACGGTTTATAACTGCAAGTTTCAAGTCGTCTTGGGTTTTAAAAACAACAAAAATAATACTTTCTTTTGTATAACTATTTAACTGATGTTGGCTTTGTCTCTCAAACAATTTGGACAGTAAATATAGCTAATAAGCCCAATTACATTTCTCATTGAAAGTGCTTTTTGATTCTTGTGATAAAGTATGATTTTTACATATAATTCAGTAATAATCAAGACATAGATGCAATATATGGAGTTCAGGGTGGGAAAATATTTTTTGAAATAGTTTTGTGTCCCCTCGCAATACTTTTGCATTCTCACGCAATATTTTTGTCATACCTCGCAATAGTTTTCTGTCTGCAACTGAAAAGTTTAAAGAAGTAGTTCACAACCTTTAAATGGTAACCCTAGCTGAGTATCACAGTTATAGCTAACGTTATATAGTGACACCACCAGACCAAATAATAAGTGTTTTTTTAACTGTATTGGAAATGTTGACTAGAAGACTGAACTAGAATTGTGCAACAAGAGTGAGAGACGAGGCTGGGCACAGGCAGGATCCAGTGGTCAGAATTAAGCTTGTGCAATAAATGCTGGAAAATAAATAATTGCATTCCCAGACTTTTAAGGCACATCTGCCAATAACTGTTTGATGGGTGTTTTCAAACTTTGCAGATGCTCTATGGCTACTGAACTGGAACCAATTAAAGGTGCTATAGAATGAAAATCTGACTTTACCTTGGCATAGTTGAACAAGGAGAGCTGAGCACATGGAACTGACATGCCTTGAATCTCAAACACCCTTTTCCATTACACATCCTGCATGTTTAAAAGAAGGCAGTAAAATGGCCTAATCTAAAAATGTTAGACTGCTACATAGCAGTTATTTATTACTAGTAGGCTAAGAAGGTAAGTCCTATACTGGAGTACATTTCCCAATATCCTCCATTAGCACCTTGCATAGCTGGAACCATTCAGTTGTAGGGTAGATTGTAGGCAAGAAGCTTCTGTACTGCTAGCAGCCTACTTTGTTAGCTAAAGAAATATCTAATCAATAGTGAAGCTTTAGAAAAAAATTGGAAGTCCAAATTCATTATAAACAATACTTTTATGAGCTGCTCAGCTTGCTGCTGGCGTTCTTAAAATTTAAACGCCAAACCTAGCATCATAAAATCATTTATTATACTGTGACGCAAAATAATTACACTGGTATTGTTACAATGCAAAAAACCTATGACTATGCTAAAATTGTGCCTAGGCTGAAGTGGAAGTGTAACAGTTACATGTGGAAGAGTACTCTCTTAAGTAACAATAAGTACACTATAGTATAGTTGACCCTTCCGCATCGCGGGGGTTTGGGGTTTAGACCCCCCCCAATCTTGAAAAACCTTGTAACTTTTTGGGAAGTGAAGTAAAAAAATGAGATACGTGTGATACAAAGATCGCTGTGTGATACAAAGATCACTGTGAGTTACAAAGATCACTGTGAGTTACAAAGATCACTGTGAGTTACAAAGATCATACATACTGTACATATATTTTATGCATTTATCAGCTGCTAAACTTTTTGTGTTTTGTCTACAGGCCTTCGCGTGTTCTCTGCTTCTAAAAATTTTATTTCTTATACCAATCTCGTGATGAAACACAATGGGGAAAGTCACAATGTAGGAATGCAAATACATAACCGAGTAACACTGTTGTTTATTAACATTATCAAGTGTTATACACTGTACTTACCTGAATGTGCTAAAGTTTTGTAAGACTGGCAGTGCAGCAGGTTTGTTTACATCAGCATCACCACAAACATTGGTAACATTTGGCACATGACTTGAAATGTTGGTTGTGTGTGAGCCATCTGTGAGTCTTACTGTAAGCCAGCCAATCAGAGTAGAGCGCATAACATATTAATAAGCCCGCCAAAAAAGAGAAAACTGCCTGTTTTAGTCTAGGGTGAAATAATAGGGCCAGTAAAACTGTTCCTGGGCATTTTTTTTGATCAAGCCAAGTTCTAATACCTTCTATTTAGACAACAGAGAACAATTTAAAATACTAAAAAAAAACTGCATCTCATGGCGCCTTTTTAAATTTTGAGACCAATCGCTGCAAAACTGAAGCAATGTCACCTAGCAGCATGGAAGGAGGAAGGCAGAAGATATCTAACCTTGTCAATGTAATGGTCCAAAAATAGATTTTATTACTGCTTCCCAAAAACATTATATGATGAAGATCTACAGTACATGTGGCTGAAGACCTGAACTGGATCAAATTTGGACACAAATCGCACCACAATCGCGGCAGCTCTGTATAGTAACGGCAAAGATCAGATGAGCTCAGTCGCTTGATCTTGTCAGCATGAGAACGCAAACGTTTTATTTGCCTGATTTTTTTTCCCCAAACTTTTGGTGATGATTTGGATCTACTCAAGTTTTGAGACAAATCAGACCCAAACTGAAACATGCGGCTAGTGACAGCAAAGACGAGGGTGAGGTAATTAGGGGCTTTTCCTTGTGAACAGGATCAATCTATTTGTCATTATTTACTCTGTTAGACGGATCGTTTGGCTGCTTCACGGAATCATTATATGGATAAAAATCTACTCCTAAACATGTGCACTTAATCATACTCAATCACCTCAAAGTCGTAACGACACTCAGAGTGAAAATGAAGCCTTCAGCTGCCATCTTGTGAATACAGCCATCTGCCATCTGAACTGATTCTGTGGATCTTTTTTGCGAACTTTTGAGAAACATCGTACAGGTCGGTAATAGATAGCAAAGCTGTAGTACAAGATAATTTTCCAAATATTTTACAATAGAATTGATGTTGATTTTTGGTCGCTACCCTCCCTTGTTCAGCAAATGTTATGTGTAACATTCCAGTAGCTGGTCGACAAAATGTATCATGGTGAGGTGAAGTTTGTTGTGGGAGGATTAAATATTGTCACTTTTTTTTGGAGATTTGGAGAGAGTGTGCAAAGTAGGTTTGTAATAATATTTGCTTTAGAATGCAAATATTCGGCGGTTATTTTATTAGGTGAAATTTGTGACATGAAGCGCTTCAGGTGGTGTTATGGTAACAGTTCGGAACGCCGGTCAGCAGCCATACCACCTGCAGTTCAGATTAGGTAATGTATCTGAAGCTAAGCAGGTGTGGGTCTGGCTGGTGCCTGGATGGTTGACCAACAAGGAAAGCTAGGCTGCTTCTGGAAGTGCTGTTGGCGTTGGTGTTGGTGTAGCCAACAGGGGAACCAGATCCCGTGATCCATTTGGAGCCCAATGATGGGGACCCTGCTGTAAATATGTAAAACCAAGGTCCTGAATCTCTTTTGAATCTCTTTTTGTCTTTTGAAAGAGTAGGGGTTGGTACCCTGATGTCCTGGTTGATATTGCCCACTGTGACCCTTTCAGATCCGGCCTCCTAATCATCCCCTATATCTAACCGGTGAATTCTCTCCCTCCCCTTCACCGCCTTAGCTACTGTGTGCTGAGCGTACTGGAGCAGAACGGCTGCCGTTACATCACCCAGGTGGGTGAAACGCTGGTGGTGGGTGAAGTGGCTCCCCACTGCTGCGTCTGTTACAGGTCTTATTGTTATTTCACAGAATATTTAGGCCACAGTGCTAAACAGACCTAAATAGAATAAGAATATTTAACCATACTGTATATTATAGCATTTTCATGCATGGACATTAAAACGGAAAGTAATACAAGTAACCACCTAGTTGTCGGGGGAAAGATTCTGTAAATTGTCAGGGAGGTGTGGTGTGCAATAATTAATTAAGCATACTTACATATTACAACAAAGACTCGGTATTCAGGTAAAAAAACCCATTGGGGCAGTGTATAGCTCAGGGGGATAATCTTCTGTGCCTGTGGGGGGAAGATCGCCGGTTCGAGCCAGCCTTTGGCTGAGCAGTCATGTGTGTGGGCCCTTGAGCAAGGCCCTTAACCCCCAGCTCCATGGACACCAATACAGGTGGCTGCTTTTTGCTGCCAAGCTCACTTTCCCCTACATTTGTGTTTGTGCATTATGGAGAGCGGGATAGGTAGGGATCAGTGAAGTGCCACTATTATTATTTGTTTTTTTATTAGGTCTACATTTCCAGGTGATCCTTCCCGGCCTTCTAGAAAATGTGCAAATTGGTGCGTGTGGGAGGAGTGTGGACTAGATGGCAGCATCGAATGATAGGGCTGTCTGGGGAAGGCGGCGTTGTCATTTCTGACAGCACCAAATCTAGTTGTTATTCAGTAAAACTCCAGCATAACTTCTAATAAAAACCCAATAGATTATACATATATACCGGGGCTTCCGACTAACTTTTTTCACTGGTTGCACTGGTCTGCATAACCACCTCTGACAGGTGCACTGTCTCGACAGTCAGGGCCACCCACATGTCAAGGGGGACCTTTTTGTCATTTCCTGTACACATTGATAGTTATGTAAGTGACTGTAAACAAGAATAAAGGTACGTAAATGGTTGTCTTTATTTGAACCACAGTGCGAACAAAGAATTGCAGAAACTTCACTGTAAAACAAAGCTGAAGCACTTTATATGTCAGCGCTTTCTCACAAACCGGAATTTTCGAAAGCTCAGCCGACTCAATGGTATGTGCTGCTCCGAGACACTTGTAGAAAATGCTTTAGTTAGCCCCTTCCTGACGCTGAAATGCTGGCGGGCTGGGGGGTGGGGGGGGCGGTGCTCACACACAGGATGTGTTTCTCAACCAGTGTTTCTGAAACTGCGTTTGCGAATGTTTTAAAAGTGCTTTATTATTAAAAGTCGTTTACCTTTAGCTTGACAGTATAACCGACGTGTAACTTTCAATGTGTTTTTATCTCAGTAATGTCAGCAAGCTTCAATAAAATAGGCTTACATCAGCGAATGTTTTCAAAAATGTGATTTTATGAATTATTATTTCAAATCGTTTACATTTGTTTTGATAATATAACCAACTTGTTTTATTGGATTGAGGTCTATATTTCTTGTTTGATTTGAAGCAGGTAGTGTTTACCTCAGAAAAATAGAGAACGATCACAAAGGTATTTAAAAAGTATATCTGGATTATGTGTAATATAATTGGGCCTGTTTCTGTAAATAAATGCATATAATGGTAAAGCAAAATACCTTATATTGATATATCAAGGTATTTATAATCCGGGTTAAGCAAACGTATTTCTACCAAACTAAATATATGATTATAACAACATATCACTATAGAGTTAAATGTCCATAATAATAATATATAATAATAATCTAATAAAACACGTTGATTTAGCTAAATGTAAAGTATTATAAATGTAAAATTTTATAATTTATAAAAATATACCTTTTTAAAATATTCTTAAACGTATACTTTCAGAAACGCTAGTCTAAATTGGCGAAGATTCACTCCGGCCCTGAAAACAGACCTGTGAAAATTTTGCCGCACCAGTGTGACCAAGGAAAAGGTTTAGTCACAGTTGACAGATTTTTGGTGCCATGGAGCCTTAGATACCTGCACGTTGGAAAGATGATGCTTTTTCATGTTGCAGCCCCGTAAAATCTTCATGCCGCCCTCGTGCCTCCGCATGAAATATTCTCTAGATCCACCCCTGACTGTTACATAATGGTACATAATGCTTGAAAACGCTTTTTGTTCTGAAGGGCTACAGGATGGCTTAAACACTGTTATCCCACAAGACTGCAGTGCTGTCAAGTAATTATGCTAATATACTGCATGAAGCTGCATAATGCTTCACGATGCCATCAGGCCACAAAGCTATAATGTTGTGTAATACTCTCCTTTTGGGAAGTGATGTCATGAAATGGTCCGTAATGGTGTATAATGTTTCATAATGCTGCTGTGCTATTGTGCTATTACTGTACATCGAAGAGGAAGGCAGTGTATATATGTGTAAGTCACGGTGGAGAGTTATTGTGAGATACTGAGTTACAGTAACAGTTTAGAAGATGCTGGTCCTCACCTCAATAAGACGGTGTGTGCTCCTTCAGGGACTTATCTGATTGATGGTATTGTTTTCTGTGAAATGGATCGACGTGTGTTCATCGCCGGCAATACGTCTGGAGGGCACAAGTTGACCGATTCTGCACGGAAAGCCTTCGCACAGTCATAAGCTGCGTCGAGTGCCCTGGTGGCGGCACAGTGAGTGAGACAGTTAGTGCACAGTGACAGGGCTGACTGTCCAGTGCCCGTGATAGGCAGCCTTTTAGGATAATTACAGTTAACATATGCACCCCTGGGGCAGCAGACAAGGTGAGGGTGGGTCAGTGGAGAACCAGTGAACTTGCAACATGAAGTCATCCAGGTGTGTTTCTGTGGGGGGAGGGGGGCACTCGCTGAATGTTGCTTTCCTGGAATTGCTTCACTGAAGCACTCAGCTGTAAGCATGAGGTAATCCGTAAGACGATTAAAAGGCAGAGGAGTGACTGTTCGCATAGGTATGCTAAAACATATTGGTGACATTTGCGGGTGACAAGCTACAAGCTTGCTGGGAAAAGATACAAATGTTTCAAACAGCTCTCAGTTCCTTGAATTGCTTTGGTACTTTGTATCAAGCTGTGTAAATGATGAGGAAATTGTCAATGGGGAAAGTCACTTTGGACAAAACACTTTGGTAATAAAATAAAATAATGATCAAACCTCCTGCAGTGATTTGGGTGATTAGTGCAGATTTTTTCCCCCCATCTTTTTCTTTGGTTAACGCTGTAAACAGAGGACTTCCATAGCTGGGTCGGCGACCTGGAATTACTGGTGAAAGTAACTGTTGAGTAAATTAGATGCTTGTCGCTAGGTGGTAATTTCCCCAACCATCTGGAGCTTCCCTGGGATGTTGTGATGTGGCACGTCTCTCCAGAGGACGGTACAGTGAATGTGCGGCTCGCTGTCCATAAAACACGCCAGTTAACAAGGACGTCAGCACTCGGAACAGATAGTATTCATCGTGGCTCATTTTATCTGTACCGAAATGAAAAGGCATATTGAATTGTAACATAAAAAAATATATATGTTTTAATATAGGGGAAAATCTGAAGTAAATCTGTTTGCAGTTTTAATGAGAAAACAGAATATAGATTACTGAACAGGTAGCATTAGCTAGTGAAGTCTTTTAAACAGTAGTGCATGAGATATTTTCATTAATTTGTGACCTGCTACACTAAATAAGGGACTCCTCAGAAGTCCCCCTGAATGGTCCTCGGCTACACGGGACGAGGGGGACGGGATCCCGGAGGTGCCAGTGACTGGCAGGAGGAGGTTGAGACGGCGAGAGCTGTTCTGGAGGTGCCTTCCTCACCACCTGCAGGGCATTACAGCCATGGGGAAGTGAGGGCTTGGCTATTTATAGCAACTGTTGCAGGAAGAAGCAACATCCTCTTCTCTGCCCCCCCCCCCCACCACCACCACCACGCCCACACTTACCTAATACCCCCCCAGCCACTGCCCCCGGGGGCTGCTGGGAAGCAGCCCCCTGCAGAACCGGCCGGCGTAGGAGATGCCATAGCTCTCTGTCATTGTGTCATTCCCCGTCTCTTTATCTCTCTTCCTCATTCTCAGGGCCCCTATCATTAAAGATGTGCCGCTCATTCTAATGGGGAGCATTTCAACAGGCCACCATTGTGCGGATGGGCGAGTGTGGGAGGGAGATAAGTGTGGGCCCGCTCCGTCATTCCCTTTGTCAGGTCCTATCTGTCCCTGTAAGACTGTGAAGAAGACATGGGGTACCGTCACTATCAGGGACAGTAGAGCTCTGCAGTGCTTTCTACCTTCTGTCTGACAGAAAACCGCATCATAGGGTTGTATGGCTTGATTGTCTTTGGTGTGTATCTTGTGACTCCAGGTGTAAAAAGGTCACACTTGAGCCTGAACTGGAAACGGCTTTTTTTTTTTTTTTTTTTCTCGATGTCAGACCTGGAACGATGGGGCATGGTTGAAAAAAATTTAAGTTTGTGTGTTCACGCTGTAGATGATATGATGGTTTTCACATTGCCATCACAGTTAACTGGCTGAAGGCTTATTTATTTACCCTGTAGATGATACGATGTTTTGGAATTACCCTTAAAAAGTATATTAATTCATTGTATGGGTACAGAAGTGACATCCTTTCATTTTCTTGTGAGGTAGCACCATCTAGTGGTTATTTTCAAAACTGCATGTAACCGGTGGGGCCCTGGGGAAATGTAATAGCAGAAGATATGTAAACATGCAAACATCTCTGTCTTTCCAGCTAATTAACACTAAGTAATTGCATGCAAAATATGGAAAATTAAGCCCTGTTGCGTGCAAAATATGAAAAATTAAGTGCCATCTTTTCTCTGCAGGTGGGTCTTTTCTCCACAGGAGCTTTTAGGAAATTTGCCCACTGACCTTTCTGTGTTGTCTTCACCCCACAGCTTTCCACTGCAACCTTAGGCAGAATGGCATAGACCACCAGGTGTGTACAGAGGAAGTGACCTCACACCTGGAGGAAGAGTCTGCGCATCAAAACCCAGGCCTGAATGACCGAAGCCCCGGCTTCCATGACCCGAGGGGGAGTCCCAGGCATCAGCAGGTGTCCGAAACTGATGGCACAAAGGTGCATCCCGTGTTTTTCCATTTGGTTACCCCAGGCGGGTGGGGGGACACACCGGGAACGCCCTGGTCAGGATGCGAGTTCATGTCGAGGTGCTTGCACACTGGGCAGTCTTAGAAATGCCAATTAACCTAGTTGCCTCCCTTAGAACTGCTGGAAGAAACTCGAAAAAGACGGGGCACACTGGGCACAGTCACTCGGGTCACACTCACGGGGCACATGCACAAGAGGCACAGTCGCTCAAGTTACACTCACGGGGTACATGCACGCGGGGCATTGTGTCTTGGGTCACACATACATGGGGCACACTCACAGGGGGCACACGCACACGGGGCACACGCACACGAGGCACACGCACAGGGGGTACACGCACACGGGGCACACGCACACGGGGCACACGCACACGAGGCACACGCACAGGGGGCACACGAGGCACACGCGGCCCACGCACACGGGGCACACGCACACGGGGCACACGCACACGGGGGACCCGCACACGGGGCACACTAACACGCTGCAC
>JAABNY020000046.1:10314556-10328075 GCA_015164015.2 Brevimyrus niger
GGAGGGAGGCGGGGCGGAGGCGGGAAGCCGGGGGGGTAGGGGGGTTTGGGCGGGGGGGGGGAGTGGGGCATTTGGTCCACGCTGGTAAAGTGAATTTGCATTTAACATCCCTGGCAATTTAAAAAAGGCTTGTCTTTAGGGAAAGGGTCAGGTGACCGTGATTAACTGTGATAATTCGGTTTTAACCACGATTACAGAAAAGTCCAGACTCACTTGTTCGCGGTGAGGTATCCAGGTGATTTGAATTTAACTTGGCCTTCCTCCTGGGGGCTTCAAAAAGCCCCCTCAGCTGTGTAAACAGGCCGAATGCCGCGCCTACGGGCTCCGGTGACACTGAGAAAGTGCACGCTGCCTCCGCCGTGAATCACAGCAGCGGGGGAACCTTGGGCCGGCATCGCCGGGAGAGCGACATGGTCGGCGGGCAGGACTGTAAATGAATTGCCAGCCTGCACGCCTTTGCTGAGCCCTCTGTCTTGCCGTGGCAGAGCTGGTGGCAATGCATCGATCTCAGCGGCAGAGCTGCCCCCCCCGCCCCCCCCCCAGAGCCTATGCGCAAGCTCCCCAGCTCTCTTTATTAATCACAGCTTGGAGAATCAATGACTACGAACAGTGTGTCGAACCCGCGCCCCCGGCCCCCCGGACACGGGTCAGCTGGTCACCTGAGCCCGCACGGTGCTGCCCATTGGCTGGAGCTCTGCTGGATCTCTCAAGCGGACAGCAGCGTCTGTCTTAGGTCCCAGGAATGGAAAAATTACCCATTCACAACTTTCTATCCATCCATCTATCCATCCATCCATCTTCCAACCTCTTGTCCTGATTATGGTGACAGGTTAGCATGGGGTTTATCCCAGGAAGTGCAGGGCTCAACGCTGGGGAATATTATTCATGCATGAAGTCATAGCAATGTTGTACATATACAGTAAAAAGTAGCCACTTTGCTGGAATCAGCCTGTGCCACATTGCAAATCCCAGGGTAAATAATTGACTGGCCAGCAGACAGTGTCCTTAGACGTCCGTGACGTGACCGGCTTGTTTGGATTTAAAGCTGATTGTGTTTCGTTATGCCCTTGAAGTGTCTTATTGACGTCTGTGAGTCAGGTGTTTGTGCGCGGGGGACAATCTCGGTCGGTACACATGGCTGTCACACAGATTTAGTCTATGATAAACTGTCAGCACATCACTATTGATCGGCTTCCTCCTGCTGTCACCTTAGTTTCTCGGCTGAGTCGTTCAGGTAAGACCCTGTATGCTTAATGAGGGGAAACCGCACCTTCATCCAGGGAGTCGGCAGATGCCGGGGTGGGAAGATCAGAGCATTTCTCTGGGCACTGGCCAGTCCGGCGATTTGCGGAGAGCTGGAAAGTGTGGAAGGTGCCCCTTCTATCCCTAATGTATCTGTAGATGACAGGGGATGGGGGAGGGACTGTTATCCTTCAGATGGTGTTCAGCTGAATGAGAGAGGCTGAGTTGGGGAAGGGGGGGGGGCGTCCTGGTCGATAAAAGTGAAGGAGTAGCAGTGTCACGGCCCCCAGGGAGCACTTAGAGGTACGTGGCAGGCAGGGTCTGCCTCGGAGAGATCATCACATGCATTTTCGGGGGGGGCGGGGGTGTCAGCACTCTGGAGTAATACTGGGGTGCTGCACCAGCTGAGTAAACTGCCAGTGATAGAGGGGTTGTCTGAAAATTCAAAGTTAACATTCCTAAATGTACTTGTGTGAGACGGGTGGGGGGCACCATCTGTCCAGAGGGGCAGGTGACTGCAGTTGTTCATACTGGTTTGTTCCACCTCTCCCACACTCTCAGCGGCTGTTTACCACCGACTGTCATATCTCTGTTCACAGCCGGACAGCCGTACCTACGCTGGTTAGTGGTTGTTGTTGTGCAGTTTCTTCTTTTGCTCCTGTATCCCTCATTTAAGAAAAAAACGTCTAAGGGATCTTATGCCTTTTAAAATGCATGATGAACAAACCTGTAGTTTTCTTGTCATGTCAATGCCCTGCAGAGAAGATTGATGGGAAAGGTCTTTGTGGGCAGCCTCCGAATCCCAGCATGCAGTGTGACGTAGGCTTTTCTGGGCAGCCTCCAAATCCCAGCATGCAGTGTGGCGTGGCATGGTGGGCTAGAGGCTGGGTGCCATTCCTTATGATAATGTATGGTTATGAACGATAAAAGCAGTAGTGAAAATTATGGGGGTTATATGAAGATGGGGGTGAAATACTTAGGGGTATATTGTACTTGTATTTGTGTTTGTATTTGTGAATGTATTTGTGTTGAGAAGCTCTCCTGCCTGCTGAGGAGTGCTCCCCACTGGAGGGGCAGTGTGGGTGTGTTGACGGTCTGTGTCGAGCCTGTAAATATGTCCCCCCCCCTCCCCCCTGTGTCGCGCTCTGCAGGCCGGGCTCTCATGCGCCTGACAGATAAGAAGCTAGAGCGCATGGGCATCATCCAGGAGGGCCAGCGCCAGTGCATCCTGCAGCAGGTGCTGCAGCTGCGGGTGCGGGAGGAGGTCCGCAACCTTCAGCTTCTCACGCAAGGTACCTGTCCGCCCCTCGTCCGCCCCCTCCCCCCGCATCCCCGCCAGCCCTCCGTCACACTGCCCCCAGGAAGCGGGGGCAAGAGCTCGCCGTCTCCCTGACGACGGAGCGCGGCTCCGCTAGTCATCTGCGGGAGGTGCAGTGGATTAACACCAGGAAGGTGAGATGTTGTGCTGGTACTCCGGAGGGGCGGGGCGAGTCGGGGGGCTGTTGAGGGGGAGCTGCGGTTACCTGGCAGGGAAACGTGTTTAAGCACCACGGCCAAGCCACAAGGGCAGCCATTAAGTTCTAAGGTAGAGTGCGGCCTGACGGAATGATTCCACTCCATGGTTCTGTTACCAAAACGTCACACATCCTGTGAAGACATAATAGCCTCCGATTTTTCTGCACTATGTATATAACCGCCTATAAAGGGTTACCGGCGCTTTCGCCTTGTACGTGCCTTTGCCGCTTTGACCGTTTTATGAATGCGAACACGTCTTGGGTGTCTTCATCTTTAAAACGTTTAGCTGCTCTGGAACGGAGTCTGAGCGAAACAGATGGCGATACTGAAGGGTCTGTCAACCGTCCACGTTTTTGCTCGTGAAAGACATTCGAATGTAACCCGTCTGTCTCCCAGCCGCTTTTCCTGGAGCCTGTCCCTGGCAGCGTGGGCCACGAGGTGGGGGCACAACCTGGACGGAATGCCAGTCCTTCGCAGGGCACACACACACACACACACACACACACAGTATAGAGATTCCAGTTTGGCTAGCTGTATGTCCTTGGACCCATACGATGAGGAGAGAATGTGCAGACTCTGCAGACATGGAGCCGGGGTGGGATTTGAACCCACAACCATGGAGAACAGCCATGCAGCTTGGCCATCCAAACTCCCAAATCCAAACGTAAGCCTGCCATTTACTGTATTAAGAAATGTTTATCCCTGACGTTGGGTCCGATCCTCAATTCAGGCTGTTTCTTTGGAGGCTGCTGGTGTTAATTAACACGTCTTCTGTAGTTTTCCAGGCCCTGGTAACCTGAAGCTCGGTCGCCACTCGTGCGAATGTGTTTTGCGCCGCATAGCGTCACACCACGCGTGTTCACAAGCGGCCCGGCTGCGGGGTTCGGCCCTCTGGACCACGCGAGGTTACGTGGCTAAGTGGAAACTCCCAGAATGCTTTGCCAATGTTTCAGCCGCAAACGTGAGCAGGATATTGGGTTTCCTTCATTTGCGGTGTCCCTGTGTTTCTGGTGGACCAAGATGAAGACAGATCTGCGCTGCAGATGGCAGGACGAGGTGGACGGTAAAACACTCGTCAAAGAAGGCTGGGGGATGGGCCAGGAGCCTCCCCAGCTAATTCAGCATGCAAACATTTCAGGCGTGTTTTATTAAAGCAGCCTGCTATTGTTGCACGGGGGCCCCTGTGTCCTAATTGCTTATCGATCGCATCGCAAACATGCGTCCGGAACCAGCATTAATCAGCCGCGAGGAGCGGACCGTCCATTCCAGCCGCAGCATGGTTTCCTAGCGCGCCGGTAATTTATTCTCCGGGGTGAAGTGGGTTGGGAGGGAGCAGGAATCCGAGTCAGATCAGAACCAGGACTAGGACTGGTACCGGGAGTGGGGCGAGCCTGCCAGAGACACTGCTGCGGCCCACCAGACGCTTACCTGGGGAGGGACGAGGGAAACAGCCGATAACAGTCAAATTTCCTGCCACACTCGTGAAAATGAAAAATCCTCTAAACGATGAGTTTTACTGTTGAACTTAAATGGATTTCATTTGCATGCTTTTTACTCATTTGATTTCTAACCAAATTCAGCATAAACGATAATGATGAAGTTAAGTGAAGTCTGATAAAATTATATATAATGATGCATATTATTTTGACACTTGTCTTTAGAGGGGCTTTACTTCCTTGTTCACCTGGGGGTGCTCATCTAAACAAGGCTGTCAGGTGGTAGATAAGTAGGGTTAGGGTTAGAGGGGCTTTACTTCCTTGTTCACCATAAGTAGGCTTCTCCTAGATAAGTTCGCTGTACAATTTTCGTTGCATACTAAGAACAATGAGAACTGGGTTATGTTGATTTGGGATATTTTATCATTTTTGGAGTTTTATCATTTTTAAAGCCAATGCAGTCTACCTGAATTAAATAAGCTATTTGCTTTAATTTACTTTAAATTCTTCATTGATTTAGTGTGATGAAAGCTCACAAAATAACAATTAGTCCTTGTATTCCCCAATGTTTCCACTAAATACCTGGCAACCCAAAATTAGTTTTTTAATAAGCCGAATAATTAGCAACCCAGAACAATTTATGGGGTATTGTTGTTGTGGAAAAAAAATCCATTAGTCAGAAACATCAGTGCTGCTTTTTAGCACAGCAGAATAAAACTCTTTAATGCGTGTAAGCATGCCCAAGATTGAGGCAGGCTTGCACGTGAGGGATTTTTAATTTTTTTTGGCTTGGCTTAATTTGTTTGATAGATGATTTATACATTTAAAATGTAAATGTGACATTGTCCTCCAGCTGCCTGTAACTTTAATGAAATGGAGAATGCAGCGATTGTGGGAAAATTGCGTTGTTTTTATTGGCAGACAGACACAGCGCGCTCACCTGCCGATCCAGACTTGCCATGGTTTACTGTGGCTGGGTGCATGGTGAGCGCACGTGTCTAATTGCGGGTCAGTGCGCCGCGAGGCCAGGGGGGGTGCGCACCGCGTAAACGCAAACGCATCGTTTGCGAGTCCCGGCACGTATAGCGCTGCCTTTGTTCAATATTTACACGGCTTTGCTTAAAATTAATTTTTATCCTTGGGGGGTCATCCTTGTCCTGGACTCTCTGTAATTGATTCAGATACACCCCCATCCTCCACCTCTGTGCTACAGCACCGCCGTCCCCCCTCCCTGCAAGGCTGGACTGTAATGAGCTCCCTCGGGGAACTGAAACAGCCTCCGTGCAGGATTGTGAAGCCCCCCCCCCTCCCCGCCCATGCCTGCCCGGGGGCGTCCCGTTACCCAGCAGCCCTCTCGTAAAGCTACCTGGCTTCAACCCGTTTTTCAAAAAGAATTCGCTTGATGTTGCTCAGTTTTCCCCAGGAGAATGACTCTCCTGCACTGACTAGAAGCACGAATCTCTGCTTTTTAGGAGATATAAGAACCTCGCTTCACCCCGGCGTGTGGGACATAAAGGCGATTAACAAAAGCGGGGAAAGACACATTACTGACTGCAGGAACGACGGCGTGGGGAGGGCAGCCGGATACATGGGCAGCCGTGTCACTAACGGGTCACTGGGCCCTCAGCCACTTTGAGACGCTATTTTTAGGTGGTTCACACCTCCGAACTCCCAGCGGAGGCTGAAGGCATCCCAATCTATTAATTAGCCGCACATTTACGCTCTTCTTTTTCCCCCACACTCATTTCCGCATCCCTAAGTCGCAGCACGGGTTGAGGTTTTGAGGTGAGAGAGATTAACTCCTCCTTAATTACCGTCAGCTGCTGTGCAGTGGGCCGGGTGTATGTACAGTTAAATACGTACAGTTAAGGTGACTGAAGTCGGCCTCTCTGCAATGTTTGTCGTCGCTGTCCCTGACCTCATACCTAAGTACCGCCTTTGGGATTTAATGGCCGCTCCCTACACAAGGGCCACATCGCTGAGCTACGCCGGTCCAATCAGACGGCTCTCTGGGAAGTCATTTAAAAACTGCAATTGCCAAACTCAACCGAGACCAGGGCACCCATAAATGTCCACCTGACCTAAACGTCCGCCGGAGCTCCCAGCGACGTGGATCTGGATCTTAGCACAGATCTGCTGCCCATCTCCGTTGGTGGAAATACCAGCATATGGTGAGATGTATTAAAGAAATGTATGAAAGAAACAACAGCTTAAATCAATCATTATATGAAGAGTAATATAGCTGTCTCGCGTATATACCCAGAGGTAGGAGCTAATATCCATTCATTTAAAAACCATTTCCTTTTATAAATGAGAACTGGCAGGGTGTTTGAGGGCAATGACAGAGCTGCGGTGTCCCTATCTCATGGAAGGACCTTGATCAGCCTATACGTCGCTTGTTTAAAATGGCTACTTCCTGCCCGATTTCTGCACACGCAGCCTTTACTGAAGGAGAGAGCGGCAGCTAAAACCATATCCATCCTTCACGCCAGCGTCAGTCCCCATTGCGGGGTCACGCTTTGCTTGATGCCGCTGTCATGACGCGCGACGCCATCAGAGCGGGTGGCAAAATGACATAGTGCTTTATGTCATGTTCGGCACTGAAAGCAGCCGTTACAGTGTTCATGATGGGATTGTAAGTGTTGTGCTGTGTTGTAATCACTACCTGTGACATTTTGCAGAATAGCTACTTAAATTCTCCTTCTTTTTTGGAATTTCACTATTCCTGTCAGGAAAGTAAGTCCAACTGTCCGTCCTTAGTTCAGAGTTGCAGAGTTAACTTGCCGTGTTTCGGTGAGGACCGAAATCAATAAACCATCTCTAAGCTGGTTGGTTTTGTGGTCGCTCGCGCTGAACATTCGTAATTTTCATACTTATCCAAAACATTTAATACTCGTGTAGACCACATTAAAAGTAACGACACTTTATTTTATGGTACCGTGTAAATCTTCACGCTGTGTATGTATTTCCTAACTGCGTAAGCATGCAAAATGACAGTAGATCCTCTAATGAAATATTGCAGATTTTTAGAACAGGATATCATCGTGGGAGCGTCTGACATCGGGAGCGAGGCTGAAGCCATTCGTCGCCTTAGGTGAAAATGCTAACAGCTTTAACTGTGTGAAAGTCTCATGGAGACGCGAGGGAAACTGCTCAATGACAGGAAGCGTTCGCATCTGCATTAGTTCACGAATCTCGTTTTTGAAGCGCGGATTTTATATTGAAAAATACACTGAGGGCAATTCATGTTTGAAATGCCCTTGTTCTCCTCTGAAATACTGTTGCGTGAGGTTAAATGTCGCCCTTTTTTCATAGCTGACTTTGAATCTACCGAGTGACCCATAAATGTTTATGAGGAACAATTTAATGTTATTTATCACACTGGCGTTTCCTTTCGCCCGTTTTAATAGCTGCTCTGTATTCATGCTCTTGTTCTCGTTGCTTGCATTACTGCACCTTTTGTGTCATTTGGGGGCGGGGGTGGGGGGGCGATGTGGGTAGGTCGCTCCAGATAAATGTGTTTACGAGAAAAAGAAATAATGCAGTATAACAGAAGTCACCCCCGTGTCTTCAGGGATTGGGCAAGCGTTTGGGTCAACAGGAAGTCAGGTTTTCTGGTTGTTTTTTTCTTTATTATTTATTAATGTTTTTGCGAGGTCAGTGTAAGCGACGCCCATTTCATTTTGGTTAGGTTCTGATCCAGTGTGCTGCTTGGGCTGCTCTGGGTATAGTTTGGCAGCCCGTCACAGGTCATGTGTACGTTGAAGAGGTCACGTTACCTCAGGTTGCGCGTCCTTCCCAAAAGCCTCACTCACTTTTGGAGAGAGTGGCACAAAGTTCTCCTTTCAAATGTTTGTTTGAAATGTAACAAAGCTCGCTTATTTTTGCAAAATGGTCCATGGAATACCTGTCCGTTATTGGCCAGACACACACTCACAGAGGAAATGCAACTTGGAGACATCCATCCACAAAAAGTAGTTTTCAGGTGGTCAAACCTGCACAAAAACTTTGCTAACATGCAAACTACATGCATGCAGCCAGAGGCGAGATTCAAACCCCAGACCCAGCCTCTGTGAGGCTTTTGAGGTAACCCTTTATAAGGTACTCAGCATGACGAATATGTTTTGCAGCTGAGAAACTGTTTTGGAGCCATTCATCCAAGACCACAGGTTAATCAACCATTCTGTGATGTTTGGGGAAATAAAACTTGATTATATCTTTAAATTGGAATCTTGCTCTTTTAATCTTTAAATGCATAACTTTTGGTGAGAAATAATAAATTACAAGGAACTTTCTAGCAAGTTTCCTGAAAGTACAATTCACAGCTGGATTAATGCTGCCTTCCATTTGAACTCCAAACTTGAAATTTCAGAGTTCCTGGTTGGAAATTTCAACTGGAACGCCCCCTGAAGTCAGAATTCCTACTCTGAAAGTCAGAGGAATCTACTCAACCCCGACCTCAGAATTTAACATGGCTGCACCCTTTACCAACAGAAGTTAAAGCTGTAGTTTTATACTGTTTATTAGCACTTATATGCTATTTGTGGCTCATTAAACTAGTGACACTCACAATACTGTCCAACCGCTATCTGTGGATGTATTGCTATGGTGTTTTTATGTACAAAATATCATATAATGCATTGTTATCACCTGATATTGCTAACTATGGCTAACCGGGGCCTGATTCAGGAAGCAGGATGTTTTGGTTGCCCGGACAGCTTGCTGGAGTTAAAGTAGTCTGGGTTAAATATAAGTGAACAAAGATAAGGGGCATTTAAACTGGGGTAATTTAAATCTGACAAGTTATCCGGCTAAGCAAGAAATCTTCCTATCTGAAACAGATCCCTGGTATTAGTAAACGGCTTTGTGACTTGCTGTGCTGGAACATGGCTAACTTGGGTGTGACGTCATTCCCAACTCTGACTCCCGACCTCCAAAGTAAATGGACACGCAGCGTGAGTGGGGGTGTGTGCGGAGTGGGGGTATGTAGGGTCAGATGATCATGTGACTGGGTTGGCTGACAGTCAGGTGGCTTAATTTAGCGAGTTAGAGATGAAGCTGAAGGCCAGTCAGATAATTCAGATTTTATGGAAAGTGTGTGTGTCGTGTGGATTTACATGGATTTTTGTTATGTATATTACATTGCGGGGACCAATTGTCTACACAATGTGATATAGTCCTGTTATTTTGATGTTGTAGGGACCTTTTTTTGTCTCCGAAAGAGAAAATTACATTTTATAAACACCTGTGACCAAAACTTTTTTGTTTTGGTTACTTGTGGTTAATGTTAGGGCTGGGTAGGGGTTTAAGATTGTCATTGTTAGGATTATGGTTTTACCCATAGAAATCAATGGATGGTCCCCACAACCCCACAAAGAACTTCTGTGTGTGTGTGTGTGTGTGTGTGTGTGTGTGTGTGTGTGTGTGTGTGTGTGTGTGTGTGTGTGTTTTTACAAACTATTTTTTCCCCTTGAAGTGCTGATTTGTGTGCTGGCCCAGTTTAACCCAGAATATTTTGTCTTCCCACTTCATTTTTGAAGTACAGCTTATGTTCACACATACCGCTTAGATCTGTTTGACTCAAACTCATCATATATAAATTCTTACAGTAATCTTACAGGAGAGGTAACTATTTCCTAATTGCCAGTCCTCTTTGTTTTCTTGATTGCAGCATTATTGTAATTTGAGGGCGTTTCTCCAGATGTCCGGCTGTCGCTCCTGATCGGAACGAGCCTTCATCAGCCTGCCTCGCGTCTTTCCTGCCAGCCGCTCTCAGAGTTTTCTCCCGGCTTTGGGGGAAGCTGGCACTCCCCTTTTGATTAGAAGGGGTTTCATCTTCAAAAGGCTTCCCTTTGCACGTTCAGGACGGCAGGAGCGCCAGCGTGGAGCGTTTAGCTCAGCTTAATGTGTGGTAATTGGCTCGTGTCACAAGGGCCTCTCTCGCCGGAGCTCTTTTGGGACCCGGGGCCCCAGACTTAGCCCCGCCTGACACAGGGCCCCGCCCCAGCTCCAAAGATTAAAAAAGACAGGGGCGTGGGTGTCTGATCAAAAACATAATTGCGTCGTCCTGGTAGGAATTCGCTGCATTGCTCTGGAATCTCCTGTCCCATGTGGCCCGCTGTGTCTGTTTGATGCTTTTCCCACTGGACTGGGTAAGCACACGCTTCCAGGTGCGAGGAATCATCCTCTGAAGCCCGCCATGTTTCCAGGCACCATCGTCGTGTCTGCTGCCCTGTAGTTAGCTTGCGCGTACGTGATTATTACCTTTGGCCATTTTGTCTGTAACTCAGGAATACATTTATGCTCTATTATACCTGTTCATTCAGCGCGTCATTCACCAGCAAACAATCTGCCATTTAAAGCGCTTTGGCATTTCCGTTCTTTTCCACATCGTAATTATTAACTGTTATGAAAATACCAAAGGGATTTATTGTACAGCGAAAGCTCTCCTGGGATATTCTGCAGGTAATAAAGTGAATGGTTTTATATTTGTTTTGTAAGGGATTTGTAATGCAGGAGGAACGTGTTTGATCCACTACCCTACAGTCTCAGGCCTGCGCCAATGCACGTTGGGCACGCTTTGTGAGCCAGGCACATGTGCACGAGGTGTGTGAGCACCCACGCAAAGCTTTAATTACATTAATTGTATTGTAGAAACTATTGTTCTCTTAAGATATGGCAAGCTTACAAAGGAAAAAGCAGTAACACCCAGCAGGTGTAGTCAGGAAAGGGGTCTTCCTGCCTGTGATGTCATTGGCAGGAAGTCGAAGGCAGCCTATCCAATCAGCCGGGGTCTTTTCTCTACGCAAATCCCCGGTGTTTTGCGCGGATGACCAAGCACCAATCAGAGGACTCGACCCTAACCACGATAGGCAAGCGGCAACCTCACAAAGCCGAGAGCCGGAAATACCCTGGCCGATTAATCCCCACTTCATATTTGCGAATTGAAGCAGCTGGATCTAAGCCTGATCTAAACCTGAGCCGAGCTCGACGTCATGAAACCAAAGCCACAGCTCAGCCCAGGCGGCTGTTTTGTGTTTGTGAAACAGCACAAAGTGAAAGAAATATTGGGATTTTAGATACCTATCTCTCTAACCTACAGAGAAAAATATTGTTCGTATTTAGAAATAAATAAAACATCTTTCAAAATCTACCCATCCATCTTCTAGTTGTTTATCTTGGACACAGGGATATTTCAAAATGCATTTAGGAATTTGATTTATTTTTGAATGAGACAGGTGCTGTTTCAGTGTTTTTTTTTTGTTTGTTTTTTTTTTCTTTTTTTGAACACCAGGCCCCAGACTCCTACTGTAGGATCTGTTTGAAGTTATTTCTGAACCTTGCGATGCTGTGAATTAATGGACTGGAGAACAGGTTAAACATTAACTTTAGTCGAAAACAAACAGGCCAGTTAGTGCCCTTCGACAGGCTGAAAAGTGACAGGTATGGTGGTGTACATTGTTAAGTTTCATGCAGCAATAAGATTAATGATAAGCGGTATAAGTGATATAGGTGGTCATGTACCCAGCTCACTGCTGGAGCTTTTCAGTGAGATGTTACTGTAATATGAGCCTGACAGCCTGAAAGCACGGAGTCCTCTCCATCCGCCCCGGTAACTGCCCTACCCTCGCTGTGGCCCAAATCCTGCTCTTTCCTTCATTTGTCTGCAGCTGATATTAGGAAGCCACATTTCCAACTTGGCTCAGACCCCTGCATTATTCGCAATTATATGCACTGAATTTGCCAGCCGTGAATCTGATTTTGCGTGAAATCAGCGTACGTATTTGCCCTGATTTACCGTGTATATTGATAAGTTCAGCGGCAGAATGGCGGTGCCGTGGATGGCACTGACGCCACACTCCTCTAGGACCAGGGTTCGAGTCCCCGCCAGGGTTCCGTGAATGGAGTTTGCATGTTCTCCTTCTGTTATTTCCTGCAGGTACTCCAGTTTCCCCCCCGCAGTCCATGCTGAGGTTCTTTGCAGTTACCGAATCGCCCGCATGTGTGAGTGAAAGGTGTGTATGAGTATGTCCTGCAATGGGTATGGACCCCATTCTGGGTTGTTCCCCACCCATAGGCTCAAGCCCCCGCCCTGTGATCCTAAATAGGACAAGCAGCTACAGAGAATGAATGGATCGATAGATTGATGTTGTTAAAAAAGGCATGTATAATTAACATATGTATTTATAATTAACATATGTATTTATAATTAACATATGCATTTATAATTAATATATGTATTTTGATCACTGAATGCTCCACATAAAGTGTGTGGATTTGTGATATTTGTAGACCTGAATTTAGTAGTCAGCTGTATTTAGACTATAACCATTAAACTAGAAGCTGATCGCTTTTGGAAACCAGTACCGTTTAATTAATGTAGCCTGACATTCATATTGATTTTTTGGGCCTTGCATAAACTTTACGAAGCCAAAAAGGAGACATGACCATTAGCTCTAAGAAATGTACTTTAAAAGCCTCTGTTATTTCATATAAGATGCCATTTTTCATGTTTACTACATGGGGCTCCATTTAATAACTTTAATATTTACAGGTAACCTATAACACAGAGCTCTGTTCGGTGGGAACATTTAGTCGATAAATAGACTAAAGGAAAAATGAGCAGCAAAGAGAAGTTTTGCCTGGAGTTTGGGACACATCATTAAATAATGATCAGGATTCTGCATTCTTTTAATCAAGTTAATACAATCTGGCACCCTTGTGGTGAGTGTAATAATTAATAACGCAGTAACTTACATCAAGAACAGAGACACAATGGATTTGTGGGGGCAGGCAGCTTCACAGAGTTTTAATGCTGATTTTAATTAATTATAAATATTTACGTGTGAGTCTTGCCTGCAGGTTCAAATATAAATGAGAGTGTTATTTGTAACTGGTTGATGTCCCAGTCCCCCCCCGCGTGCGGTAATCGCCCCTAGCCTAGTTTGCCCTCTATTAAATATTTACTTTCTGATGAAGATTCGTTATGACACCCCAGGGCAGCCTTAATCATGGTAACTTTAATGTTGATTGTAACATTGTCAGGTGATTAAAGGTCGGTCCCTGAAAGATCTTTCAGCCGCATCGCGCGATTGATCGACCCCGGCTTTTGATACCGAAGTCGACGGCATCTCCTCTCCTGAGTTTGCTCCTCCCGCGATCTCGCTGCTCGCTTTTAAATGTAATTACGCCATTTAATTATCTTACGTCTGCGGCTTGAAACGTCTCACATAATAACCTAGATGGTGCAACCCCCCTCACCACCTCCCCCATCCCCACCTCAACCTATTACACCTTTATGGTCCCGCTTCAAGCTGGGTTTTTCG
>JAABNY020000046.1:10328175-10347018 GCA_015164015.2 Brevimyrus niger
CCCTATAAAACTTTTATGGTCCCGCTTCAAGCTGAGTTATTCGTCCAATATGCGTGAGTATTTCAGATGGGGGGGGGGGGGGTCTGGCTGTCGCAGTACGCCTCAAAAAAAAAAAAGAGTGAGGGACCAAAACCAAACACACTGGCTATTGTATAGAGCCATGCGCTTTCAAAGGGGGCACAGCGCCGAGCTATTAACTGTGGTGCAGCGTGAAAGCTATTTGGGGGGGGGAGGGGGTTCTTCACTCAAAGTTATAATGACGCTCACTGGCAATAGCCATTGTCTCCGAAAGTATCTTCTTTGTCAAGTGCAACTGAGGAGGTTCAGCAGATGGGCGAAGGTCCTTCTGATGCTGTAATTGGGCCCAGAAGACTGTAGCTTCTGCACTAATGGTCTCCAGCCTGGAACGAACCACTGTAGCTTACAGTGACGCATTTAAAAAGGCCAGAGCGGCTTTTTGAAGACGGCGTCACGCATCCAAAGCGCCGTCCCGCCTGTATGCTACGGCGGCTTTAAATGTAAAGCCAACTTGTTAGATGTTTTCGCGCGTGTGTGGATGTGGGTTACCTGCAAACTTTGAGCTTATATATGAAATGTGTAGCACTGCCTGATGTGAATATGTAAGTAATGTTAGCAGATGTGTGAGTATGTGAAACAGGGATTGGGTGGGTGGGGGGGGTTTAGACTAACCTGTTAGTTTGGATGATCTGTTGGAGTCTCAGTGACCAGCATGTTGGCCTCACACCATCAGGATAGGGGATCAAATCCCGCCTCTAGCTGGCCCTGTGTGTATATCAAGCAGGATTGGGTTGATGTTAGTACTCTGGTTCTGATGAATGAAGTGAATGAATTCAGGGAATGACTCCCGACCCCCCCACCCCTTACTTGACTGTTCATTGTGGCCGCCCCTCCCCCATCCTCTACCTTTTATGCAAAGAAATGTTAAATTTCTTTGATATAAACTAATTTTCAGCCAGTTTCCATTTTCAGCCTCTCGACCCTAATAACGTATACAGACGTAGCAAGCTGGTTAAGTGCCCTTTAAGATCGATATTCACAGATCGCTTCCTCGCAGCCCATCAAAGTGCTTTAAATGTGGCCATTGATGTCTGCAGAGCATTACTGGGAGATGTCGGTTCCTGTCGAAATTAGATATGTCTGTCTGTAAGTCCCAGCCCACCTTTGCTGTGTTTGCCGTCCCTCTACACGTGTCTGTGTCTGTAGGAATGCTATTTGCACTCTGATACACTCGCTGGTCATTAAATAAATCAATCAATAAACAGCTCAAAATTTGGTGCTTCACATAACGATTGTATCTGTGCTGATTATTAATGATTCTGGTTATTACTGACATTGCTGGGGAAGCAAGAAATGAAACAACCATACAGCGTCGTGGAAATTTTCTTTGAAATTACGACCAGGCTGCAGTGTGCAAAGTGTGAGACACACGCATCTTTCATGGCTGCTTTTATTTTCAAATTACCAGCAGGCTACAGCAGTCCCCAGTGTCATCTGATAATTTTGACTGGAGTGGGTGCCGATTGGCCGGTCCTGCACACAGGACGCTGCTCTCAGCACTTACCAACACCCCGCTGACCGCGTACGGAACGTTCCGGCGCTTACACTCCAGCTCTGCTCAGTTGACCGCGCTGTGTTGTGCTCCGAATCCAGGAGGAGATAAGGGTGGACAACTTTTCAAACCTTTAAAAAAATGGTCTGCAAACTCCCCAGATTTTACGAGCATTAAATGTCATCTGACGCGAGAGAAAATTAGCATGAAGGTATGTTTTTAGCATACAAAGCAGCGTAATATTTCCTCTTAAAGGGCATCTTTCAGATACGGGGAAATGAATCTCAGCTCTTCATACGAATGTCCCGCACATCTGTCTTCAGTGTGAATTGCAGTGTGAATAATGGTGTCTTAGAATTTGATGAGTCAACTGCACCAGAACAGCTGGGCATGAAGAATTTATTTTCCTCTCCAAGGCTTCTTGCTTTGTTTGTGTTTTTCCCCTCTATTTTGGGAAAATGTCGTAGTCAAAGTGAGGTAATGCACATGTGTGTTTTTTTAAAATTTATTTTATTTTTTTATTTTGCTCCAGTTTAGTATATAGGAAGAATGCTACAGGCTAGGCCTCAGTTAGTTGTTGCATGGTGAGATATCCGAATCTCACAGGGATCTGTACTCTGTCTCTAGCCCAGCAGCATTGGCAATCATTGGCATCAGTGTCACTGGATTTTCAAAAATGTACTGCTGGAATTTAAAATGAACAGTGGTGTTAAAAAGAACTGATCACAGTACACAGCGACATGGACTCAAAGCCCTGTGATATCTGTAATGATATGGCTGTTTCGGAGTTTCGGGGTGACATTCAGGCTCTCTGTGGGCCAGCAGCTTGTCCCAGAGCGAGGGAACATGGTAGACCTGTTACGTCTCCTCATTCTTTGTCGCTGAGATTAAGGCTTGAACGTTTGGCAGACACGAGCTTGTAATGCTTTTTTTCTGTGTGGTATATGGGTAAAGAGCAGGAATTCTGCCTGTCAGTTGCTCAGCCTCAGTCTCTGCGTGGTCTCTGCCGGCAGTCTGGTGTCAACCCCAGTGAGGAAGAGAGTGATTGGCCTCTTCTTTCATTTCACACACTTCTCCGAGCTCACACAGCGGGTCCTCTGAGGCGCGGACAGCAGATATCGCCGAACCCTTTCGAGTGGGCTTTATAATTAAGCGAGCACATCCGCACAGCGAGGGCGACGAGACGCTTTAAATTAAAAAGCCAAGAATCGATTGAGCGCTTCGCAGGCATTTCTGTTGTTGTTTTCGGGCGTGGGGTCAGTGCGGCCCCGTCGCGGGACGCGATACACACTGGCAGGCGGTGACGGGCTCGCTTTCGGGGCGGATGCCAAGAAGGCGGACGGAGATTCGAGTTCAGATCGGTGTGGGAGAGAGCTTTTGTTTGGATTCCTGTTGAAGCCAGCCAGCCATTTTGTAGTCCGTCGGGGATTTCATAGCATGTGTGAAGTTGTTTTGTGAAATTTAAGATTAAGATTAAGATGGGCTTTCTTGATCCCAGGGGGAAATTCTGGTATATACAGCAGCTAGAACATACAAAGAGATGAAAATATATATAGTGTACTCCCTGTTAGCCATGGTCACTACACTAAATATGTAAAATGATACATTCTCCGAACCAGCTACAGTTACGCTCTCCTGTCTCTACACACTAGCTATTTAATTATCAAATGTTTTTTTAAACATTTGAGGGGGGAGCCTTTAATTGACTTTTAGAAACTGCCTCTGCGTAGAACTTCATTAAAAAGAGTCGTCAGTCTCACTCCACCCCCCAACGCTGCACATGAACATTCATGGGAACAAATCTACTGGGGTCCTTACCAGCGATTATTTATTTTGCAGCGAGGCATTCATTTTTAATTTGCGTGTCGACACGGACACGTTTATTCATTGGCAGCCATACAGATAAGCGATTGTTACAGAATCATCCATCATCGTTTCCCAGACGTGCGAAATACGGGTGGATTGAGTCTGGCCTTGGTTGAGGAGCGCAGGGGGCCCCAAGCTTGGCTCCCAGACGGGCCGCATGGTGCCTGTCGCCTGGCCCGCCGGGTCTCTGTCGCCCAGTCGCGCTCAGTGGGGGGCCCTGCCTTTGATTCCTGCCTTAAAGATGGCGCCGGGAGAGCAAAAGCCCCTGGCTGGCAGCGTTATGAAGTGTCATACGCTCCTCATTCGGGAACAGATGCAAATACGATAAAAATGAAGGAAATCGAGTTAAAGTGGAGCAGCACCAAAGAAGAGATTAGTTTCAGGGTGTTCAGAGTAAAACACGGACTAACACGGCATAGATAATTACGGATTACTGCTCCATTTTTCCCTACGTTTTCTGTGCCTCCCACCAGTGCTGCTCTCGCTGTGGATCTGAATTCCTGGAGACGGAGGTGGAGAAGGTGAAAGGGTTTCTGCCATTCTCTTATAAAGTGGCGTTTCCCGATCCGCTCCCTGGGGACCCTCAGCCGGTCCGTGTTTTCGCTCCCTCCCAGCTCCCTGCCCGGCAGTCTGCGTTTTTGCTACCTCCTGGGAACCGGTGTGTTAGGCCTGTGTTAGGGGTCCCTGAGGAGCAGATCGGGAAACACTGTTGCGAAGGCCCTGCAACCGGCACCCTTTGAAAGACGGGTAGAGCTGCTTTGCCATTCGCACGTTCATAAGCCCCATCGGCTGTTGACCCTTGACGAGATTATCGTTAATATCATTTCACGCTTAATTATCCAGGCATGATTGCAGAGAGGCTTAGATTTAACGGTGTGGTTTAAAGCCTGTGGGCAGTGGTCAGGGCCCGACAACCCCGCCGCATTTAGGCCGACCGCATCACTTTTTAATTAAGCGAAGAGCTCGGCCGAGCTCGTTTTGAGATGCACTAATTAAGGAGTATCACGGCCGGCTTTACGGACTTGGTGGATCGCGGCACTGATGAGGCGCCCTTTTGATATGATCTTGGCTTGCGAGACGGGCCCCTCTTCTCAGGAAATTAGGAAGCCGGGCAGCCTCCCCCCTCCAGGGCTGGGGAGAACAAGCAGGGCTGGCTAATTAAACAATCGTTAAGACTCGCGTATTTATCTATCCTGCGCTTTGCCAAAGCCTGATCTCTATACCCTGCTTCAGGGTTTTAGTGTGATATTGCCCCCTCATTCCCCCGTTCTGTCCCACTCTGCTCTCACACCTAACAGGTCAATCTCCGCTGTCAGACAACAGGTCCTTCTGTTCTGGGGGGAGACCTTTAGAAGGCATCAGCGATGGGTTCAAACCCGAGTCGGCCTTGTGGTGTCCGCCGGGCCCCCCGTCCGACAGCAGAGACCAGATTTCTGCCTTCCTTGTCCCCCGTTTTTGTCTTGAAAGTGAAAATCAGATTCCGCAGGGACGGCAGGAATGAGCCCTTTGAAAGCCCCTGGAACCCTGTCAGATGGCTGAAATCTCTCTCTTTGTAGTGTGATACTCATCGCCTCCCACAGTTTTAAAGGGGGATTAATATTTCACCCAGGGGGGCCACTGACAAGACGGCCGCTTCTCCCCCCACCTCCGGTATCGGTCTGACACTGACTCGTTCCGATCAAGTTTGGAGTCCCAGCAATAACCAGTTAACTAGTCCTCTGTGTTTACGTTGGAGTTCGATGGCCTTGAGCCCAGCACCTCATGGATGGACGCCCGCTTAGCCAAGATCGCCACCCCCCCCACCCCCCTTGCCCGATTCTCCATTTGCCCCCTGCTCACATTTTCCTGCAGATGTCTGAGTGCTGTAAGTGCGCTTGGGCCTGAACCGGCGATGGATGTGCGCAGCTGGAAGTCTGGCCGACTGGCAGAAACCGCCCATCAAACGAGGGCGAGGATTAGAGCGGGAAAAACCGCTGGGATGGTCTGCACTGCTGATGGGGCCTCGGCCATGCAGGGGGTCCAGCTTAGACATGCGGAAATGTCTGAACGAGCCCTTCTGCCTTCTCAGGGCCGGATGGCTGACTGCTGTGTATGTATTTATACGCATGTGTCACATACATACGCTTATTCTTTTCCGTGTTCCTGAATAAGGGGTTAGAAGATTGAATATGGATTGATGTCACAGGCTTTCTGTGCCGCTCTGACATAACCATTTTTCCATTCTCAGTCTGTCCCCTCATTATGTTACCCTTCCTCCCGTGCTGTTTCTCCGCCGGTGGTCTGCACGGCAGTCAGGAACGTTCTGGAGGCTGTGCACGCAGACGGTGCCCGTGTCCCGCCGGCTCCTGCGCGGGACCCCGAATACCGCGATAATCTGCTTATCCGCACTTGTATGCATGCCCGCTGCATGGCCCCTTCCTCCCTCGCCGGGGTGCTGGGCTTGCTCTCCATGCAGACACTTGCTGGGCCGCATTAATAAGAGCCCGCGGTGTCCATCTCGCAATGCCACCACCATCCTGTGGGAGGCAGCGCTGTGGACAGGCCTGTGGCCAAGTGAAAGGAGAGCTCTCTGGTGATTGGGATAGGGTTTGGAGAACTCTGCCAACCTCATTTCCTGTTTTATTATGAACTATTATATGCTCCCCCCCCCCAGTGTGAAGGATGGAAAGCGTGTTTGTTTTCCTTCTGTCCGTCATGAGGGACAGTGCATAAGAGGGGATGGGGGGCATACCTTACATTTTCCCTCTCTGGTCCTCTTCGGTAATTTAGCGTTATCAAAAGGGGCAATTGGAACCTCAAAGGGGGGCAAAAGTGGCAGGTCCTTAAGCACCCTCATACCCCCCCTCCCCCACCCCCACCCCGTACATGCCTGGTTGTCAGATCTTTTCATCTGATCAAGCCGATCACACAGAATGGAGAAAGTAATTTCTGCAGCATGGGATCAATTTTTCAATTATTTAATTAATTTATTAAATGTATTATGCTATATTTCAGTTCACAGGGTCACGTGATTGCTGATTGGCCAGGTAACATGTTTTATCTCATTATCGTTTGGCCAGGAATTGTATTATATGCCAGCACTGATTGGCCTGGAGCAATATTATATCTTAGTGCTTATTAGCCCAGGGCAGTATAATATTTAGTCACTGATTGGCCAGGAACGGTGTCATATTGGGGCCACGGTTTTTTTCTGAGAAGTCCCAGCATCTGTGAGGTAGCGTAGGCGTGCGTGCGGAGCGACATCACAGCACGATTGTGAGCATTAGAGCGACATACTCAGAAGGCTTTATCTATACAGCATGAGAGGCAGCTCTGAGCTTCTGTGCTCACAGTATGGGCGATCGGGCTCAGAGGGGCAAAGAAAAGGCCAACATACACCATATAGATATATATATATATATATATATATATATATATATATATATATAATACACACACAGCCCCCTCGAAGCATTTCAGATTCACAGTCTAAGGCTGGATTCATGTCCGGCTTTTCATTTTCCCAGCTCCTTGACCCTGAATCGCCTCCCTCTCGTAATCTCTTTCCAGCACAGGTCAGTGTTATAGTACCAGCCTGTGCAGCAGGAAGCCCCCGGTGAGAGGTGAGCGCCAGAGAAGTGAAGGGATTGTACATGTTCCCGTACAGCAGTGAGGATAGTGCTTTTTTTTTTTTTGTTACTGAATTGTGACATTTCTTTTAAGGCCACGCATGTTAAATTTATGCCATTCATTTGCGGTCCCATTACGGACGGGTGTCTGGGCGCTCATGTGTTTTCCCTTTCCCGCCATCCCTCGCGTCGTGGGGGACCCGAAGTCTTGTGGCCCGGAGACATGTAGTCGGTCCCTGGATGACTATGCTCCGCTTCTGCGATTGGCCAAAAGAGAGATGGGGGGGGAGGGGGAGTGATATCTAAACTGGGAAGCTCTGCTGTAATGGGCCACACAAGTACTATACATCTGACAGAAGCACAAGGCAATTTCTCGGGTGACGTTCCTGATATGAGGACCATCGCGTGCTGTGTCAGCGTTTAAAGGGATGAAATCATTATCAGTGTGTTTCCTTTTTCCCTGATATGACATGACCACCATGTGTGTGTCCATGAAATAGACTCGAAGGCTGGGACCCGTCGGATGTACCATAGCAGCGGAAAGCGGGGGTGCTCCTTTGGAGATCATAGCTTTGGAAACAAACGTGAGAGAAAATGCTAGCGGTAGTAATAGGTAGTGCTGTTCGTGCTTTCACTGGACTGGTGCAGGTGTTTGGGAAATGAATCTGCAAGCGATGTGGCGAATGGCAGCGGATTGCGGAAGGACCGGCCCACCGGCAGAGTCACGCGGGGGTGTCCGTGGCCTGCGCCGCAGCGCTAATGCTAAAACGAGCCAGAGGAGGAGATAAGAAAATCAATAACAGCGCGGAGGCAGCAGGGATGTACTCAGAAACTGCAGGTGCAAATACGGTGTCATCCTCCTCCCCGGCTTGAGATTTTCCATCACTAAATCCCAGAGAAGGGGGGAACGGGGGGGGAGGGGAGGGAGCATCAGGCTTGTTCTGCATCGGGAGAAGCACAACGACTGCCCACGGCTCATTGGCAACTTCGTGGACCAGCCTCACCACCTCGACACCCCCAGCCTCACGGGGAGACGCGCTAGACTGAATTGGGAGTCAACGGAGAAATGTTTCAATTTCAATTCAGTGTTTTTTTTTTCTTTCCTCATCTGTGAACTGGATTTGTCATGAATGAATGCAAAAGTTACATTAGTTACGGTGCAGTCAGTCATTAATATGCATTCCTCAGCTCGAAGATTAATGAAGTCTGCCTGTCTCTGTCTATCTGTCTTAGAATCTTTCGCATTCATTCATTTAGCAGTTGCTTTTGCCTGCTGTCTGGCAGCTCGGTCTTTTGGATGGGACTGCAGGCTTTATTTGTATAGCAACTAGTTGTGGGAAATCTCAGCATAGATCCTGCAGCAGGCTGCACAGCATTAGGAAGATGTTTCAGGCCGTGTACGGCTGTGCCCTTTAAGGGATTTAAAGGGAAAGGAGTGAGAACAGAGTCCTGAGGTAACCGGTAAGGCCATTCTCATAATCAGACTAACTGGTTCCCATAATTACTGCTGATTTGTATCAGTTGGTGGTGGTTGTGAACATATGTCGGTTAACCTAGGTTCACCACCAGAGCTTGTTTCCTGACCTTATACGCCTTCTCCAGGAATACAATGATGTTATCTTGTGCCATTTTGTTATTTTTTTATTATTATTCTCTTTAAACCGCATTTCCCATCCTGTTTTGTTCCAACGCCTGCTTCGGTAAACAAAGAGATTCTAGTCACATGAGGGAGTCTTAAAACTGTTTGCAAAATATCTATAGCTGCAGTAATTCTGCGGAACGAGAGAAGCGATGTTGCACCCGTCCTCGCAAAACACTCCTGCACAGGTGTACTGAAGCATTGCCAGAATTTGCAGTCTTGCATGTAGCAGTGTATTTTTTTAATAAATCCATAATCTCAGAAGCCGGTAGAGTTCCGGATGGGAGGTAAAACCAACCCTCACAGCACATCCCTGTGTACAGAATTATTGGGCAATTCCTGGGGCTGATTTTTAGCAAGGGTTGAGTAGATTTATGAGAGTGAATTTGGAAGTTGTCTTTTGTTCCAAGTAAATTTATTTAGAGAGAAAATGTTAAATTAGTCTGTCACAAACAAAAATGAAAGGGCTTTATTATTAATTATTGTCCGCAATTATTAGGCAATCAGTAAATGTGGATTTTTCTTGCTTCACCATCAACAGAAATAGTAATAAAAACTGTTTTAGTTATTCAATCTATACAAAGAATACCTCTTTATATAGCCATAACTCTCGGCTGTTCTATACAGTCCACTTTACCAAGCTTAACGTCCTGTATAGGACAATTCTAGCCAGTGACTTTCTAGCCAATGACCATCATGAGCCTCATCCATTGAACCAGTCAAGTTTTTGATTTGATCCTGTCCTACATTAACTGAGATGGCTAGGCCCGCCCCCCAGGTGGTGTTCTGAGAAGGGCACTGCCTACTACTGCCTGCTAAATCTCACACTTCAGTAAGGCCCAGTAGTTCTCAATGGGGGTTCAGTTATGTGATGCGGTCAGGTCATCATTAAATCCCCTAAGTCTTTCTTAGCCAATCTGTGGAATACTTTGATGCATAGAAGGAGCACTGCCTTGCATGAATATCATAAACTTTTTGAAAGCTGCTGACTACTACTTGTACTAGTTTTTGAAGAAGGTATCTTCTAGAAATTGGCAGTAGATCTTGTATTTAATTTTTAAACCATCTGCAAGTTGGAAAGGTCATCACTGATAACTGCAGCTCACATCATCACTTTTCCACCACCCTGTAGGTGCTTGAAGAAGGTGCACATCCACGGGCCATCTACCTGGTCCATC
Source organism: Brevimyrus niger (assembly GCA_015164015.2). Lineage (NCBI taxonomy): Eukaryota > Metazoa > Chordata > Actinopteri > Osteoglossiformes > Mormyridae > Brevimyrus > Brevimyrus niger. The sequence goes on from JAABNY020000046.1 coordinate 10,338,037, forward strand.
AAGCGTCACTCTCAATCTCATCTGTCCACAAAAGCACTGTAAGATCAGTCTTGAGATACATGTCCGTGCCTGTTCTTGATCTTTTAGTTTCAGCCCCAGTGACTGTAGCCAGCACACGTAGCACTCTGCACCTATTATTTCCAGAGATTCTCTTCAGATTGCAATTTTGAAAAATGGTGGTATTTGATTCTAAAGAGTTTCTGGGGTGGGGGGAAAGTCCTGTAACACTTCTTTGGCAGTTAATTTGTTGTCTTCTTGCTGCATGCTTCTCCCAACTTCTTTGGTTGTTGGTTGGTCACTTGATTTTACAGTGATTGTGTTTTAAAAGTCTGGCAAATTCCACCCCTCTGACTGGCACTTTGCTGTTTAGTTTTTTTTTTCTGTCTAAGGTCCTGTTTGGCCCGTTTTAATAGTAATAGTAATTTGCCTAATAACTCTGTACTGTTTCTTGTTTAACTTCAAACCGAAAGTACACAGATAAAACACTGAGCATGCTCTATTTTTAAAGTGTGTTCTTGTCTGGACTGAAACTAATGGTTGAATGATAAGATACAGGAAATGTACACACTCATCTAATAAATCCGCATGTGGTATAAACCCACCACGGAAAGATCAAGAGTTCACTCCTCATAGGTTTTGGTCTTTTTTTTTTATCTTGGTTTTTTCATTGGTTGTGGCAGTCTGCTCCCATGTAGGGTTACTATACATGGTGAGATATAAAAAGAGGACGTGTCCGGGGTTCAGAATATTAATGTGTTTTTACATTCACCAGCCAATCAGGTAACGCTTCTATGAATATTAATGAGTTCCCGCTAACCACCCTGTGAAACAAGAATACGCATCCAGAGAAACCTGGACATATGGCAGCCTTACAGTTAACTCTCATTTTATAATCAACACAGAATCGATACAATATACATATATACTAGTCTCTTTCAACAAACGTTACAAAACGCAAAGTTAAAATTTGTTCAAACTTCAAGCAAACAAAATGATTCACTGTTCACACGAAAACAAAAATAGTGTCAAAAGTGCCAGTGGTTCCTCGAAGCTGACATCACTTGTGAGCAACGTGACACATAGAATAGAATAGAATAGAATAGAATAGAATAGAATAGAATAGAATAGAATAGAATAGAATAAATCTTTATTCTCCCACGAATGAGAAATTTAGGTGTTACAGAGCTCTTATACAAAAGTAATGTAGAACAAATGAGCAGGTAGGTCAGTTGTCTATATACACAACCACAAGTTCTATTAATAAATAAAGATGTACAGATATATGTACGAAATGTACAGAGATATGTACACAAGTGTGGAGGTGGGGTGGGGTGTGAATGATCCTGGTGAAATATACAATGTACATTCAAGCTGCGAATCAGTAACAGCAGTTAAAGACATGAGATATGTCAGTTAGACAGCATATGAGTAAAAAATACTCACGCTAAACTGTGTTATAAAGTCTGACAGCTGCTGGTAAGAATGACCTGCGGTAGCGCTCCTTCCTACCCCGTGGGTGTAGAAGTCTATTGCTGAACGAGCTGCTCAGAGTTCGTACAGTCTCATGAGGAGGGTGGGTGCTGTTGTCCAGCTTAGACAGCATCCTCTCATCCCCAACCTGCTCGATGGATTTCAGTGGACAGCCCAGTTTGTTCAGTTTCTCCCTGTTCCGCTTTGAAATTCCACCACACCAGCAGACCACAGCATAAAAGATAGGGATGTTCACATCATTTAATTAACTAAAGGTAAACGTGTGCATGACCCTTGCAAATGTTGTGTGATGATACTGAGAGGCTGCTGTACGTTGTTGCCTTTCCACACTGGTTTATACGAGCTACAGTGCTAAACCTAAGCAAACTGCCAATTTTTTAAAAACTGCCTAGACACCCGGACCAGGGCCAGAAAAGGACATTTTCGGGGAAACCCAAACGTATGGTAACCCTTCTTCCATGTCCAGTCAGCTTGGATCTGGTTAGTTTTGGGATTCATGAATCTGGGAGTGGAGGAAGCTGACCCTAACCCTAGCAACACATCTGTACCCCTTCTGACAAGTGCTGCAATTTTGGGATAATTAGGTGACTCATGCAGCGTAACGTAAATCAACACAGGCCGGTAAGTAGAAGTTAATGACGCTAATTAGGTATTCAGACGGCGCGAAGGCCGAGGTCTGTTTACATAAAGATGCGACGGGCTCATTTTAAACCCTCCATATGAAACCGTTTACGTTTTATCTTGGTGTCGCAGGCGCTCAGGCCCGCGGCGAGGCGCTTCTTCAAGGTCATTGTTCTCGAAAGGGTGTCTTCACGATGCGAATAGCCCGAAATCAGCCTTCCAGAGAACGACTGACACGGACGCGCCAGCACCGCAACGTATTATGGGATGTTGCGCTTAACAGAAGCCAACATTCGGTCACGGTGCATTAAGGGGCATGCGGCGGTGCAGGTTCTCTGCGGTGTGAGGGGCCTGGTCTGTCCAGCCCACTTTGGTGTCTTTCCCAGCTGTTCCAGGGCTGATTCGCACAGCAGGAAGCGGGTTTCCAGGACCAGGTCCTGCTGGGATATTGCATCAGCCCCATTGCTTTTATTTTCAGACCGTCATTCCACTACCTTCCAGAAGTGACCACAGCCTGCTTGGGAGTGACGAGAGAGTCTCCCGTCTTCTCCTGTTCATTCTCCTTTGCAGCCCATGCTGCTCTAAAAACATGTGCCCCCTACTATTTATTTGTGACTTTACATGCTGTTGTGAAGGGGACATTTTTACACAATGCTACCCTGTCTAAAGGTACAACAGCTTTCCCGCCCAGGACCTGAACTATGTAATTCTAAAGTGAGTTACCTATCTTTAACCACCACGCCACCTGCTGCCCGATTTTAAAACCATTTCAGTTTTTTTCTTTTTATTTTTGCCACCTTCAAAGCAGATCTTTTCAACCTAACATGCAACATTTATTTTTAGCTTTGAAGCGTAATATTTTATCTCTTTTTTTTTCATTTGTGAAGCTATATAGAACGACGGAGAGATTGATGGCATTTAAACTGTATTTTATTTTTGGAAGCAGTAATTGTAGGTTGTATATTGTGAAATGAAAGTAGATTTTCTTTTACTTTTAATTAGTCGGCGGGAACAAATCAGAGGGCCAGTAAAATCCCCCTGGAGGTTTGGAGGTGAGGTAGCCCCCTCAGACTAGCTTATGTGTCCAGCCATGTGATTATGGGAGGGGGGGGGGTATTTAAATCAAATTAAAATGTCCAGACAGCTCTGAATGAGGTCAGGGCAGACATTTCACGGTGGTGGGATAATCTAAAAAAATGGCAAAACCTGGCCTTTGGGCATGAAGATCTGGATGTGCACATTGAATGCTGTTTCGCCAGCCAGCCCCCCTCCCCCGCTCACACATTCCCTGGGAATTCCAGACTCCGGGGGTCTTGAGTCTCCCAGCCCCTTATTAAGCTGACTTTCACAGAGGGACAGCTGAACCGGGCCCCTCTTTGATCCGTCGGCGCGCCCCGACCCTGTGGAATTGCAATGACAATCTGCCTGCCATATAATAATCAGCCTTCTGACATTCCCTTAATTATATACAGAGGTGGATAGTTCAGGTTCAGAAAGTACAAATCTGGACCAAGATTTTGTTTCAACCCACCAGTTGAGTTCTCTGTTACTGTCACTCTTGTGTGTGTGTGTGTGTGTGTGTGTGTGTGTGTGTGTGTGTGCGTGCGTGCGTGCGTGCGTGTGTGTGCGTGTGTATAGTTCTGTTTTTGCTTAGCCAGTGGTTCGCTCCCTGGGGAAGGTCCCCTTGTTCACCTTGCCTGGCCTCCCTCCACTGCACAAATTGGTAGAAAGTCATCATATTTTTTTTCATGAGTTCCTCACAGTTTCCCCTGCGGTGGTCCAGCATGCGTTTAGCGCTCATGCCGTGATGTCAGACAGGTGGCGCACCGACGTGCCGATCTGCCGGATACCACCAGGCCAAGTTCAGGGGTCACTTCAGCCATTTGAGGGGGGAGGTTGGAAATCCCATGGTCCATCCTGTCCATCTTGGAACCTTTGTTTAACGTCTGACGTCCAGCATCTACCTGAGAAACGAATGCAGATGGCTCTCTAAAAGCCTCCCCTCACAGCTTTGCAGCTCTTAGGAACAAACGGGGACAAAAGCAGGCAGAGAGAGGATGTTTAGTGCGAGAGGGGTGCGAGATACCAGCCACATTCTACAGGAACCAGATGCACATAGCAGGTCCCCCCCTCACCCAGGATTCTCTGATACCGACCGGTCCCCAGCGCCCACCCTCTGTGTGCTTGCTGCTCCCTCGAGCTTCCCCGCTGCCTGCATTTCAAAACGGGACATCTTCCCTGGCCTTTCCATCCTGCTGTTTAGCTGAAGGATGGTGCCACAGCCCCCCGGGCTGCTTTTGGGGAGGGAGTGGGGAGAAGCCCGGCCCCTGGCGTCGGTTACCCCCTTGTGATGGCGATGCCCGCTAGGTCACTGCACTCCATGCGGCACCAGTGGATGTTTCGTCGCAACCCTGGTGCTCCCAGCCTTAGACGCATCTCCTCAGTAGGTTCGCGACCCAGCGGGGGGGCTCACGCTGACAGCTGCAGAGCACATCCCTCAGGCATGTCGTTTCCACGGGGCCGTAGACCTGGGTGCTGCTGTTTTTTTATCGGTATGCATCCGGGATACGTTATGCATCAGGGACACGCGGCGGGGTAGATTTAAAGGCACAGGCCCCTGCACCCACCGACTCCCGGTTCCGTAGGTCGAACGGCAGCAGGATCCAGAGCGGGAATGGGGCCGGACCCCCTCGGGGGGGCAGCCCCCGACAGCGAGATGGCAGCCATGCCAGCGGCCTTGACGCCCGGACGCCGTGCTGCCTCATCCGGCAGCAGAATAAACACAACAGGGTCACGGCAGAGGACTTTGGCTCGTAGACATGAGTGAGGAGAGAGCAGCGTCCAAAAGGCTGGAGACTGACGCGTCCTGTCCCACCTGTACGGGTAAAGGCAGTGAGCACGGCAGGATGGTACGGACCACGCTGTCTGCCTGCGTTTATGACTCCGTTCGGGTTTGAGCTGGTCCAACATCGCGGCTCCCGCATTTTCCCTCTGCGTGCTAATTAACCGAGCTGGTGACGAGGTCATGACTGTACCACAAAACAGATTGAAATTTGACGTTTTAAAAGAGGAGTGTAATTCTGTAGGACTGTAGAGGCATGTCAATTTTTAAAGCTGGAAGCGATTTAAGGACAAAGAGGAGGATAACATTGAGGCGAAACTGTCAATCCAATAATGATTTAAATGCCCTGATAGTGCTGAGTGGTAAACGCTCGTTACAGCAGTGGTGCGTGTTTGTTCCGCTATAGAGTGCTAATTGAGTAATAGTGTTAAACCGTGCTGTTTCTGGGTTACACAGAAGCTTTGGGGATTACGGGGGGGGATTTGGCGCATGCGATGCCGTAAACGGCGCCTCGATCTGGCACGCCGCCCCGGGGCAGCGTCACGTCCACATGCTGAGCCGAGCTTTTCTGGGATGAGTGTGATGGGTCAGCCTATAGCCCGCTGGGCTCCATTAACATCTCCGGCTCCGGAAGTGATTACCGGGCACGGTCCGATAACGGCGAGCGACAAGGACGTCTGTCACCGCTGAAGCGAAAACCCGGTTGCCATGACGGCGATCCTGACCGGTGGGGACCCCTGCCGTCCGTCTTTGCCTTTTTCTAGGGGGGGGTCGCCTTCTGGTATTTTCTTCGGGACCCGATTTCCCATCCCATGCATTGTGAGGTTCTGTTTAAACCCGACAAGCACTTGAAATACATGCCTGCCTCTCAGTATAAGCAACTGACATATTTGTTTTCATTTTCCGCAAGTCATTATTTTTTGATGGGCACAGCGGCTTTAAACAATACGCATTTCTGTCCTCATCAAATTTGATCTACTTCCCTGTTGTAAACTTCAGAGCCAGTCCAGATCTGATATGAGCCAAATAAATTCCCCCGAGAGCCCTGGTGGCTGTATTGTAAACACTGAGCTAGCATTGTTCTTGCGGTGAGCGGGCTGGATTCATCACCAACGGAGCCCACCGATTGGACTACAGACAGCACTCTCCAGCGAAACGAAAGCCAGAGCATAACGAGAGGGTAAACAACAGGAAGCCATGCTCGGAACGAAGCGAGCCCACCTCTTGGCTGTACGGACGTCGGTCTCAGCCCAGTTTCAGCTCCGCTTAGGCCGCTCAACAGAGGCGCAATGCAGTGGATGGGGGGAGGAATGTCGCTGGGCGTCCGGATCACAAAGAGCGAGACAGACTCCAGCTGCAGATCTTGTTTTCCAAAGACAGGGGACAAATTAGCTCCGGATGGGCTGCAGTTCAAGCCCCGGTGGAGATGAGAGCACGGAGTGTGACATATTAACAGCATTCCTTTGACTATTGCACCCGTCAATAAAGACTTTTGAGAAGATGATGCTGCTGGATCATGTGTATACCAGCTCATGAAGGCTTGGATATGTGTTGGTTATTTACTTATATTAGGGGTGCGACGGCATTCTCAGGCCACGAGGACGAAACGAGACGATGTTTGAATAATATTTTAAGGAAAACTTCAAAGAGGAAATTTATTACTGGAAAGCAGCTCTTTATTTCATACATTTGAAAGTCAAAAAATGCTAAATTATACAGATATATGGTGAATTTTTTTTAAATAATCACCATCCTCATATGCAGTAAAGAACACTTCTCTCGTATTTGACTACTCAAATGAACATAAAATACAATATAAATAAAACAATAAAACATAAAACTTTTTTTTTTAATGTTTTCTTGACTGATGCAGTGGATTTAAGTAAAGAGCGATGATGGCTCTGCAAATGGCTTTGGATAGTAGTAGCGTTAGCCGCCGCGTACGGCATTATTTTCCTATGACGCTCACAGATGGTCCGTGTTTAGTCTGTCATCCTTTTGCCGTTTATATTTTCCACCGGGTCCCCAACATGCTGCCACACAAAAGATTTTAAAGTGTCTGGGGCATCTGCTATGGTAATTTCGTCAAACGTGGACATGCTTTACATCATCTGCTTTGCAACGCCTTCGCGAGAACGCTTTTCACTCCGAAGAGGAATCCCGTCACGTTGTAATACACCCCTAATGTATATAACAGCTGTCTGTGACACCTGGGTGAAGTACCTATATGTAGAGGTGTGTGTATATGTACCAATCCATCTCTTAACCTCCTATGCATTGAAGGGTCACACTAAGCTTGCTGGAAGCGCAGAGCAGGGGACAGGCTGGTTGCCAGTTATTCACAGGGAATGTACACAGCAGCGATGAATAGTAATGGACATTCAAAAGCACCAGCTGAGGCAACCGCATGAGGAAGCTGACATGAACTTGGTGAAAAGGCGGGGGAATGGAGCCCTTGGCCTTGGCAGTGTGAGGGTGCAGTGCGAGGGTGCAGTGCGAGGGTGCAGTGCGGCCCAGTGAGACTCCACGCGCGCGGCGGTCAGCATATATAACCGAGATCGCATCCATCTGTTCAGCGGCATCCACCGTGTTCAGTTGAAGAAGACGGACCTGTGTGGGGGGGTCGGTCGGCTTAGCAAGCTTTTCAGAAATACAGCGTCTTTGTGTGTCTCCTGCGTTTTGGCTGAGGACTGATTAAGTTTCATCTGCTCTCTAACAGGCAGCTTGTGGGTGTGTGACGGGGAGATGGTCAGCTGTGATTAGGGTTGAAGGCTTGACCGATGTCAAGGGCTACACGCAATATATAAAAAGTGCTGGGCTTAACCCTGGAAAATCTGTGCGGTTCTGATTGGGTCTGACTGGTTCGCCTCAGATAATGAATCTGTGGAAGGGCTGTCATCTCCTTTCTTTAATAAATCCCATAAAACTCAGGTTGGATAGAGAGAGAGGGAGACTTTGAGGGGAGAGAGCAGAAGGTGTGCTTTTACTTTGGGGGGGGGGGGGGGGGGGGGCACGGTCACAGCTCCCCTCCAGCAGACGGTATATGACACCCCCTCTGCAAGGGCCCCCCCCAGTTTCTAATCTGTAATTTACCTTACTTTACTTCCCTGCGATCCACATTCTGAGTTTAATGGAGAAGCGCCCTTCTCACCTTTGTCACTGGGGGGGGGGGGCGCACTCTCGCTCACATTCTGGAACCTTCTGGGGGGCTCGACCGCCGTGAGCGTCCAGATACACCAGCTCCTGGGAACGAGAGATGTTTTTAGCACTCTAGAAAACTCATGAAGGAGGATGATGGGAGAAGCAGCTGTTCCTCAAAATAAAGCAGATAATGGAGGGCGGCCATGGGTTCTGTGTCGGGAGCTGGAATCCACCGAAGGCTGTGGCTTATCTTCCTAATGGAATCGTCAGGGAAGCGCCGACGGAAACGGCCGCATTTCCTGAGCAAGAGGTGATTATCATAGGTGCTTAAGTAGGAAATTGGTTTGCAGTTGTTCCTGGCTCAGTGGGTCCCCTCCCCCCCAGCTCCAGCCAGGCAGTGTGCTGGAAAGCGACGTTGAGGGTCTTTTAATTACGATTCATTACGGGGGTGGTAACTGGCTTGTTGTGTCGTCCCACCCCGTGTTTACGGTTGGCCACACGGTATCGCCAGCTGCGAGTCCTTCACCCTGCAGCGTCGCATTTCGCGGCACATTTCTGGGAAGTGCAACACTGGAACCGAATGCCCACTGCTGACCCCCGGAACGGGCCGGAAGGGGGTTCTGGTTCTGGTTCTGGTTTTGACTGCTGGAGGTGCCGGGCCGGAAGATGAATGGTCGCTCTGCCTTTTCCCCTCTTTCCCTTTGACCCGGATCATTGCGAGCTCACGCCGGCCTGACGAGAAGGCAGAAGGCCCGGACATGTCGGCACTGGGGAGACTTTGCCTCCCACACACTGTATTCGCCCCCCCCCCCCCCCCCCCCCCCCCCCCCCCCCCCCCCACCTCCCCTCCGCCCGCACGCCCGGGGCCGGTTTGTTCTTTTTTTTTT
>JAABNY020000046.1:10382700-10393213 GCA_015164015.2 Brevimyrus niger
AAAGCCACAGCGCCACCACCGCGCCCCCACCCAACAACGCCACACGACCGAGAACGCGGGCAAAATACCCCCAGAAAGCCCGCGTGGGGCGCGCGGGCGGGGGGGGGGGGGGGGGGGGGGGGGGGGGGGGGGGGGGGGGGGGAGAGGAGCACAGCCCCGTTTCGGCTCCTGAGAAACGCGCCGAGTGTCAATCTGCAGTCGGGAGGTTTTCCTTTGTTGCCTGTATCAGTGTTTCCCAGTCCGATCCTCGGGGATCCGCAGTCGGTCCAGGTTTTGCTCCCTCTGAGATCCTTACCAGACAGTCCACATTTTTGCTTCCTCTCAGCTCCCGAGCAAAAATGTGGATTATATGTGTGTCCCTGAGGACTGAATTGGGGAACGCTGACCTGTATTTTACATGTTGGCAGATTTTTTCATCTGATTTAGCACTACTCTGGTCCCTGCTCATTTTCCCCCTTTATTGGAGCTTGAAATATTCCATATTTAGGTCTTTTTCCAGACTTCTCTCATTCCCTGGGACCAGTGAATCAGGTGGCTGGAAGAGGTTGTTGGCTGGAAACTCACATTAGTAATGCAGTGAAGCAGAGTAAATCACGACTTACCATTTTACTGTCCTGACAGTGATTCAGCGAGGTGAGTCTTTATCAGGAAATTCATTGGTATTGATTAGTTCATCTAGTTCCATGGAAACCTGGTAGTAGGGCAGCATGCTGTGACCCGGGTATGAGACGCGAATGTACTTCGCTCTTAGACTCTGCTTTACCGATCATCCTTATGCCAAGGACACTTGAATAGAGTGGCATGTATGCCAGTCAAGAGAAGACGGGAAAACAGCAAATACTTAAGTGTATAAGCACTTGTAGGCTGAAATGAAGGAGTCACCAGATCGATAATTACCCAGAGTCCTTGAATGTTTAGACCTTCTCATGTCTGCAGCGATGACCTATTCCGCTGTTCGGCTTTGGCATAGCCTGTTCTCTCTGGATCACTCCTGTCCTCTTCCTCCTCCTCATCCTCCTCCTCCTCGCTGCGGAAGTCTTAGGATGTACTGCATGGTCTTTGTGAGCGTGGTCAGTCCCGGGGATTCCGTAGTGGACTAGCTTTTGGGGAAGATGCGAGGGCAAGAGGCAAGACTCGTGGGGCCGAAGTCACTAAGACGGATGTTCACATGTCAGCGGCAGGCCTTCGGTCGCTCAGGAAATGGCTGCCCTCTGCCAACTGGATGGCGATCTTGGTTCCACTACACACTATTTTGAAATGGACCCACATGCACTGTGAGTAATGTAACCTTGGCGAGACTCAGTATCTCGAGTCTCATTACCTATGAAGAAGGAGCTGTTCCCCAGTGTGATGGGATGACCTCGCAGCATGACCCATGTTCCGCATCAGGAATCTGGTATAGTAACACTAGCCTGACTATAATTATGTAAGAGGTCTTGAGTTCACATCTAAATCAGATTGTCTAAATTTTATTTGCTCTCTGGCAGTGCTGTGCACCCAGAGCTCGGGTAAAGAACGTTTCAAGGTGGTCCAAGAGCGAGAAGAGGAAGAAATCGCCCACTGTGGAGGGACCGGTCCATTCTAAGCTTTTCTTGTGTTTAGAGGTCTGTGGAATTGGCTGCCATTTTTTCCCTCCCGCTGACTCTGTGGGAGCAATTTGTATTTATTAAAACGGCCTGCGGGAAAAAATATTGTCAGCCCAGAAACACTTTGCGAACGTTTGAACGGTGGCTTGAGGATTTATGGTGCGATGGGCAGGGTGGGAAACCAGTGCTTTCTGGTTTAATTAATTCATGGGAAGCTGAGAAGTTACACAATTATGGCACAGTTGCCAAGGCAGGGGATTAGCTGGGATTTGAATGCAGTGAGGCTTTTCCTCGTCAGGACTGGTAACAGAACTGGCATTCCCGGAGTCCTTTCGGAGCTGCCTGTCTCGCTCCTTGTTTTTACACGCCTGGGCTCTGGAGTCATTCTTCAATATATTGCTTGCATGTGTGCGAGCGTGTCTTGTATAGACTGCATATTTGATTGGAACAGGCGGTTTGTCGGAGGGAGGTCGGTGGGTTTCTGCTCCCTGGTTCTCTGTCCCCATTGGCCCGGCCAGTACCTGAATGGCGCACACAGAACCTGCCGCGAGTCTCCTCACCCACTTTGTGGTCCCGTGGCTCATCTGCCCCCCGTTTTTGGCTTGGCCAGATCAGCCGCAGTGCAGATGGGCTCCAACACGAACAACTGCGTTGTTTTTGCTCTTTTTGGTGGTCGCACACTCACTCGTTTTTAAGACGCTGGAGAGACGAGCCGGGTTTTAATTGTTTTGTGATGCAGGTCTTTATTTTCTCCTGGAGTCTGTAAATTCCTCTTCTCGTCATTCTCCATTCTAATAAGCAAAGAGCCTGAGAGCCCCATGGTTGTTTGGAGTGTAATATGGCCACCCTGCCCTCTGACACATGCTGCAGAAACATGGCCTTCAGGTCTGATGCTGGATATCGGGCGGCAGAGAGCAATTTGCAGGCAGTCCGTCGGTAAATAGCCGGCCCATGTTGTCGGGAGGGCTGGAGTTAATGCTGTGGAGGCGAGCGTGTTCGCGAGCGCTTTGTGACGGTCCTGTGATGCTCAATCACCAAGGAACCGCGGAGATTGAATTTTCTGAGAACAATATCGCCCGCTTTCCTGCTGCCAGCACGTAACCAGACTTGCAGAGAAGATTATTACAGCGTCTGCAAAGCGGGACCCCGCAGAACACACAGAGGGAAAGTGGGCGTGTTTGTGGACGCCAAGGCGTGTAATTGCTGGTAATGTGTACGTCGCTACAGGCCAAGGGGGAGCGGCTCATCTGGGATTCCCGCCCCTCTCCTTAGGGGTGTTGGGGGGTGGGAGCAATTTTCCAATCGATTTGCCAACTTCCTTCATTTTCCAGGCTGTTATTGGTTTAAATCCTGTGCCTGCCTCTTCAGAGGGAGCTGTGGGGTCTGATGTAGGAAGTGATGTCGTGTTGCTGCGGCGACCATGACATTTAAGCTGTTTTGGTTCTGGCCGGGATGCTGGAAATGGGCCAAGGTCTCGTCTAAAAGGCCCTCTGGCCCTCTGAGGGAACCTCGTTGCCCCTGTGGGTTTTCCCGAGCCCTCTGTGGTTTCTGTGGGAGTTCCTTGGTCAGCATTGCTAAATCTGAACCTGGATCAGATTCAGTGTACTGCTTTGTTTGCTTGGTTTGCCTGCCGTCTTTTCCGTGTAAGGATTAAGTCTTATTGCTTTTGTTAGTATTTTTTTGGTTTACCCCTGTGTCATTGTAGTCAGTCAGCCAGACCACCAGCTAACAGAAATATGGAACCAAAACATCTTTAGAAGGCCCCGCTGGATTCTACTGTTTTTCTGCACCGTTTTTTAGACCGGGGGAAGTTGGGTGGGGCGAATAGGCCTCATTGGGCATGGGGGGGACTGAACAATGGTATCTCAGCCTCTGGGCCTTGTTCCCCCCCCCCCCCCCCCCCACTGCTCAAATCGCTGGCCATGAGGTAAAGGGGTCTAGCCTTGTTCACATGTCACTTTGCCTGATAAATGTGCCTGCAGCCTGCAGATCTTACAGCCTGAAATGAGGGAGTTTGTTAATCAGAAACGAAAGTATCAGGTAACATTTGAGTTTAACCGGATCTGCGATATGGTCTAGTTCCATTGGTGTTCCGTTGCTGATTGATTTCGCAGATTTCCCACTTAGTGATTTAATTGCTTAAAAAAAGCAATCAAACGCTCATCCCTTGATGAATATGATGCGGTCGACTTGCCAAGCCTCACGACTGCCCTGTTATAGCTCAGTGGTCGAGTGGGAGGGCCGGGCAGGTTAACGACGGATTCCTCTGAGAGAGAGACTGTGATCCTGCTTTCCACTCCTCGCCTTGCTGCACTTGAAAACAGGAAACGGGAAACTTAACTCCCGTTATCTGCGCTCAGGCGGCTGAATCACAGTAACCTCGGCCTGCTCTCTGGCCGCCTCACTTCCAGTGTACTGAAAATCACGCTCGATGTGTTAACTTTTTAAAATTAATTTGGTGTATTTCCCTAAAATAGTCTGTCTTGATCAGACATCGATGTTCTTCCAGTGTTCCATCACATTGCAAATGTGAACACTTAAACTCCGATAAATCTGAGGTGGACAACGAGATCGGGACCACAAATATGAAATGTAACCGCTAATGTAACCGTTAGCATCATCGCTAACGCAAATGCCGATTTAACTGCCAGTGACTCAGCTTTGCGGTGGGGCCTTTCCACTGTGTGTGCTTGTGTTGTTGAACATCTCCTTCTGTATTTGTTAGTTTAATACATTTGTTGTGCCTCCATGAGTTTGCTGTGCTTCCTTCTGGTAACCGGTCATGAAATTGCTGCTGAACCATGTTCAGTTCTATGATTCCTGCCCCATCCAGCCCAGGATTCATCGGCGTCTGCTCTGTCCCGACATACTCCCTGTCGATGGTAATCTCCTTACCTGGCATTGGGAATGGAAACGGCCTCTACATCCCAAGCACAAAACCAAGGAAAGGAATAGGGTGGATCCACTGGAATTCTTTTGGAGGGAAAAACCGAGTGGAGCCTTGGTTCCTTCCTCCCTGACCCACGCCGTCCGGTTCCCAGACATCTGGCACCTCCATTGGTGCCCCTGCCTGACGAATTCGACTCGACATAAATAGAGATGGAGAGGCAGCCAGTGCAAGTTCAGCAGGGGAAACGGGACACCGTCACACGGCGTGGATGGCGGAGGAACAGGCGGTGACACCTCAGGAATAGGAGGCCGGCGGCTGCGATGGTGCTCACTGTGACCGTGTGATTACGGAGTTTCTGGACCCGTATCCCGTTCCATTTGGGGGCGGAATAGCCAACGAGGGAGCTGCTAATTTAATAAGCAGGCCGTACATTATTAACACCCCTGCCGTGACGAGCAGGCATCTGCTGCTGCTATTTTAATGGTTTTCTTTTTTTAATGATCGTTCCCCTAACTTACAGTAGAGACAGGTGATGAGGCTGGAGTCCAGATGACCAGGGGGAGGCGGCGTGGAGCCCGAGACGGCGGAAGCGGCCCTGTAAATCTGTCAGGGGCCCAATGGGCGGGGGGGGGCGGATGCAATTTAGTACATGGCTGCCTTGGCCGCCCAGGTTATTGTCGCCATCGCAGTTCACTGAGTCCCAGCCTCCTGCCGACCTTGTTCTCTGCCCATAGCGCCGCTGTGGATTTCCACTCCCATGTGTGAATGCGGCATTTTCGGGGCCACCGATCTCTCCGAAGTTCAGCGCGACGTCTCACTGTCGACAGAATAACGTTTTGGGTGCCCCTGCTTTGCACACAAATAGGGTGCTGGCCCAAAGTATTTTAGTCATGCATTTTAAAAACGTTTTTAAGATACTGCCGTGCCTGTTCCTTTTTCTTTACCTGCAGAGTCATGCATATCCAGGGCTTGCTAGGTGGTTTTTTCCAAGTCTGATGTCGAGAGGTGTCTGCTTACGCCGCCCATCTGCGGATCCGGCCGACGCCCCTGGTTTTTGCCCCCTCCCCACGTTCGCCCCCCCAAATGCACGCTCATCTTTTGTATAGTAGAAAGGTTGGACCGGCTCTGATCACAGAACCAGGACAGGCCTGTAAGAAGTTCAGAAATAATGGAGAGATGGGGGGGGAGGGGTTAGTTGGGTGGGAAGTAAGCTTGGAGATTTCCAAGGAGATTAAGAAAATGTCACACAGCGAATTGCATATGGGGTCCTTTTTGTGCCGAGTCCATTTGATAAAAGTAAATGGAAAAGGTGAAGTGAAGCAGTGGGGGTGGAGATGGGGTGGGGGGGGGGGGCGCTCGAAGCAGCCTCTGAAAAGAGTACCTTTATCACCCTGGCATCCATTACTGTTTAATAATTGGATGCTGTTCATATAGATTTGCCATGCCAGGTCAGAGCCATTGTTATCTTTCCCCAGAGCCCCCCCCCCCTCCGTGTTGCGGGTCTGCGACAAAAGACCGCCCTTCAAAGAACATTTTATTTAATCACTTTTAAAGGCCCTTTCTAATTTGTCCTATTTTGCCAATCAGAGCCATTTCTAGTTGTCTCCTGCCCAGGAAAGAACAGCTCCCAAAATGAGCATCTGCCCCTCCAGTCTTGCCCTGCAACGTCAGCCGTAACCCGGGACTTGCCGGGACTTGCCGGGACCCCGATTTACCGCGCCATTGAAATGCGCTCCCAACCGGACAGGGTGACATCGCTGTTTTTTGTGCTCTCCCTGCGGTTGAAGGGTAGCATCGCCGGTGGTTGTCAGTAGAGCCTCTGTGATTATAATGGCACCATTCAGGTTAAATTTGCCGTTTCATGTAGTTTACTTGAGTGGCACTGTGATGGTTCAGTGTCTGGGAAGGAAGGAAGAGGCCAGAGTGCGGTAGAGTTGCCCGGGGTGACGGTCACACCCGCAGTTGGGTTTCTGCTTCAGCACTTCAGGAAGTAACTGCAGTTTGCTTTGTGGCTTTTTTGGTCTGCTAATTAAGTCTCGAGCAGCTGTTGAAAAATGACCATTCTGTTACCGCTATTTACTTGCGGTTGCCGCATAGATGGATAGTTGAAATTAAATGGTTTGCGTTTTTTTTTTCCTGTATTCATGGATTATCACTTTTTATTTTTTGCTTCATGTTCCTCTCATTAAATCTGACTTTTGCTTTTGCTTTTTTCTGTGCTGATGTCTGCCGGAATTGTTTTTTTCACAGAAGGAGAGCAGACTTTGGTAGGTGGACGCCATATTGATGGGAAACACGCCTTCCGGGCAAACTCCTCTGTTTGACATCCTGGTCACCTTTCTTATGTGTTAAGGCAGAGGATGCCAACATGTCAAGCATGGTTTTACGTTGAGCTGTAACTACGATAACGAAGTGTATGCTCTCCTTTTACCTGTTTTTGTAAGAATTGTAATTGGCAAGAGCTCTACTTGTATTTTGCCCTTGACTCTTTGGGTTTAATAATTAATTTGCCATTCTGAAATTCCTTTGAAACCATTTATTCATGAGAAGAGCCTTACATAAAATCAATCTTTAATTAAGGCCAAAAACCAGTAGGGGAAACCTTGCCATTGGGATGCTTGTTTATAAAGCATTAATGAGGAAAGTTATTTTGAAAATGATCTTGTGTGCAATGCTTACAAGCACAGCACCATCATTTCCATATTAGCCAGATCTTTTCGGTGTTGCAGCTTCAAGCTCTTATTGGGGCTGTGCAGGACCTGTCGCTCTCACCTTGTGTGTTGGGGCTGAACTTTGGCTCTTGGGCGGGGCGGGGGGGGGGTCGAATGAATGAATGGGGCTCCTTTTTTCTGGTTGGCGAAGTTTATCCAGGTTTGCGGAGAAAGTGAAAGCCTTTCATCTAGGACAGTGCAGTGTGGTCTGAGAGGAAGCAAAACCGAGGCCTGGGTTGGGAAACGCCGGACTGGGACCTGAAATTCGCCTTGGGGGCCCTTTTGGCTGTGGGACATTAACCTCGGACATCCGTGGTTTCATAAAAATAAAAGTAATCGTGTAAAATTTTAAACCCTGCTGCAAGTATTTCTGCTGACACCCCATGTATAATTGATTTGATCAATCATTTTCCTTAATTAGCCATATTTGCTGTTGCCTCAGATCAGAAGAACAGAATTACAGCCTCTGTCTGTAGTCAGTCAGCGTTAACGCGCCAAATTGAGACAGTGCCTGCGTGTTTGTCAGCTACATGAATATTATTCGGTTTTAATTTTTAGAACTTTGCCCCACTTGGCTTCTGTTGGCGGTAAGATGCCTTTTGTGGCAAGGCAGAGAGGCGAGCAGGGTTTGTATCGTTCTAAGATGTGAATTGTCGATGTATGGTGAGGGTTAGCTACCTCTGCGGAGACATGCACAGCTGAGACGGCCCTCAGCAATAATGTATAGAACACAAAAGCCGAGAGGATGCATAAACATGCCTTTCAAGGGCGGAAAGGAGATCATGCGGGGTACCTATATTTTCACGACGCGCTGCTGTTCTTCCAATTTTTTTCAAACCTAACGTTGCTGAGACTTTAAATTGCCTTCTAACAGTGATCTCATTTGTTTAAGGAAGCAACTGTAAATGAAGTAAACACAGCACAGCATGAGCATGGGAATGCGGATCAATGCTGAGACATGCTCTTTCAAAGCTGGAGGAGCCGCCCGTGAACACTGTCAAAGATTAAAACCATAGAATTGCATCCCCCATTTTCACAGATAGCGTGACCTTAAAACGGAATACCCAGAAGCCCTGGTTTTGTGCTGGATTTTTTATTTTTTTTTTATAAATCCTTTTGACTCCCAGACCTCTCGGGGCTCTAGACTTTGTTACGATTTTCTGATCTTCTGATTGCTGTGAATGCCGCCCTGTGGTTTTCCATCGATAACAGTCTGGTCGTCCGTAATGTTTTCTTCATCCGAGTTTTGTTGAATTTGCTTTGGCAAGAATCAAATTCGGATGGACGACTTGCCTAAACTTGGAAGGTTTTTGATGATTCTCGAATCGCACATTGTCAGCACGATAAGTTAATAGTGTTTTGCGATCGGCGCCGTGCATCTATTACCCCAAGAAATCTGCCTCGGTTTATCCCTCTCGGAGATAAAGTTCTTTTCCGGAATACTGTTCCTGAAGCCTTGTCCATTATCTTCACAAGGCGGATTCATCGCCTTTGGCTGATATTATAAATCCAGCAGCCACACACCGATGGGGTACCGTTCTCCTTGGAATTAAGTGGTCACCTTGGCACTGCTGCATAATTGCGGGGGGATTTAAGGGATTTGACCCGTCGCCGAATTTCTCTGGCTTTTCCACCGCAGACCCCGTGCTCCTCCGGCGGCGAAGTGAATCACGTCCCGCCGTGTGCAGCCCTTAGCGAGGGCTCTCCATGCCGTGTAGTCACACATGGCTCATCCGTCTCATCTAATCATGTGCCGACTCATAAAACCGCGGATGGGGCCCTTTTAGGGGGAAGGCGAGGAGCTTTTCTGGCTCGTTGGGAGACATCGGGCTCGAAGTCGGATGGGGCCGCTCGGGCTGTTAACGGCGACGAGGGCAGTGATTTATGTTGCATTGTTGGATGCCATCAGTCTGCTTCCCGGGGTTATGTCATCACTGTTTAAATAATTCCAGATGATGAATGTTAGTTAGGGCAGGCGATGGTTATAAGCTCTGACTGAAGGCCCATTCATTTCATTTGTCGGCAAGACGTACTAAATAGCATCTGGGGGGGGGGGCTCCTTTTCGCCCCTTGTATCGCTGGGCACTAGTAGCTGGCAAGGTTCTGAGATTCTTTCGGATTCACTTGGCAGCAGTTGAAACACCAACTTGAAGGTTCATTAACTGTTTTTAGGAGAGGCTACCTAGTTCTCTTCCAGCTCTGTTTTAATTCGAGTGACTTGGTATCAGTTGGTTTCCCCAGCTGGCTAGTTGCGAAGCTGACCGCTGTGAGCAGCTTTCCACCCTTCAGCAGACGGACACACCTTCTCTCTTCCTCCCCATCAGGTTCCCCGGGAAGTTCACTTTCCAGAAATGCGGCCGCCTCTGATATATATTCCTGTGTGTACGCCGATAAGGACGGACACCATTTTCTCTCGCCGTTATACCTTTAATTACCCAAAGCCAGATAAGGGCAGGGCTGCTGTGCGCTCCATGGGCACGCATCCGAAGACCGAAGGTCATACACTCGTACTCCAAAGGACCCTCCCCCTTTGCCCATTAGTCACGGAGGACTGGAGCCATCTGAGATTCTGCCCTGCTGCACATACAAAAATGTGTTGTAACTAACGGTAGATGAAGGAGAGAACTCGCCTGAATTGATCACCAGGCACTTGCACTCTCATGTGTGTTTGTGGCGTGTACTTGCCGCAAAGCCACCTACTTTATAAATTGTGTGAAAGTGAATATAGACACATTTCTGAATCATAATTTTTATGATGTTTGGAATGAGGGCAATTATGGGACTCTTGTCTAAATAAGGGCGAGTAGGAAAAATCACGGTAATGATTTATATCACCTTACCTCATGATTGCAGATGAAATAATTTTGCTAACATTTTAGTTGTAGTTAACTCTCCCCCCCACACACTGTGGCATATGACCAAGTTTGTTCTGGCAGCGTGTGGAGTCTGGTTCCCGCCGCTGGAGCAGAAGTTTGACGTCACAGGGCAGCCGTCCTGCGTTACCCGAAGCGTTCATCGCTGGGCTGTTATTTTTATAAACT
Organism: Brevimyrus niger; assembly: GCA_015164015.2. NCBI lineage: Eukaryota > Metazoa > Chordata > Actinopteri > Osteoglossiformes > Mormyridae > Brevimyrus > Brevimyrus niger. The sequence continues at coordinate 10,392,929 of JAABNY020000046.1, forward strand.
AATGTTTTAATGCCGACATTTTATTTCACTCCTTGCTGTGCAGTTACTGAAGAGTACAGGAATTTAAAGTTACAGTTCTTCAGGTATTGGTTGTGGTTCCTGGGGGTCCTGTTTCCAGGTAATGGGGGGAGGCCTGGTGCCCCTTCCTTGTAAGCTTCAACCATTTGTGGCAGAACAGCGAACCCCCCCCCGTGAGATTTGTGTGAAGTGCCCCATGTGGGGGGTGTCCGGAGGCAGGAGCTTTTTTGAAAGGATTGGAGGGGGTTATTGGAGGCAGAGCTGGGG
>JAABNY020000046.1:10408219-10419060 GCA_015164015.2 Brevimyrus niger
TAAGCAATGTAAGCTCCGAACACACCCCCCCCCCTCCCCACCCCTTCTAGTGTGAATCCTGGCCTCACTTCCGACAGTATGGGCAATCTAAAGTGTGTTCCTCATTTCCAAGTTTTGTTGAGGCATGTCCCCCCACCCCACCCCCCACCCGTCATGCACCATTGTAATAGTTAAAGGGTCACAGAAGACAATCTAAGGGGTGAAGGCAAATCTGCAGATAAATAATGAATGAAAGGTAGCAGATTGGTGGCGTTTATGCTGAGTGCTCTCTGCTCGGAGTGCGGCCTTTCCCGTGTGTCCAGAGGCCCGCATATTACACCCTCATTGTCACGTGCCTTTCCGGGCCGCCTCCCGAACAGCGTGGGGAACCGGCGGGCCGCTGCCTTGTTGACTGAGGTTACCTGAGCGGCTTGGAAATTGCTGGGAAGCTGCATTTCTCAAAGCCCGCAAAAAAACTTTTTTTTTTTGCCAAACCCTTGGTATTCTGTGAGCCGGTGAATAGTATGGAGACTCTCCTCGCCACTACTCCTTGGCTGAGCGTCGCCTTCCGTGATGCCGACGCTGTATGGAAGCATCATGCATGCTGCGGTCTTAAACCGAGGCGGACTCGCGGCTCTCGGCGCCGAGGGTGACGCTGGGGACACAGAGAGAGGCTGAATGCAATCGGCACGTTTCTCAAACGGCTCATGAGTGCCTGACCGATGCTGTGGGATCTCTGCAGTTTCTCAGTGGTGTCTTGTGGATTCATGTGTATTAGACATACTGTGGAGTATGTCTGTCTGCCTGCCTGTCTGTCTCTTTGCCTGCCTGCCTGTCTGTCTCTTTGCCTGCCTGCCTGTCTGTCTCTTTGCCTGCCTGCCTGCCTGTCTCTGCCTGCCTGTCTGTCTCTCTGCCTGCCTGCCTGTCTGTCTGCCTGCCTGCCTGTCTCTGCCTGCCTGTCTGTCTGCCTGTCTCTCTGCCTGCTTGTCTCTGCCTGCCTCAGTCTCTGTCTACTTGCCTTCTAGACTGCCCCTCTCACATGGTCTCTCTACCTGTCTGTCTGTCTAATCTGTTACTGCTCTCATTTCCAAAACAGAGTAAATGCAAAGAAACACTCCAATCAAAACTCAGAACTCCTGTCCTCTCCCCAATGGGCCCCCTGGCTTTATTTTAATGCTTACAAAGTGATTAATTACCTGGGTGTCATTAGGGGACACACCTGTATAACCCGAGCAGGTCGCTTGCCGGTCACCCTTTAGCTCTCTCCGGCTCACACAACCTAAAAGGGATTTATAGATCAAGACAAAATGCTTTTCCATTGAAAGGTTTTATGTTAATCAAGTGTGAGTGTGGACTGATTTATTTTTCTATTTTTACTAAATATACAGCATCAACGCAAGTGAATGTATGTATAGCTTCCTTATACCTCTGTCTTGCAGACATTGTAAGCCGTCCTTGCCTCAGTCTGATCCATTCTGCCTCTCTCCTCAGTGCTCGGTCGCTGAAGTACTGCCATTAGTGAAGTGTTGGGACGATAATGCTGTTATCTTCCTGTAATATTATTTTTTCATGGTAACTTTTAGGCCAGCTCTGATTTAATAAAATAAATAAATAAATAAATAATTCTTCAGAGACTAATCGTGCATTGAGTTATTCCCCCAGTCCAGTCCTGCCATTTTCAGACACAGGCTTTCAGCACCTGTATGTTCAGCAAGGGAACCGCTTCCTTCCGCTCAGATTTTTTAAATGTCCCCTTTGTTTTCGTATCTATTTGTTGCTGTGGCCAGACCAGAGATTTAAAAAAACAGTCCTGATCTTGTACACACTGCATATCTGCTGTTGTTTAGCACCACATTAATCTCCAGAAAGGGGAAATAACTCATTGTTTTTTTTTCCCTTTGTCCTTTCAGGTCGTTGTTAATCACCAATTCTGTTTTGTTAATCGCAGATTGTGTGACGTCATTGACTTCTGAAGAAAGCCCAGCACCCTAAAAATAAAAAAAAATAAAAATAAAAATAGCTAAGCTAGTTGGAGAGGAATGGCGACTGTGTGCCTTAGATTTATCTTGGCAGGAACCATCTGAGTTGTTTCTTTATGGAAAACGACTTGGAAGAGGAATGGAAAAACATATAATATTGGTGTGAAATTGAAATACAAATTCAAAATGCTGTTTAATTCAGCTGCTGGGATTGCCTTTACATATCATCCGGCGCTTTTCCTCACAGACGTCGACATTACCTTCCTCAGCCAGGTGGGAACGTGCCGTCTTTTTGGCCACCGTCGCAGCTGGACTCGTCTCAGACGAAAAATATGGCTGTCCTTATTTTCCATTTGGGCGGGCTTAACAAAGCCTTTTTCATATGTTGGGGTTTAAGTAAACAGGCTTGTGTTGCGGTCCCAGACAAGGAGCGACCTGCCCGTTGCAGGTGTATCTCTTGATGACGGCGCAGGGGGCTGGAAGAGCACAAATAAACTATATTTCATGCTTTAAAAAATGGTGAATATGCTGAGAATCATTGAGTAGAGCTGTTTTTTTATTAATTTTTTTTTAATACTCTGGTGGGCAGAAGCTGGACATAAGCTGTGACCCCGCTCGCTTATCCTGGAGGAGCTGTTACGCGTTCGCCTCCACGTCACGCTCTCTCGTTTCATGTCCGCTCACTGATTTTAATTTGGTAGCTGAGAAACTCCGGATTATCGACCCGGAGCAATCTGAGGCGGAGCGGAGCGGCTGTTTTCTGGCTTTATGCTGCGGCGAAGCGTCGCGAATGAGCCTCTCGCGGCCAGCAGGCCTCATCTGCGGCAGACGTTAGCAGTCGAGCGTCGACTCAAAGCCATGACCTATTTGGCTCCTTGCAGAGAGGCCGAGTCGAGCTTGTTTAGCCCTGGGCTTTGTAACCGAGTGGCCGTTCCAGACGTACAGTGCCTTGTTTCCCTTATTAAGCCTGGTTGTGGGTTGCGGATACCGGCAGTGAAATCTACAGTAAACAAAAGTGCATTTTTTATTTTTTTTTGTGTGTGTATACTACCCCACAAGGAAGTTTTTAACGGCAGAAGTTACCAATGAAAACTGGCGAAGGGTTGGTCTGATGTCCAGAAAATCTGAAGCGGGGAGTGTGTTAATTCCTTACATCGTAATTAGATAAATTCACTCCTGGCAGTCCCCTAACCCGTGGGTGATGGGTAGGACCTCACCGAACAGCCATCATGGTTTTGTAGACTTCCTTTACAGCTTCGTTGGCAAATGAGCATTAAGGCCTGTTAATTTGTTGTTGGAACTTAAAGCCCTCCTGATGAATGCATAGTTTTTTTTCAAATTTATTAAGCCCCAGTTCCCAGAGCCTGAACCATCTCTCACCTGCATAGGTCTGCTTTCACACCTTTTGATGCGGAGTAGTTCATGGTCGCATCACTCTCCTAGAAAAGGCCTCTGGGACTTACCTTATTCATCAGTGTATGAGTGACCTCTGACCTCTATGAGTGATCATTCTGCATTGCACACTGGTGGTAAAATATGAGAAATATGAGAATGAAGCAGTTTGCCGTTTGCTTCCTATTATGTCTGATCATAGCCAGAGACTTCTTTAGACGGGGATGAGCGACGTGATGGAAGATATCAGCCTGGTTATGCCGTTGTGATTAAATAAAGCTGTCTTTGCTGAGGAGGAAACGTGCGGATATTATCTTCTGCCTCTGCTGCAGCGATCGGTACCCCCCTTTACGCGATTGAGGGACCTGCATGAGATTAGTTTTTTTTCTGCAGGGTGGCTAAGGAAATATTTAAGTGCATGGAAACATTTTGCTGGCCAGTAACTGTGGTCCAGGGGAAGACGGAGCACGCAGATGTGAGGTGATGAAGTATTTCTTGCCAGCAGCTGGGTGGATTTCTTGCCCTGCTGCATCAGCAGCGTTCTGGCCTGGAGATGCTGGAAAGGCTCCAGTGCCGTGTCTGGGCCATTACTGATGTTCCGTCCACCTAATACTGGGAGCTGCTCTGCAAAGCAACCCCAGGGCTAATGAGGGTCTAACACTGTCTGGTGAGAAAATGCGGGAAATGTAAGGAATCGTATAACATTGTTTTGGTGGGTAAAGTGCCTCGGTCATGGGCCTAACAGAGATGTGACAGATGGGATTTGAACCAACAACCTTCCGATTACCGCCACCAAGACCTAACCCATCGAGCTCTCTACTCATCACTTTGTGTCATTATTTCACCACTGGCAGAGCAGGTATGAATCATGTAAGCTGTCAAACAGGGGGCTTAAAGTGGAACCTCTCCCAGGTCCAGTGAAACTGCCCTTTCGGCCCCGGGCAAGCCGGCCAAAGGCAGGAAACGGCAGTGAGCGGCTTTCCCAGTGTCTCCCGCCGAGGGCCTTTCTGCACAAGTCGTCCAGACGTGTCGTAATTAGGCCCATGTTCACCTGCGGCCACCCCAGCAAGGAATGCGATGGGGCTGCAGATACAGCCTTTAACCTCCCTCCCCCATATTGTAGGGTGGCGCTGCATTCCTGAGGAGCAGTGGGAATGTGGGTTGGTGGCGCCCCCCTCTCTCCCTTCCCGCCTGGCACCGTGGGCCCCCACCCCATGCACTCCACTCCCTTTCACTGTGTCCCTCCAAAGCTCCAGGCTGGAATACCTTTGGCCTACAGTCAGTCTCTGGCAGACGCAAACGCGGCGTGACGGATTTAAAGAAGGGCCCCTTTGGTCAACTTTGACAACAAGCGGCCGAAGAAAAACAGCCTTGCGACCTGAAACGTCGACTAACGTTCGGGTGGAGGGCCGTGGCGGTTTACGAATGTGCTTTCGGGGACGTGTTAGAACATCTTCAACCATCTGTGGCCCCCTGAGCTCGGTCAGCTGGGGGCTCCGTCACGTCCTCCAGCAACAATGAGGTCTGTTCCAGCACCGTGCTGCTCTCACGCTCCCGGGGAGGTCCTGCGAGCTCAGTCCGTGCTTAGCTTTCGAAAAACACAGCTAGCGCTAAATCTGGGCTAGCTCTGCGGAAAATCGGGCTTGTATCAGTGTAAATAGCGTAGCTAGTTGGCATGGCTAAGCCTTTTTTTTGTGTCATCCTTAAAGAAGTTGTAGTATTTTACACTATAACCAGGGATGCGCAAAACTGATACGCAAGAATGCATTTGGCGTGGGAATTTCTTGGTACGAGTGCAAATACACATAAAGTATGAACGCATTTGCACTCTTACGACATCACTGTGCATTTTATCCTTTACGCTGCAAATGTAGTACGCATTAGCTGTAACAAAGTTAAAATGCATGGTAAGTTCTTGCCACAGTACCGCAAATGTGTACGTCATGTGCATTTGTGTTTTTACGCCCAGAAATTGGCACGTGTATCACTTTTTGCACCAAATGCATACTTGTGTGCAGTTCTGTACATACCCGACTATAATGGTACAAACACCATGCGGGTATCAGGGACACTGCTGGAAATAGTAATGCTATTAGTAGTGTATATATTGCTGAGATTGTCAATTCAGAGGCTTCATAAGCAAATCACTGTAGGTGAAACTCCCTGCTGTCCGCTTCTCCCTCAGTTCTTTTGGGTCATCCTCCGACCTTTGGCTCCCTGCCATAGTGGAGAAGCAGGCCGGTTGTCCCGTGAGAGAGCGCGCGGATCGGGCCAGGTTTGAGAGCACCGCGTCGGAACCGTGATTTGCTGCTTCCCAGCCGTCCGTGCGTGTTGCTAGGAGACCGCCTACTCTTCCGCTTCCATTGCCAGTCCCGCCCAATTCTCTGACGCCCTTAGCGCTGATTGGTCCTTAAGAAGTTCTGTGGCCGCCGAGGCTCTTCCCTTCGCTTGTTTTAATGCGTTTTCCCCTCGTCCCTGTCTTCCTTTTCCCATTGAGTTTCGGATTAATGTAGCAGGAGTTTGAATAGGCTCTCTGAAGTGAGCCACTTTAATTGGGCTTGGGCTGTAAAGCTTGATACCGGACGATATTTCTGGGGGAGGCGTCACTGGGGGTCTCAGCCAGACTCCCGTTATGCAGATTTCTAATTGACAACGATGGCGGTGACGCACTTCCATGCATCTCGCAATCGCAGGCCGCATCTGTCGCCGCATTTATTCAGATGAGGCCTAATTACGGGAATCGCCGGAGAGCCCCGGGCGCAGCCACCTGACCCAGTCACGCGGCGGCTGATCCGCAGCCTGTTTTTAGAAACCTCCAGAGCTCAGTCTGTCTGCTTTTTTGTTTTTGTTTGTTTTTTTTTAGCCTGCCCCCCTCTCCACAAACCCCCAGGGAGCCAGGCTCTGGGGATAGAGCTGAGGAGCAATGCAGCCTGCCTGGCTCCCGACTGGCCCCCACTGCACGGCGGGGCCTGGAGCAGCTGTTCCTGCTGTGGGCCTCACATGTTCTCACATCTCACATAGGGTTTAATGTCCCCAGGACAGGAAGTGTATTATGCCCCCCCCCCTCCTCCTTGATATTCCTACACCAGCTTTCCACAGCAAAGATGCTGCTGCATAATTCTTCTCTGGGTCAGGATGTCTGTCCTGCACTTTACAAAAACATTAGAGTCCATTCGAAGCTTTCCTGTACTTCACAATATTTCATTTGCCAAAGCTGGGGAAGTTTATGATGTGGATTTCGAACCTGCCCCCCCCCCTTCCCCCCCCCCTTGTCTTGGAAACATCAAAGTAACACTGACCTGGGGCTGCTTCCTCAAGGGCGGTCCAACATCAAGGCTGGTGTCCTGGCCCGGACCAGGACTGTGGGTCGCCCTCATCTCCACGATGGTATGCAGGCAACTGAAGCCTCATGGAGCAATGCATTATGGTCCGGACTTCTGAAGCTGTCAGAGTGGGGCTGCACATACCACTGGGCTCACGCCCTGTCAATGACGGCAGCCATCACATACACCCATATGGAAAGGTTATGATACACAGTCTGTGTGTTGCGGATCATTTAATAGCATTATACTCAGTTATTCTAGTCATAATCTCCTAATTTGGCTCCTTTCTTCTACTGGTAGTGCTGTCTTTTCAGAATTGCTCGGTGGTTCATGCCAGTATTCACAGTAATACTCATCAGTGATACTTAACGGTTAGAGCCTAGTCTCAGTCGTTATTTATTTATTACGTAAAATGGCATAGGTTCCTTTAGATGTTTTGACTGCTGGAGCAAATCCAGGGAAGATTCGAAATGCATTTGCTCATCGCTGTCCTTCATTTGGTGTTTCGAGGGCCAAAGAGACACCGCCCCCTGCAGGCAGGGTCCAGCTACCGCCCGCGCTGACTTAACATGGTCAATGGCTGTATGAGGACGCAGCGGAAAGCAGAGCCATGCTCATTATATATCGCTGTTGTTATTTGCATAGCGTTTGCCGTGTATTTCTCTCATTTTTTTGTGTCGGCTCCTGACGTCGAGATGAACCGCGGTCTGTCGCGTGGAGCTGGGGGAGTAAATGAGTGTGTCTGTGCATAAAAAGCTAAATTAGGTGCTCAGACATCTTTCTAACTGGGGAGGGCAGCCAGGGGTCCGGAGCTCTAGTTTTAACGTTATTATTATTCTTATTATTTAGTTTTTTATATCGTTATTTTATTTTTTGCTGTGTTAGCACCCAGGTCTCTCATCTACTCCTTCCAGTATGATGGCGTGACCGGTCTAATCTCTATCCGGCGACCACTCTGGTGCACTTTGGATTCCCGGGAAGTGTCGACCGAGCCGTCCATCAGCCCATATCGATTCCTGGCTGGTCCGGTCAGAGCAGGTTTGCTCCGGATTGCTGTCACGTCCCAGCCGCGTGCTGAGAATATTCCTCCTCCTGCTGATCTGACTCTTGCTCATTTCTGCGCTCGTGTTGACAGGAGCGATGGCCCGTCCGCTACCGTGCGCCCGCTCAGATCGATAGGTTTATTTTACTTGTAGAGCAGTGTGGTTCACCGAGGGCCTTTTATCAACCAGCGCCTTTGGGGAGCAACTTTCTTGGGTGTATTGCTGGGCATGGCTCACCCGACAGGGTCCGTTTCCCAACCCTACTCCTGAAAGAGCGCCCTCTCTGGTGAGGAGACGGAATGACGCTTTGGCCTCACAGTGGTGCCCCGAGATGTACGGTGACCAAAAGGCCATGCAATCTGAGTGTAAATGGCATGCGAGTGCAAGCCCCGCTGCAGTCTTCCTGCTTGTCCTGTGGGTTTGTGGATTTATTGCCGGTATATGGGAGAGGGAAATACTCATTCATGTACGAGGGGGCGGGTGGCTGTATATGAGACACCTGCTTTTTTATGTGACCACTGGCCTCAGGTCCCAGCTCACAGATGCCGCGAACCTCAGGTCGGCGTCCTGGTGTCTGATGCGGTTTTCGGATCCTCGACCGACGTGCAAAGGGTCGTCTCAGCGGACGCCGGCTAATCTGAAGACGCGGGGCCTAATTCTGTGATGTTACCTGCCTTTCAGAGAGAAAACAGGACTGCCCAGCGACATTAGGGATAAGGGGGTCATTGTTAAAGATTTGCATCACGAACACACATGCAGTCAAATTCTTTATTATGCCACTGAGATCCTGTTTCCCTGTTTGGTGCATCATTCTGCTGCGGGGTTGGTTCTGTCGTGGTTCTTCTGTGGACATGGTAATGATAAATGGACTGCATTTAATGTAGCGATTTTCTACTCCTACGAATTCTCAAAGCACTTTACAATTTGTGTCTCACATTCACCCATCCACACACACATTCACACACCGGTGGCGGAGGCTGCCATGCAAGGCGCCAACCCTGAATTTGGGGTTCAGTGTCTTGACCTCGATGGGGTCAGGAGGACCCGGGGCTCACATCTGTGTGACTTGCGGTTCATGTTTGGGTCGCGGTTTCCTGCTTTCACTTAAGTTTTAGTGAAATATGTAATCCATCATGCTGTATTCTTAAGTAAATAATTGATATGCACGGATCGATGCATTTTTCCCCCCCCCCACTTAGTAGCTAAAGGTAAGCACCTTGTTTACCCTGGCAGGTGGGTACGACCACAATTGAATGCTGAGAGTTGATCGTTTTACATACCTGATTATTCAAAACTGTACATTTTTATGACCAATAAGCACATGAAAGTAAGGTTAGGGTCGTGCACCATTTCACGGGGGACCACTTTGTTTTCTCTGTTCATTAGTACATTCAGCTAAAATCCCAGCAGCAGGTTAGTGGTTTGATTGGAATATGCATGTGTGAACTAATTAGTTGACGATATGTGTTTAACTGCACCTGTTTAATTACCTGCACCTTAATTATCGTGTTCACATTTTCCAGGGGTGTGAGTAATCATTTAGCCATGTATGTTTTAGTGATTTACGATCAGTTTGTTTCCCCTGTTAAGCGAAACCGCATTTTCTGCAGCAGGGAACCCGCATGCTGCATGGGTCCTCTTCCTGCCCGGCGCTGCCCGCTACGTGCCCGTCTCGTGACCTTTAATCCGCCGACGCAGCCCGAAGGGGTGTTTTATCTCGGGATGTTAATAGGCTGTAATGTGAACTTGGTAATTATCCCCGAGCGGGAGAATGGATTTGCCGATGAGCGGGGGAGGGGGGGGGGGGTGAATGCAGACCCAGGATGTAATCCAGTAACAAAAACTGATGACGACGAGGATGGTGATGCAGATGATGATGATGATAAGGTCACTGGTATGACCTTGACACGTCAGTGGGCCCTTGAGTGAGGCCCTTGCCCCCAAGCTCCCTGGGTGCTGCTCTGGGAGGCTGCCCTTCGCGGGGCAACTAACTCTCACCTACAGAGAGAGCAAGTTGCGGGAGGCGTAGAGAGAATTTTCCCCTGGGAATCAATAAAGTATCTTATTATTATTATTACTACTATTGATGTCTGACACAGTGCTGGCTTTCTCCCCTGTGAGCTGTTGGTGGGATCCCTCCCCCCATTAGCAGGATAGCTGCAGAAAAACAGTTTTTTTCTTCCCTTTTTCAAAAAAAAAAAAACAAAAACACTCAAGTCATTTTTGTTTTTATTCCTCAAAAGTACAAAAAGCTTGTAATTAAGCCACTCCAAATGGAAGCATTTATCTGCTGTTGCCGTGGCAACCGCTGAAGGCTGCCTGGGGGTCTGGCATGGCAGAGCTGGGTCACCAGATTGAATCGAACCCGCAACACAAACACGTTTCTCGCAGGTTCCCCTTCCACGCGGCCTGCGAGGTGAAAGTTCACCCTTTCATTGCCCTCCCTCATTTGGCTCGGTGATTAGCCTTCGTTTCCTGCGCATTGGCCCCGGGCTCACCATGGTCCCACTTCAAGCCCGCCACTCGTAACCCGAATCCGGAGTGGGAGGCGAGGCTCGCAGCTGGGGGCCTTTCATTTAGCCCGCCCCTCCCCCCCTATACACCCCCCCTAACTCTCCCTCATTTTCTGTAATTGTGGATGAAATGTACTTTTTGGGTAATGATCGAGCGCCTCTCTGTCAGCGCAGGCCTGTCCCATTACGGCGTAATGGCGGTTTTACGATCGGACACGTACGGAGGGCAGGGGGTATCCGTGGGAGAATGAAGCCGCCATCGAAACTGCCGCCTGGCCCATGTCTGCTCGCCAGGCTTTAGTATGCCAGCGACAGCTTTGTGCGTGAGAGTGACTGTCGGAACGGCTGAACGGCTCGTCGCCATGCAGAGGGGGCTTGTAAATGAGCAGGTGAGCTCATGGGACCGGACCCCATTTGCCCGACCCCCTTGGAGTTTGGCCAATCCCGCCCGACCCCCGTGGAGTTCGGCCAATCCCGCCCGACCCCCGTGGAGTTTGGCCAATCCCGCCCGACCCCCGTGGAGCTCGGCCCATCCCGCCCCGCCCCCGCTGCCGCTGGGTCCCCCGCCGGCCCCCGCCCCTGTGAAGGGGCGCGGTGAGAACCTGCGCTTAT
>JAABNY020000046.1:10431577-10443157 GCA_015164015.2 Brevimyrus niger
ACTGGCTCCCCGTTTGCCGGGGGGCCCGGGGTGGTCCCGTCCTTGGCTGCCGGCTGGGGTCCCATCGGGCGTGGTGGCCCCTACCGCTTGGCCAGTGTGATTCCGCCCCTGTGACACCGACCTCTGTTACAGGTACGGTGGTTCTCATCCAGCTGGTCATGTGACATTTGGCCGTAGGATTGCATCCGGCTGTTTTCTTTTGCTTTAGTGTCTGAAACGGATATTTGCTTGAACCCGTTTGCCGGGGCCTCTGCGCGTGGGGGTCCAGGGGCTCCGTGTTTGCGCTTCTGCCGTGTTCGGTCGCAGCCGCGGCACTGAAGCACAGAATTCTTCCAGAGTTATCGCTGCTATTAGAGACTAAATGTTCTGTAGCAGTTTACATTTCATGAGATTTTAATAAAATGCAGCTGGGACGCTGTGTCCCTTCCCCCCGCAGCCCCAGGAACGACTGTCTAATCTCATGTCCCACTGCAGTTATATCTTTGTGTACACAACGCTTCTCAGTTTGCTCAGCAGTGTGTGGGGGCTCTCCAGCATTACCTTACTGATGCGCTCTCACACCCGCCCCCCCAGCCTGCCCACCTGTCTGTGTGATACGGAGAGACTGTAACCGACGCAAGTTGACTTCAGCGTTGTCCAAAATGCCCCTATTGATTAACTGCAGTCCTTGTGAAGTTCAGTCAAATCGCAATTCCTCCCGGGTGGGAGCGTCTCTGAATAATGCAGATCATGTGACCCTCACGGTCCCTTCCTACCGCCCCCTACAGGTGATGAGCAGTCGCTTCCAGCCTTATGAGACGATCGTGACGGATGCTGTACTGAGCCTGGATGAAGACACGGTGCTGTCCACCACTGAGGTAACTGCCTGCCGTGACTCTGCAGCGCCCCTAGTGGGGGAACGTTCTGTGTCTGCCACAATGGCCATGGCCCCTCGCACCCTGAGCCAGGCACTTTCAGCTGCTTTGCTAGTGCTGGGATGATGACATATCGATTCCCTATGTTATACCCTTTTGTTTTTCATTCTCATCTGTTACGATGAGTTAACTGGTTGTTAATTATAGGATGGGGAGCGGGGGGGGCGGGGGGTGTCGAGGCTGGTGTGAGGATAAGCTGTCAGGACAGACAGGGTTCACTTTTTCGCAAACCCCCTCAGGGTGCTAAATTCCAATGCCATGTCCAGCACCGGTTAGTCATCGGTTCTGATCCCGCCCGATCTTAATGTTCGCCAGAGTGCCTCCCAAGGACCCACACCGACAGGAGTGGGTAGGCTGCAAATGGCCATGCATTCTCTGACTGGAAATGATGAAATGGGGTGTAACGTAACTAAGTTTTTTAAAAGAAAGCTTTGCTTTCTTTTTTTAATTAAGCTCGATTGCATTTTTTGGAAACTTCCAAAGAGCCACAGTCCTCTGTTATGGCTGGCATGGTATCTGGTGCCAGGCCCAATCGTGTGCCGCTCCAGGCTCTCCGGTGTGGCCTGTGGGGCCTGCTGACCCCCCCCACCAACCTCCCTTCAAAGACACACGGCCGCTGCTTTGTTGTTGGCCTTGTTTCCGGCTGGAAAATGCTGTCCTGAGAGAGTGCATTTTGATTTTCACTTCTCCAAATTAATAACACGAGCAGGGGGGGGGGGATCGGTTTATTGCTGGAGAAATCAATCAGTTGTGAAGTCTGTTTTCCCTTTAAAAAAAAGTGTCTGAAAGCCCCCCCCTGTGGATCCTGTTGTGATTTATTTCGTTTGAGCTACCTACTAATCGCTTGTTCTTCTGTCAACGGCGTGATTACCATCCTAATAGTTATAAATTCCAAATCTTTGACAAGTAACTGGTTTCCTGAAAGAGTGATAATTAGCACATTTCATAATGAGCTCATTTTGAGTCTTCTGTTCAAGTTGCACTGATATCTCCTGAAAATATCTGAAAGATTTTTATTCCAAAAAGCGTGGAGTGTTATACAGTATTGCCCTGTGGCTGTTGAAAACCTGCTGAGTCAGCTTAGGTGGAAAGGTCACGTCCATCCTTGGATGTCTCTCGCCATCTGTTTTTTCTCCCTGGCATGAAGGTAGGTCAGTCTTACCTTCATAGGAAAAGGCTCCTGCTGATATTAATGGTGGGGTGAGAGGTCTGTGGAGGCAGGTGTGGGCAGGGACGTGAATCATAACCGGAAGGCTGAGTGTTCGAATCCCAGGAGCTCTCTAGTTTGGTATTTATAAGAAGGTAAAATGTGGCTAAATGGATAACAATTGCGAATGCTTTTGGATAAACGTTTTCTGATATGGAGGCCGAGGGGTCGCGTGCCTGCAGTCTACTGGTGCTTCTGCGCAGTTCAGCAGTCGGTGTGCCGCGGTGATGTCAGCACTGGCGCAGTGGCGGGCAGGAGGGCGGACTGGGCGCGGTTTCCGTTACTGTCGCCAACACAGCTGGTGCGCCGCGACCGAGCAGAGGGCTGCCCAGGGTAGTGCCCCCTTAGCTATGCCTCCTGACGTGTGGCCCCGGCGCCCCCTTGTGGCCGCTGCTCCCCGCCGTAGAGCGCTGGTGGAGCCCCTGTCAGTGGTGGTGCCACACCTTTGGGCCCCTGTGGTTTGGGAAGCTGAGCTCCGAGCTGCCTGCTCTACACGTGCCCCCGAATGGGTCTTCAGGGAGGGGGGAGAATATGGCTGTCGTGGATGTAGCAACAACGGGCGTTTTACCTTTTTATCACCATTTTTAAAAAATCCTCAGTTTGCTGGATTGTACCATATGGACAGGAGGGTTTGCGAGCACTGACAGCTACCGTTCACCCCGCTCATTCCCCGTAGGTGGATTTTGCCTTCACCGTTTGGCAGAGCTTCCCAGAGAGGATTGTGGGATACCCCGCGCGGAGCCACTTTTGGGACAGCAACAAAGAACGCTGGGGCTACACCTCCAAGTGGACCAACGACTACTCCATGGTGCTAACTGGAGCTGCTATCTACCACAGGTGAGGGGCCGCCCCCAACGCGCCGGGGCCTCCACCTGCCTGCAGGCCGTGAAGCTTAACCAGAACTTACTCTTCCGACAGATATTACCACTACCTGTACACTAACTTCCTGCCAGCTAGCCTGAAGAACATGGTAGACCAGCTGGCCAACTGTGAGGACATCCTCATGAACTTCCTGGTGTCTGCAGTCACCAAACTCCCCCCCATTAAGGTCACACAGAAGAAACAGTATAAAGAGACCATGATGGGACAGGTACACACAATAATATTATTATTATGCAGAATAATACAACAATGTTCATATTGCTTGATTAGAGAGAATTAAGACCTAGTGCTACAGTGCTGCTTGGCTACAGTGCTGCTTGGCTACAGTGCTGCTTGGCTACAGTGCTGCTTGGCTACAGTGCTGCTTCCATGGATGCCAACTTTGTCCAGCTGGCTGGAGTGAGATTTTCAATTTGAGACAAGTCTCAAATGCGTGCCTGCGCTTATATACACACATGAACATGCATGTATGTAACAGTTTTCTTACTTTGTAAATATCCTGTAGGGTTTGCAAACTACCCCAACGCTTTTGACGTAGCTAATTTTAGGTTTATAAGGGAATAATATTATGTGTGACATTTCTTGCGTGAGCGTGAGATTAAGGATGAAAGTGTGAGTGCATGCTTGACAGTTGGCAACACTGGTTAGGTTCAATGCTGGTTAGGAACAGTGCTTCTCATGAATGGTGCTGCTTATGAACAGTGCTGCTTAGCTACAATGCAACTCGGCTACAGTGCTGCGTGGCTACAATGCAGCAGTGAAAAGAGTGAAATGTACGTGAGCCATTGTGTGTTCCTCTTTCTCCTCCTTGCTTTCAGTCATCCCGAGCCTCACGTTGGGCGGACCCAGACCACTTTGCCCAGCGCCAGACCTGCATGAACAAATTCGCCAGCTGGTTTGGCACCATGCCCCTGGTCCACTCCCAGATGAGGCTGGATCCAGTTCTCTTTAAGGACCAGGTCTCCATCTTGCGCAAGAAATACAGGGACATCGAGAGACTCTGACGAGCCCTGGCGTCCCTGCCCCACGCTACCCCGCGGCCGCCCACCCCTCCGCCCAAAGCGCGAGGGAGGATGGGCACGTAGAGACAAGGAAGGACAGGACATGCTGCATGTGCACCAGGGGGCGCTACAGCTCGGTCTTCCAATCGGTGCGCGTTGCCACGACGATGGCCGCAGGACCCGAGACACGTCTGGGGAAGCACATACACGCACTCCCACAGGCGCGCGCACATGCGCACACACCACACAAGCACGCACTACTGATGACAAGACTGTGGGAGAGCATATTTTTTTACGAATGCCGCAAGTGGACTGAACCCTATTCTCTGATTGCCCCTTTATTGCAACCAAGCAGGTTTTATTTAAAACCTGTTACCTGGGAGAGAGAGGAAAAAAAAACACTTTTTTTACTCCTTTTTTTCAGACTTTTTTTTTTTTATTTGCCTGGTTTTGTTTGTATTCCCCCATCGCAGTTCCTGTTGAAAGCCCTCAATCTTTCCTTTCAGGGAGGTGAACACCCAATCGAATTGTCAGAACCACAACTTCACGGTGCCTAACACTACAAAGTACAGCTGTCTGTTAAAGGACCTCATGTGTCTCATCCTGCCTTGTAAATTGTTTTTTTCTTTGACACAACTGTGAGGCAGTCACCAAACTAAATATACTTACCCAAACTTGGGAGCTATTTGAATATAATTCCTTGTCCGTTTTATAATTTTTTATTGTTGTTATTATTTGTGCAGGTTTTCTCCCTGTTTTAATTTTGATAATGTTTGATGTCTATGGTGACCGATTTAAACACAAGGTCACAGAAGTCTCATGTTCTCTGTTCAAACCCACCTAGATTTAGTATGGTCGAGGATTGTCTTCAGTGTTGCACTGCCCATAAATGTTTTAACATAAAAATGTGACACAGACAATTTCGAGCTACATTCGCCTGAACGGCTTTTTGTTGGCATTCAGTCAACAAAACAATTTTATCGTCAACGAAACATGATCGTCACCTGATTGGAACTTCCTCTCTGAGGTATACGGTAGCCATTTTCCCCCAATCCTAAATGTTTTCCTACATCGTCAACATCTTCAGACCTCTTTGTACACCACCCCGCATTGTTGTGTTGCCTTTGTTTTCTCCTGTACAAATACAACTTGAAGGAAGGGGTGCGCCTGTGAATTACAAAGAGGGCAGCCTCACTGCAGCATGCCATTG
This sequence comes from Brevimyrus niger, assembly GCA_015164015.2. Classification (NCBI taxonomy): domain Eukaryota; kingdom Metazoa; phylum Chordata; class Actinopteri; order Osteoglossiformes; family Mormyridae; genus Brevimyrus; species Brevimyrus niger. The sequence goes on from JAABNY020000046.1 coordinate 10,436,792, forward strand.
TGCTGGGTTAAAAGGCCTGGGAATATCCCTAAGAGTAGAGAAGGCCACCTACCCCACTCGACACCCCAGTACTCCAGTCGTTTTCAGCCTGAAGCACCTCCCACGTGGGAGGTCTCTCAGCCCATCCGTCTCCCGCATTTTGTACTGTCTCCAGAATTGCCCATCGCTATAGTCTTGCATTCACATGTTTTTATTGATTACATTTCAAGGGAATGGTGCTGAGAACAGGGAATGGTACTTTACCATCCATGCTGAATAAATGCTTTTTTATGATTATTTTTTTTATGTTTTTAGAGCAAGGGCTATGTTAGTCTTAGCTCGGACAGGTACTTGAATGTCTGAGGACTGGAAGGAACACTGCAAGTGGCCTTTTAACGAAGGGGACTGGATTTCAGTGTCAACCAGCTCTGAACCAAAGTCAGATTACACAGAATCGTTGTGACTTTAATCCCCATCACGATTTCTTCAAAAAAAAAAAAAAAACTTTCCTATTTAGCCACGAAAATCTGTTTCAGATGTACCATAACAGACGCCAGCTTTCCTGGATCTGTGCTCGAGCTCTCGGTGACGGGTGGTGACCTAGTTCTCCAGCTTATGTCATTATTATATAACCAAACTATTTAAGAGCACAGCTAGCCTGTCACCTTAAGAAAGTGGAATTAGTTCCTATTTTTATCAGAATATACTAAAATGCCAGAAGTGTTGCAGAGACTATGATGCATTGCAAGGATTTGTACAAATGTATAACAATATCGGTATAATCCTTGATTTTTATGCCACTACAGATACATTTCCCAAACTTTTGAGAAAGAATTCAAACATTTCAACTCTGTGACATTAGAAATGGCTCTTTGTAAAGACTGCAATCATATTTTAACACTACAGCAAAAGGTGTCAGGATATCGGGGGAGTTTAAAATAAAAATATATAAAAATCCCTTTTATGAGGATTTCGAAAGCTTAGGTTTACTTATTGCCTCACTATTTAAAAATGACTGATGTACTCTCAGCAAATACACAGACAAAGCCATCTGTGGGACCGGATTAAACCACGGCAGCCCAAAAACTCGTATGACCCTCAGCTGGTTAACACTGGAGTATAGCTCTCCTTTGAATCGCATTTTAAATTGAAATCCAGTCTTTATGTCTGTCATTTTAATTTAAACATTTGAGACATCTGGCATGGAAACTCCCATTTCTGTGCGTGATTCATTTCTTAGCCTACAGACATTTCACAAAGCCTAGTTACAGTATATAGACTTGTATATTTATTTTCACAAGGAATGGAGTCTAACAGATGTATTCTATGTGATTACTGACAGCAATCCGGGGGCTATTTAGCTGGGGTAAATCTGTAAAGCATAAAAAGAACATATCTTATTTTGTAAAAGATGTACATTTGTAATGTCACCCCTTTCCCCCATGCTGACAGTTTTGTTCTTATTTTCCACTATGCTGTCACGTCATTCAGAGAATAAAGACTACCCTAATGACCCAAGCATAATCATCTCTCAGCTGCACCATGGCAGGACGGAAATGATTGTGACCTGTGCAATTAAAGCCAGAGAATGAGGGAGATATGTCACAAAGCCATACAGATAGCTTTCAGCGTAATCCGCAGTTTGACCGCTTCTTTTCCAGTGTAGATGACCTTTTACATAGTTCCACCAAAGACTTCTGTCCTGTAAACATTGCTCTGTACCTCTGTTTTTGTTTCTCGGTCGGTTTTTGTTCATTATGAGATTTGTGTCACATGATGTCTCAATTAACCAGTTAGCGGTCTAGACGTTTTCGCCTCTCCTAAAAGGCACCTAAAGTATCGTTTTGTAGAACCTCCTAATGAATGAGAACGGCGTTGCGCATTCGTAAGGGCCTGCACAGATTCGAGAGATCGCTGTGTACATTGGCATTTCATCTGCTCCGGAGTTCTAATGTTCCTGATCAGTGAAAAGGGTTTTTACGTGTAAAATGTAATTAAATAGCAGTATTATTGGATGCATCCTATAGTTAACACCGTTGGCTGAAGAAAATTGTAAATATGGAACAAGAAGAACACTACCCTCCTGTAAAATAACTAATACTCGATGTGTGTTGCGTGCCAGTCCAGAGTTTTATCGCTTCCTTCCGATATATCATAAAGGAGAATCCCCTCTCATGCTCAGTATGTTATGCATGAAATTCCTTATTGTCAAGTCTGACTTTTTATTTATTTTTTTAGGGAGGACGGGGCATGTCAGGATGTCCGTTTCTGGACAGTGTGAATGTGCCTTTGACTAAATTCACTTCCCATTTTGGTTTCTAAACTGGCCCTCAAACTGCACAACCCCCCCCCTCTGGCGTTTCAGCAAACGGACCCGCGAGCACGCGATGATGCCTTGATGACGTACACTGTCCAACACTGGAGTTCTCTGCTTTGACTGGTGAAAGTACCGCCCCCTTCTTTAGATCGTCATGCGGCGGCTCTCCGTGGAACAAATATTCAGACCTGCATGAGGTTATTGTCCCCCTCCTATGTTTTGTTTCCTGGGTGGAGGGGGCCGCTAATCACACTTACGCATTTTTTCTTTTGTTTTGGGTTTTCATTTTCTTCTCCTCCCTGTCCTTCCCCGTGTTCCTCATTATCAGTTGTAATTAATAAATTACTTTTATAGCGGTAATAAAGAAAAATAGAATTACAATTTTGTAAGAATGATTTTATAAAAAAAAATTAATAAATCATATTTGATAATAAACCTGTGTTGTTGTCTGAGTGTTCAAGGATGCTGCTATCGATGTGAATAACAAAAACACCTACATATTGAAATGGATTTGATTATGACTGATTATGTAACTTCTACTCTGGAACGATCCCACCTCTACCATTACTAGATTAACTAGATTAGCATGCCTACTTATATAAAATAGACATTATTCCCCCCTCCTTAAAAACATGAAACATTTGGTTTTAATTTGTGTGTTGACAATTTTCTGATTGCAGAAGTAGGCGGATCAGTTTTGATTGTACCGTTGAAGGAATATAGTTTAATTTTTAATGCATCACAGACAAAGTGGGGAGATATAAAGAATGCAAAGGTTTTTAAAATGGAGCTTATCACTTTTGTGTGATCTTTTTTTTGGAATTCTGTCTTATTTAGTGGATTATAACAATACACAGATACGGATCAGTGAATATGTAAGTTATTATAGCTTAGTTAAAAAGTACTCTAGATGATAAACACCCATTCAGCTATCCTTCCATTTTCTAAATGTGTATTCAGTCCAGGGTCACTGAGGGGGAGGGGGGGGGGGGCTGAAGCCTATCAGACAGCACTGGGGACAATTAAGGCAGAGGAACACCATGGATGAGGGGCATTATTAACCTTTAGTAGAATTTGAACACGTGGTTATTACATAAAATAAGATATTTCAGATTTTATCTGGCCTAGGCATTTTACGAAAACTCACCGCAGAAATAACTAATCTCCAGAAATTATGGGTGTACTCAAAGATTCATACTGTAGCTGAATCCCTACTCACTGTATTTTAACCGATAATTAAAAAAAAATCGATCATAGGAAATTTTCAGCAACAGAAGCAATTCAGTTACCTTTAACTTCTTGGAGAGACTGTTACAATTTTTCCGTTTAAAGTTTCATAATACAACTCGAAGCCTATATGAGTGCGTGTGTGTGTATATCTTTAAGACAAGAGACCATACCGAGCTTAGCGGTTGATGACGTCAAATTTATTACGAATCAGGCCCAATCACATGCTAGAAAATTCCCCTTGCATTCTGGGTAATATTCCGATTGCTTCGATATCGCAAAACTGTTTACATTTATTTATTTTACATATATATTAAGAATAGTGATATATATTGTGTATGTGATGAGGGAGTATGTGTTACATTTATAACAAATACTAATAACAAATAACCATATACTAAACAGTGACTGGGAGCTCAGTGTATAAATTGACTTTTAAGCAAGGCTATCTTCGGATGTGAGGGCGAACTGGCTGCGACATCTGTAACTCCCCATTGATCGCTAAGGGTTATTCGGCTGATCTGGTATAGGCGGGTGTCCCCTTCCTCCCTCGACAATCCACCAGCGTTCCTCCCGAAGCTCTGCGCTCGGTCGAAGAGGACGGTCTGCGCGTATCCGCTCCCCTGCTAGAACCTCCAAACGAGCCCCCTTGTAGGAGAGCCGAGCATCGAGAGTGCTCACACACATCTAAGTGCGGCACTGCACGGGGCAGTTTGCCTTCCTTTTCTCTTTATTATATCATATGATCATCAAGTGCGCTCACATAGTGCAACGTAGTTTCCCTTCTTACACATAATGTATGAGGTTCAATGACGTCTAAACTATAATGAGGTTTAGTTATTAAAATATGATCAAATTCCTAAAACTTTTGGGTTATACGTATCAAACCAGAAAGCGAACCAGGTTAGCTAATCACGTTCACAGTCACCTGTAACAAAAGAAAAAAAGTCGATGTTAAATTTGTCTGCATTAACCTGCTTAGTGTAACTGCATGTTTTATGGAAACAGGTCTACATTTGATAGCTTTGTATCCAGGGGTGAATTACATCAGAAATTTTGTTCGTTTGTTAGAATACCTAAAAACACCATATCCATTTTTGTTTAGTGTTCTTTAGTAAATTTTCGGTGTAAACCAATTAACTAATGTACAACCAGAAAATTTTTCCTTTTTGCATTTTTGTTAATGATCTCTGGAATATATAAAGCAATTTAATTTATTGTTTTGTTTGTTTTACCAAGGAACGTGAAAGCGGCGAACAGGAAGTTAACCAGAAATGCAGATCATCACGTTAAAATCTAAACTTTGACACATATTGGTCGACGGATTAAATGCATTTAGGCTGGACAGTGTAATTTGAATGGCAATGAAGTCTGTTTTTAGATTCCTTATAATACTTCGTTATTAATTTTCTGAACATTTTAAACGCAAATCTTTTGTAGCTAATAAATCAGTTGCACGGGTAGCTTACTTTTTAAACGAGGAAAATGTTTTTGATGTATTTTTCATTCCACCTTTTCAGCATATCCTATAGATAGGGATTTAAAAGATCGTCGGTGTTTAGTTAAAAGTTATTGCTCACTTTTTAACCACATGTTTAGTAATTTCAAACCAAACCTAAAGAATAGTTTCCATATATAATCTTTTTAGGTTTTTATCTCCCATTGCTTTTATTTTTTAATATCATGGTTTTCCAGTATTGAAAACATTCTCCTGACATATTGCAAGGCTTTTTTAGGGCCATGATCTCTCAGTTTTGGTTCTTTGAATTGGTGCTTGTTCTTGGTATTGCACAATGCTTGACACTGCAGAATGGTTTCAATATCCGATGTATGTTTTATTTGAAAACAGATATAGTACATATTCTTTGTTTAAATTTTGTATTGCAAATTGTAGGAATTTATAAATATGCATTCCTTTATGCATATTTTAATCAAAAGTACAGGTCGTTGCCAGAGAATTACAGACATACAATTTCATAACCAAAAAGTATTAAAGTATGGAATGTATTTCATAAGGCTCCATATGTTGCCAGTTTTATATTGCATTTAAGGAACATCAGTAATTGACAAGCACACACACGCATATCCATAATGATCAGATTTCAGGTATACCTCTACAAAATTCCCCAAAAAATGGCCAGCGAGTTCAGTCTTTCCCCCTTTGCCAGTCATGAATGTTGTCACATACTTACCTGAGCCGGCTGTCTGGGTTAAATTCAGACCGTCTCCTCAGGTAACAATCATCTTTGTTGATGTTCCAGACATGCCTCAAACTGGCCCATCAAATCACACTGGTAACCTCTCCCCAAGGCCGTTTTGTGGGAGATGCCATTACTAACGCTTTATCTCTCATTTCAGATGCTCATGTTTTTCCCCAGACAGAGAGACACTTTCCAACATAATGCTATTTGCTCTTTGGTTTCTGTCTCTTTCTGTCCTACTCATGAGATTTAAAGGCTGATTCTCGGTTCCGCGTGTTTTTCCAGCACGGTCACCATTTTCATCATCTTCGTGATTTGGCAAAGCATCACGGTGCGAGACATGAGTAAAGCTACAGATCTCTGGCACTGCCCCACTAGGGAGGAAAAAAAATACATTAAAAATTCACCAAACGGCATCTTGCAATCAGCCAGTGCCAGACATTTTGATGACAATCTCTTCCACAGCTTCATCATTTTAATGTTTATTTGTACTTATCATATTTCAAGCCAGTAATGTATAAATCACAATTTCCCCCTCCCCCCCCCCCTCCCCCCCCCCCCACTTTTTTTATCTATCACACCGACGCGCGACGGGAGAGAGGGGCCGATTTCTCTCTGGTGAGGGGGGAGGGGGCAAAAAAA
>JAABNY020000046.1:10443167-10458807 GCA_015164015.2 Brevimyrus niger
TTTACCATATTCAGATCCCAGAGACGAAAAAACCACAGCCCCCCCCCCCCCCCCCCCCAAAAAAAGTAGTATTCAACAAGTCGATTAGCAAGAAAATCTTGCCGGAAGTCTTCACCGTTACGGGTTATTTCTGGTATAACCGACATCTCCGTGATCATCCCGCTGGCGTGCATCTCGTGGTGACGGCTGGAAAGACGACCTAGAGCCGATTAAAACGGCCCCCACGTCAAAGCCTGAAGATGCTTATGTTAATGTACCTTCTCTACAAAGCAGCTATAAATGAAGTTCCTGGCCTCTTCCAAGTATGGGTCCAGCTGGTGTTCTGCTGGTTAACACGCACGTGCCTCCTTGCTCCTCACACAAATGACTTTTCCCTGTTGTGTTTCAGTGAGGCCGTTACATACTGAAAGCACAAGGATCTGCGTCATAACCCAAAGAAAACCGTACAATGTGCGGCTCTCAGAGAACAAGAGCTCCATCGTTCACAGAATTTCCAGCTTATCCCTATTGATTTTCTTCCCGTTCCTTTCAAGACACTGAACGCCTCTCATCTCTTCAGCTTTGTCCTTTTTACACCTCTTTGTGAAAACATCCTCATTATATAACTTGCATGACCCGATGATCAAGTGAATTATTAATCATTTTCATTTCAGATTTCATATAAGCAGCCAGAGGAAACTTTGTTTTTTTTGTTTTTTTTTTTACTGAAAGGCTTTTACGGTCTGAGTACACTCCAAAAAGCACACAAATAGATTTAATTTCATCTGCACGTCTGCAAGAGCAGACCATGAAAATGAAAGCAGGCTGGAACGTCACCAACAAGCAGCAGGAATTAAAAATACACAATAATGCTACTGAACTCAGCCCTACTTTACAGTGCTGTACATAACAAATATGTATTTTAAAAACACAACGAATGAGACATAACACTTTCCTTCATTTAGTTATATGGTGTCAGGAAATGATTTGTGCATATAAATGCTGACCTCATCAAAATCAGAAGATTGACCCCTCATTTCAAAATTTTAGGACAATGGAACTTTGAACTGAGAGGCTAAAACAAGAACACAACTACAAGCACGCTTCAATATACCTTTCCTATTGATCTAGTCATCCATTACATTATACAACATGAATATTAATTAAAAACTCTTCCACAAAAAAAGCAAGAAGCACTTAAGATTTGAATTTAGAAGCTCCATTAAAATGTAATCCTAGAAAATGAAATTCTAGAAATTACAGGAAAATGACTTTTTCTGGAGAGCCTTGCTATCTTAGGGTATATTTTAAACCCCGTGTAAAATATATCGCGGTGTAGTACTGCCTACTTATAGAATAGCATGCCAGCTCCCAGACTAAGTCAAATGAGAGTCAAGCATCTGGTATCATTAAGCAGAAAGGCGACTCTGTTTCTCTACCCTTGGGGAGGTTTCTTGATCATTTAAACACAAGTAAGGCAGTAAACTACCTTCGCAAACATACATTTTGTGGGAAATTTGATGCACTGGGACAGCAGAGACGTCCGCTGCTGACTCGCACTTTCGCAGACATCTTGACGGGGCTAACACCTTAGATGTCATGAGTGTAATGAACTCCACCAGGACGCTCCGTTCCAGATAACAGGGCTTGGGGAATCGCTCTGGCTCTCGACGGGAGTCCTCTGCGTGTTTTTTGCCATGTAGGAAATACCAATGTGGCGACGGTGTCCCTTGGAGGTAAGTATGCTGTGTGAACTGTGAAGGTACTCTGCTCTAAAGTGCTGCTTTGGGGTCAGAGAGAGACATTCAGCCAGAGTGCAGCTGCCATCTCCCTGCCCTTGGCTGTGTGTGTGTGTGTGTGTGTGTGTGTGTGTGTGTGTGGGGCTTATGTTTATTTTACATTGTGGGGACCAATGTCCCCCACGATGTGATAAAATTATGTTATTTTGACGCTGTGGGAATCATTGAAATCATTTATCACGTCCCCACATGGATCTGTGAATGCAACTTAAAAATGCCAAAAATCTCATATTTTGTTTGGTTACTTATGGTTATGGCTGGGTAGGGGTCAAGGTCGTCATGTTGGGATCAGAGTTTTCCCCATAAATATGAATGGAGAGTCTCCACAAAGAGATAATTACAAACCTGTGTGTGTGTGGAGTGTGTGTGTGTGGAGTGTGTGTGTGTGTGTGTGTGTGGCTCAGTTTCTCACAGCGAGCATGGAGTTTATCTCCCAGATGAGATTCCGGAGCTGATCCATTATTTGCTTCAGCTGTTGATTCTTCTGTTTGAGCTTCTGCAATAAACAAAACACACCGGAGATGAACAAATTTGACGTCGGATTATTACTGTACATTCATTAAAACGCGCACTCTGCACAAAGCCAGTTCAAACTCGACTCTGACTCTATGGTATCTGTGTTTGTACGTCTCCCTCCGTGCCTTGGGATCGCAGTGAGGTGAATCGGCCGTCTTAACCCTTTCCCTGACCTCATCTTCACCCGATCTCCAGTGCATCTTTGGCTGGATACACAGGTCCCTTTCCCTCAGTTTATACACACATAAATAAGAGCAGCTGCTGTCCACGGCAAACGGCATCACTACAGCATCGTAACAACAGTTTAACAAGGATTACAGATGTAATTAAATGAATGACTACAGCACTTTAACATCAGTCCCTAATGAAGGAGTTACATTCTGGGGAGTTATTAAATCTATTCATTCTCTTCTACTGGCAAGATGCTATATTGTGCAGAATTGTAATTAGTGTTTATAATGGCTTTGGGCTAGATCAGCGATACTTGGTTTATTTTCCCCAAAGGTCCAAATTCCATCAGCAACACAAAGACAAGACCCAGGATACAATCTGCCGGGGTGGAAGGGTTGGTATGCTATCTCGGGTTGTTCGTTGCCTTGCGACAGTAGCTACCGGGACAGGTTCCGGACACCCGCGACCCTGTGTAGGAGAAGTGGGTATGGAAAATGGATAGATGGTTGGATGGATTAGGAGGTACCCCCCCGGTAGATTCTGCCAACTCGGGGGGGGGGGGGGGGGGGGGGGGCGGCTCTGGCCCACACTCAGAGCTTCCTCAGGATCATGCGCATGGGGGCGTCGGGCCCAATCTGGGACAGCAGGAGCAGCGTGTCCTGCAGCTCCTCCTCGCTCCCTTTCTTCTCCTCCTCGCTGGGCGGGGGCACGTCGTCCTGCTCGTCATCGAGGAAGCGGTAAAAGAGGTACTTGTCCTGGAAGTGGAGCTCCTGGTCCACTGGAGCCCAGAAACACGAGACACACCAGAGGGCTTTCAGGTCAGACGGACTGGCAGCGGCCGCAGCACGGCATTCCGCGAGGCCTTCATAAAACAGCACTTTTGGCTTGTTAAATACAGCCCATTCAAACCTGCTGATATCAGCTTGGCTATTTTTAGGCCCATTTAATCCAAGACTTTGCTGATGAAACTCTATTCTTTTGCCTATAAATAAGCTTGGACCCTTAAAGCGATAGCAGTGCACTGGATTATTATCATTGCGGATATAAACAATATAAAACTTTTAGGACCCCTTTCAATGTTCTTACGGTGATCAGACACATACGTCGTCACTGCCAGATGAAAATCAATCAATAACATCATTGTTATATATGGACTTACCTGGATATTTGTTAGAGAGCCAAATATGTTAGTGTCAACAAGATACAAACTAATCTCACTTTATATTTACAATTACCGATGATGTTAGTCTGATAGCTACAGTGGGAGATACAAGTATTTAACGTGTCAACATTGTTTTCAGTAAATATATTTCCAATGAGGCATTTCACATGAAATTTTCACAAGGCATTGGTTTTAACTCAAGAAACCCACAAAAAGAATCCACAGTATTAAAGTCCATAAATAAACTGATGTTTTATAAAGTGGAATCACACAGGAACATATTGAACACACTAACTGAAATTTAGGATTCAGGGGGGCTCTTGTGAAACCTGATCTGACGTTCCTTCCCTAAATGTTCAATTGGATTTAAGTCAGGTGACTGACTTGGCCATTCTAATAACTGGATTTTCTTGTTCGGAACCCAACTGAGAGTTTCTTTTGCTGTATGCTTTGGATGGACGTCCTGCTGGAAGGCCCGCTCACATCATCATACTGCTAGAAGGCCCGCCCACATCATCGTCCTGCTGGAAGGCCCGCCCACATCATCATCCTGCTGGAAGGCCCGCCCACATCATCGTCCTGCTGGAAGGGCTGCCCACATCATCGTCCCTGCTGGGAGGCCCACCCACATCATCGTCCCTGCTGGGAGGCCCGCCCACATCACCATCCTGGTGGATGGCAGCAGATTCATTAAGAATCTCTCGGGACATGGCCACATTTATCACTCCTTCAAATATATAAACTCTGCTGCCAGTACCATGATAGGCAAATCAGTCCCAAAAAAAGTTACATTTTAGTCTTGTCTCATCAGATTACATTTTTCCAGCATTTCATAGGCTTGTCCAAATGATGTATAGCAAACTTTTAATGAGCTTCAACAAAGCCTCCTCAGTGATGGAGTCCTGTGGGCTGGGTGTGTACAGAGGCCATGCCGGTTGAGTGCATTCTTTATCGTTTTCTCTGCATTGTCTGCTTCTAAGTCTTTCTTGAGCTCAGATCCAAGTGGTCCTTGGCTCTTGGGCTGATCTTCTGACTATCCTTCTGACTCCCAGGTCAGAAATCTTGCGAAGCTGTGCATGGCTGGTTGATGGTGGATTGATGTTCCCTCCACTTGTGGATTCTGGTCCCAATGGTGTTTTACTGGAACATTCAGAAGTTTTGAAATACATCCATAATCAGTTCCATTGATATGTTTCACAACAATCAGGTTGGGAAGGTCTTGGAATTTGGTGATCAGTGGTCATTGTTGACACATCACAGCACACAGTGCACAACAGCAAAATGTATTCTCTGCATTTAACCCATATGTAACATTGTGGCATAGCAGGGGGCAGTACCTTGCTCAGGGTTCCTCTTTGCTTTTAACCATCATGAGATGCTTCTTGTGTGACACCTTGATAACTAAAACCTTTTTATAGCCCATTAATAGTCTATAGTGACCAGGCTGATATTACTCCACACATATAGCTCCTTGCCTGGTTCCTTGCCTGGTTCTTTGCATTCCCTAGGTGTACTGCTATTTCTTAGTTCAATACTTCTTTCCTTTGTCATTCCACCTTATTACACATAACTTTATATATGGACGTTTTTGTTGTGAATTAGTTGTGGATTTCCTGCATTAATATCAATACCTGGTGAAAATTTCATGTGAATAGCCTCATTGGACACAACTATTAACTGAAAAAAATGCTGACACGTTCAATACTTACAGTATTTCTCCCACTGTATCTAGCTATCAACATTAAATTGTTAAGATTAGTGTTATTGAGCAATGTACACAAATTACCATCATGAATACAAGTTAACTAGTACAAAAATAAATACCAGTTAAAAAAATGACTTCACAATAAATCTTTTTACTTTACTGGTCTGTCAAACGCCATCAGTAGACAGGAGAATGGGTATACTCCATCAAAACTGCCAGAAAGTGGACAAACGTGGTTTTCGTCAGAGAGTGATCGCATGCCGGTTCCAGGTGTGTGGTGCCCTTACCGTGGTTCAACACTCCTTCTTCGAGCAGAACCTGCCACATACCCACGGCCTGAGTGCGGGAGTGGACACAAGGGCTCTGCTGGCTCAGCCAGTCCACCATCTCGGTGCCCACGCAGCACTGCCTGCATGAGACGGACACGCATTACAGTGACGCTCACCGCACAGGCTGTCGCGATGCCACCACCGGGACCTGCGGACGCCTGACACTCGGATGGACGGGCAGACACGTGCTCGGCGCAGAACCTTGGACGCCGGCTACCGATATGAAGCTCAGGGCCGGCGTTTGGGAGGGCGAGCTGGCATGCGGCACACGGACACGCTGACGTCGATGCACGGCTGGGGCCGACGCGTCCCGCCGGCTGTCACTCCTCTCCTGGCGTCTGTGCTCCCGTTAAAATAACCAGCCGGAACATCTGATGTGATCCTTCTAGGCATCACTGCCTGAATCACTGCCCGTCGTCTTTTAACTGCTTAAAAATGAGCGACTCATTTAAATTCCTTTCACTTCTGCATTTTCGTTACATTTTTCACCCTACCTTTTGCTTTTATTTAGACCAGTGGTCGCCCACTTGCCACGGGTAGCTCAAATTGAGCCAATGAGTGGTTCCAAAACCACTTTTTAGAAATAGGATCATTTATGTCCTGGGTTATTCCCTGTTTAGCTTCCAGGTTGGGACCCTTCAATTCAGCAATGGACATTCGGGTATAAAAAAAAATGATGGATGTTATTTCAACTTAAAAAAAAAAAAAATTGCCTAAAATAGGCAAATAACTGTATAGTGACCATCCCACCTGTCCCACTCACAGGACTGATATAGTTTTGTAGCTCTCTCACTGTAAATAAGTCTGGACAACCCTATTTTTCAGACTTGCCCTGACATTTATGTCTTTCTCAGTTTCTGTTGGACCTGGAACAGAGTAAGAATGCTGCCTTCAATCTCCCACAATCCCAGAGTGTGCAAACTCTTCTCTGCTCCGGACTTCATCTGATTTATTATTTTGCAAACACCACCTCTTTATGGCTTTACACTCCTACACCAGTAGTGTGCTTCCAGCTCGAACCCGCCACACTGGCAGAAGATGTGGATATTAGCAACGGTTTCACCAGCCGCTCTAATCAATTAAAGCATCCATCTGTGTCACAGGAATCTGGCGGCACGGAGATGGAAGATCGGGCCAAATTCCCAGCGGAACAGACAGCCGCCGTCGCGCAGCACATGGCCGCCCCCCGCAGAGGCAGCGAGGAGGCGGCGAGGAGGTGGTGAGGAGGCAGCGGCGGGCCGCGGTGGAGTGGATCCCCGTGCCAGATGAGCACAGGAGCGCACAAGGGCTCCTCACGAAGGCGTCGGAGTACAGCGACGTGAAAAAATCCACACGTTTGAAGTCATAATGGGAGGACTGCAATCTGGGGAAATGCATTAACAGTCTCACTCATTTTCTGATCAGAGACACCCAGCGCGCAAACGATGAGGTCCTGGTAGCGGAGATCATGGCTTTCCATGCCATGAAGATGAAGGTCCTGTTCTGGATGGGCCACTGCCTTACCCATGGTCCAAATGGTGAGGCCGTTAGCACCATGCTGGCTGAGACCCAAGAGTTCACGGCCATACGGCTAATGCAGAAAGTGCCGACGGACGGCTAAAGCCCAGCCCTGTGTGACAGCCCACATCGCCCCATCCAATCAGCTGGCCACAATTTATGACTGACGGCTAAAGCCCAGCCCTGTGTGACAGCCCACATCGCCCCATCCAATCAGCTGGCCACAATTTACGACGGACGGCTTAAGACCACCAATACCATTCAAGTTTCTTCAATTTTATTTTTGCCTTGTTTTGATCACCCTTCCTCATGCTTTCTTTTGGTTCATCGGCAGGATGTTCAGTCACTTTCTTCTCCAGTAAACACCTCTTCAGCACCTGTGCTCAGGCTTATTACAACAGACACCCTCAACATTCAAACACAGCCACAGTTCCTCTCTCTCACATACAAAGACAACGGTAAGGCTTCACTTGAGGGGGCACAAATACTTGGTGGTAACTCGGTTACTGCTGAAGTACAAATCATGAACAAATACAGGATCCATTTATGAGGAACAAGCATGAGATCAGTATTTATCTTGTGTTGTTCATTGTTTGTTCCTTCAGTAGTTCACAAAGGTTTACAGAATTAACAGATATTGTAAAACTTGGTGACTGCCTGGGATAAATGATGCTTCACAATTCATTAATAATGAACAAGCATAAAAGATATAGTAATAAATATAGTAACTAAAGGTTGAATCATGATTTCTTGATGGTAAATTAACATGAAATCAGCATGCAACTAACACTTAGTGTGTGGTTAATCTATACATATGTTAATGGCTTAATATTGCATTATTTGTGCCCCCTCAAATAGTGTTACCAACCCAAGATAAAGAGCAATCTGGGAAAAGTGCATCAGAGGAACCTGGCAAGGGCGTCAGAATGGGCTGTCCATGCCCTCAGCCCACCTGTAGGTCTTCAGGTGGTACTTCCTGTCCCGGATCATGTGTGGTGCCCTGGAGAGCATGGCATGGCGAAGGACCTTGCCTGCCCTCAGGATCTTCTCAGACGGAACCTATGATGGAGGTCGGGAACATGCAGTGAGTGGCAAGCTGCAGGCGAGGACACCTTCTGAGGCGTGAATTCTGGAGGACCGCACCCCCACACCACCTAGCATGTCCCAATACCTGCATAATGGATTTAGCACAGGCTTTGGCTCGGCTGTCAATGAGTGGAGTCTGAAAAATAAAACGGGAGTGCAAATGAAGGACGAACAGAAATTGAAAGTTGGAAAAAGTTGCAAAAAAACGAGGGGACTAAATGGGCGGAGATGAAAATGAAGTGAAATGTTAGAGATAACATGAACACACACACACAAATCAATAAAACTTTGTATGAGTGAAAAAAACTGCCTTGCGTGATATTTTTGCACCACAGAAACTACATTTCCTTCTTTAATATAGAAAGAACCAAATATGTTATTCAGTTTAGGTAATAATTCATCCTTGACCATTTTTTTTTCTGCTTGGCACGTTAAATTTACTAGTATCGTGTAATTGTAGTACACTAGCAATCAACCCAGTACTGGGATTTTTAAAATGGAGAACTAAATAACTAGAATGTTTAATGCCACTTTGAGACCAGCAGGGGGGCTGTCCTTCACCCATAGCGTAATAGAGTAGTGATCTCCGAGACACGAAACGGTGATGCCAGGATATGACCGATATATAAACACACGTGGAGAGAGGCTTTCCTTCCTTCCTCGTGTTTTTCCCCAGGATGTGACATGTCTGGCGCACTGCCCGCACGGCCACTCCTGTCAACAGAGCTCTCTTCTGCACTCGGCTGTTCAGCATGCGCCGCTATTGTTCGCTGTTGACAGGGGGGCGCTGATAGACCCAGGCGACTGAAGGCGCCACACCAACATCCTCTTGTTTTGCCGCCACGTTCACAAATACACCTTCACATCTGCCTCGGTCGTCAAGGAAACAGCCCCAGTGCTGCCCAACACCCCCCTGGGAATGAAAGTGCACCTGGGTTAGGGGTTTCCAGGGTAACATGATGGCAAAATGGACATGGTAATCCCCAGGGCTTGGAGACGGACACCCGGGAGCCTCTACGGGCTTGAACCGGCGGGCCTGGGGGGGTGGCACCCCCCTCCCGCATCATCGCAGCCACCGCGGCCAGCGGCTGACCCGCTTCCCAGCAGCTGCTGTTTTGCATGACAAACAAGGCAGCGCCGTCGACAGGATGCGCTTTCATGCAGCGGGGTACCGTGCCACGGCAGCCGTGAGCATCTGCAAAGTGAAGCGATTCGCGGCGGACAGTGGGGGAGGGGCTCACGGTCAAACTGTATGAACAAAGCGGCACCTGGCCCCGTGACCAGCTTACCGTACATCTGGGACCCTGTGCCGCTTTTTGGAAATCTTCCAAAATTTGCCAATTGAATTTCTTTTCTGCTCGAGAAACCTGACAGTAACCAAGCTGACAAAAAGTTAAAGAAAATACCTGCTGCTTTACTGATCAAGCGTGAGGTTGGGTGTTTTACACTGATTGCTTCTCTAAGCATGAGAATAACATCATCTTACAATTGCACTGCTGTTTCAAACTGTTTCTGAAATTAATGTATTAAATCCTTAATCAAGCCAATTAGTGGTGTTGGGTTGATATTATCAAATTGAAGCGAAGCTGACTAAAACTGAGAACTGTTCACATCACCCAACACAGAAGACAATAAAGCCATCCGTCCTTCACATAACTGCACAAAAATCTGACTGCTTTTTAAAGTGAGTTTGCTTTCCAGGGCTAAGATCGATCAGTGAGGTATATTTATCTGCACCATTAATCATTTATTATCCCCCTCTAAATCTTAACAGTAAACAGCTTATTTAAACATGCACAAGTGGTCCATATTAGATTATTTCAGAGGCAGATTGAGACTCTGTTGGCCTTTGGACATTCTTTCTTCAGAAAACATTTTACAATTATTTCATGAAGTATCTGATAAGGATACAAACCACAAGATACAGTAACTGTGATTCTTATAAGAGGTCAGGATGTGAAATAATATTGTTAATCTTCACAGGCATCTGGCATTACATTATTCTAGCAAACATTTTCCTGAGCCCTGTCAGGATTGATGAGGAAAATCGGTTAACTCTTAACTTGAGGGTGCACAAGTAACTTAGTAACTCAGTTACTACTCAGTAAAAATTCATGCATTAATGCATCCAACCTATTATGTTTATGCTACTCAGGGCTGCGTGGGTCCGGAGGCCATCCTGGAGGCTATGAGCGCAAGACAGGAAACAACCCAGGATGGGGCGCCAACCAACCACAGGGCACACTCACACATTATTCCTAGTTGTTCATCAAATCATGAACAAATATAGTAACTGCATGAGCTGCATAAATGATGAATGAACATGGGATCAGTACGTAACTAACACTTAGTTTCTGGTTAATTAATACATAAAGTAAGCATGGACCTTTACCACCCCCACAATTAAAGTGTTACCAAAAGTTTTAAAAGCACAGGAAATACACAGGGTGCATTTCTCCAGGTAGATAAAGTGCCAGGGGAACAATATTCCTCACTGGAATTCTGTCATAACACAAAATAAGCTGTTTCCAGCGACTTTGTATGATGTAAATATTATGATTACAAGAGTTCCACACATCAATCAGAAAGGGGGTGGTTTTAGGTCATGGAAAGCGTACAGAAACAGTGACCATCTTGTAGTTAATTTTAGATGTTTTGTCTAGATGTTGGCTTCTCATCAGGTTGACTTCCAGAACAATGTACAAATCAAATTGCTTCAGAAAAATGCTTGGAGATGGGACTATATCTGAAGGGGTCATCAAACAAAGTTAAGAGGTTGGACAGGAACTGCTAAAAACGTTCTAGCAAACAGGCACAAAAAAATCAACTCTGTCTTATTTACAGTATATTTCCTCACACATAAAAAATCTCAATTTCCAGTGTTATTTTGAGTTATCTCTTTGAACGTGTGTAAATATGCCTTCCGCATAAAAGCAACAGGATACAACTCTGATTTCTTTTACAATTATCTTTGTAACCAGACAGCATTGCATCTTAACCCGTAAAGTAAACACATAAATGCCTTAAGATAGGTTATCTCTGAGTTTAAGGTTAATTCTGTTTTCTCTACTGAAACTTCAAGGCTACAACGTCTTTCTGTCCGTCATTCATAAATGTAACCATATTGTTTATTAATAATAGCAAAACGAAGTTTCTTACAGTCGCATAAACATTTATAAATTTGCAGGCAGCCAACATGATAGTCAAGAGTAAATAACAATCAAAATGGATGGCTTACCTTACTAAGATTTTTCAGAGACCCATAGGTACTGTTACTCAGGTTCTCTTTGTCCGGCATTCCTAAAAAAACAACAATAAAGAGAATTCACAGGAATCTTGTATTTCAGGACAATGACCATATTGACATTATCACAGTATTAATTAAATACAATGAATTACAACAGGAGAGAGCTATATTGAATGTGAAATGGTCAGTTTGTTAGTAGTATATTACAATCAACGTCTCTACCAAATGGACCCAGGGTCCACGGTAATATCAGCCGGATGGACCCAGGGTCTATGCTAACTCAGTTGGATGGAGCCACAGTTTGTAATAATGTCCAGAAAACCGAGACAAAGCAATGAATAGGTAATAAATAACACTGTGGTTGATGTGATTGAGGGATTGTTGAAAAAAGGCAGTGATACTTTTCAAAGCTTACATAATCCTCTGGAAAAGTGACCTGCTTTCATTTAAAGGTCAGTTATTAGTAGTTTGTAACAAAGGCAGGATTATCGCTTTGGGATTTTTACCCCCACTTTCTGAATATCAGCTTCTGTGCCCCCGTCTTATATTCTGCTAATCCCTCAAACGAAAGGGAGCCTCAGAAGCAAGCACCCTTCCCAAAAGGCAAATTCTATTTATAGTGGGGGCACATCAAGGCTACATATGTGGAAAAGAACTGAATTTCAATTTGTCAGGTAGGATTAGAAATGTATTTAGCATGGTTAGTGTAGGGAAATTCATTAGTATCAGAGAACAATCCAAGGAGTTTAACAGGTAAAACAGACTAGACTCGATTAGCACTGATTACTCACGGTCATTGCTGGGTCCACTTTCCATTACACCGTATGGCGGGGCAAGGAGTCCAGCCATGCACTGACGGTACTTCTAGAAAGACACCGGAAATCAAATCCCCTGAAAAACACTCTTCTGATCTGAACTAATGGCTTTGAAAACAGTGGATTTACTCATCTCTCAAAATGGGCTATAACTGTTACCGTTTACTTTACACCAAAAAGAGGACCTTCTGTTCACTGCAGTTATGCGTACTGTCATAAGAATCAACTCCTTTATTTTATTTTCTCGCTATTAAAAATGTCATTCGATGTTTTGTTTCCTGGCATGTGGATCACAGCCGGTTGTTGGCAGCCTCATGCAGTGTCATGCCATCTTCAGTGAGTGTGGGGGTGTTCTGAAATCACTCAAATCAGAAAACTGCCAATAGTTGCGGAGCACATTGCTTCTGTCCTATTCTCCTTCCACGGCAAATCCGAATGCAAATTTCAGCCCGATTCCTTCCGTCGGCCTTTAGGCTCTGCTCAAGAAGCACGTGCAGAAATTTCCTTTGCATGCATACAACACTGGACAATGACCACAGTGCATGCAGAACATCAACGGAATTCAGCTGCTGAATGTCTGGCTGTTATTTTTGTGCATGTTTGACGGCACCGATGACAATGAAGGCTCAAGGTTATATAATTGTGCAAATGGTCTCGCAGCTGGCGGACAATAGCTTTTAGGGGATGAAAACCCACAGCATGACTGAACTTAGACATAGACATAGACCCCCCACCTGCTGTGCAAGAAACTGACATGTACTGTTCAACCAGCAAGGCCCTTAATGCCCCAAAATGCACCAGGAGTGCCAGATAAATGGCTGACCCCAAGCTTCACTCTCACCCGAAAATATGACTCAAAAGAGAGACAGATGTGGTTTGCCTCTAGCAGCCCTTACATTTACGCTATTCAGGGAATCCCTGCGCTAGAGTCTACATTGTTGGTACAGTTCTGGATATTCATGTAGGACTCAAGAGAAAGGGTTTAGTACTGGCTTGACTTTATAAGTTACCCACAGTCTCCGTATTTATGGCAAATCCCGTCCTGCTCCCCAGCCAGTTCTGCTCTTACTCAGCCTACTGGAGTTTTCCCATAATCCACTGTTCACAAGCATGGCATGAGTAATGTATGCGGATGTATGTTGGTCTGATAGGTATCGGAGCAGGCTAAAACTGCATTTCCGGTCTTGGGCTTTATTAGAACTTGATGAGGTAGCTCAGACCTTCGCTTCTCGGAGTCCAGGCACGCACCAATACTGTCATTGGGTATTGGGTCAACACTGCGCTCGTAAGCTCATACTCGTAAAAACTGTCCAATACCAAGAACCGATAAAACTTAATTGCAACATTATATGAAACCTCAGAGCCGCAGCATTCCCCCTCCTCTTTTCTTTTCTTGCTTCCCAATCAGATTTTGGCATGTGGCAAGAGATTTACGGATCAATACAGAGAGCAACAGGGTGTTCTGACGAGTTGAGCTACCTATCGAGACGTGCTGTCGAGGCTTTCAATTTCAACAAAGGTAAATAAGACTACATGTTATTAAACACTGGTATCAGATCGGTACTCGGTATCAGCCAATACTTTAAGTCTGGGAATCAGTATTGGGACAGGAAAACTGGTATCGGTGCATCCCTATCGGAGACAAAAGGCGATTACATTAGATTACACCTTAAGAGCCAAACTGGGCTGTGAAACTCACTCAGTAGCTCACAATTAGGTAATACATATAGAACTCAGTGCGTCTGATGTTCACATGCATATAGAGCATTCAGCAAACATGAGAACGGTAAGAACACACTGCTGCATAAATGTGGAGTGCAGAACAAAACATGACACTGTGCAGCAGACCATGATGTGGTCATCTCCATTAGGGTCATAAAAGTAGTACAAGAGCCATCTCAACCAATCGAGATAAATGGTTTAGGTAAGAACCAGCAACATATAAACTTATTATGTTTACAAAAATAACTTATTATAGAAAAAACAAAGGCCCAGCTGAAGATAGTAAAACTTCTCTTCTAGATACCTTATAGTGGCCAAGAAAATAGAATCAAATCAAATTCAGAGTAATGTTTGGGGAAGATTAAAAAGGCAATATGCCGACTTGAAATCGCAGCACATCACGAGAGTAGATCACGAGAGTAGATCACCTTATTCACATTGATGCTGGTAAGCAGGGGATTACAGGGAAACAACGGCATGACAAACCTGAGCAGACCAAGGACACGAGGCAGCGTGGCCACGGCTCTCCGCCAAGCAGGCCCACACCCATGGTGGGGGCTCTCATCCCAGTGAGGGCAGGGGGGGCTTGTGCAGAGGGGATTAAAGGGCAGGTGGCAGGTGCGGACACACAGGCAATTTTCACAGTGCCTATCACATCACGTGCAGCCCCACCCCCAGTCAGAGAATACTCTACAAGAGAGGGCCCACGCTTTACACAACACACGCTGCCTCAGCTGCGCCAGGGATACGCTGCTGTACATTCCAGGTTATCACATGCACAGTATGGAGATTATTCATGCAGATGCATCACATGCACAGTAAACATTCAGCTGACAATCAATGACAATCTCACAATTCATTTTATCACTGTTTTACACATTATTGTCAGACTTTTATTGTTGGTACTTTTTTATTGTAGTTTAATTCTGGATCTAAAAATGTGGTAAATATTAACTTCTCGTAACAGAGCAACCTGCATTTGTTTGCTTGATTTCAATCACCCATTGACTAATCCTAACATGGACTGATTGAATGTTAAACAGTGACACGACAGGAAATGACAATCAAAAAGGCAAAATGTAATGAGAAGTTCAGTTGGGGGGGTTTATGGCCTTGACTGACCGACAGTCCCGCCCCAAACCACCAGGGGGCTGCTGGGGGAACCTGTAATGACCCTACATTTGATTTGCTTCTCCAACAGATCAGATGATAAAGCAGCATGAGAACCGGAAAACAATCTCAGAACAAGCTAATGTGCACTGTCCTATCAGATAGTGGACCCTCCATAACGGATAAGCCTATTTTTAAATGCTTTGACTTTGACTGCATCCCAGTAACTGAACACCGGTGCTCATAGTCTGGCCATGGAGGCTCCTTTAATTAAACTCTATCTTCAGTTTATTCAGCAGTGTACAAACGTATCTGCAGATTCTGAAGCATTACACTTAATTCTATTTTCAAGTCTTTAAATCTCCTTAGTTTACTTTGTAAGAATTAGGTCAACTGGTTATTTTTCTCCAAATGGTATGTGTTTATGCCCTGTGATGGGTTGGCGCCCCATCCTGGGTTGTTCCCTGCCTTGTGCCCTGTGATGGGTTGGCGCCCCATCCTG
>JAABNY020000046.1:10458907-10485491 GCA_015164015.2 Brevimyrus niger
GGGGTGGAGATAGGGGTGCGGGAAGGTGGGGGTGGGGTGGCAGAGAGGGGGGGGCGCCCCGCTGGGGGTTGGGGCGACGGGGGGGGGGGGGGGGGGGGGGGGGTTCCTTCAGTAGATTTTGTCAAGTGTGGGGGATTAAATCATTCCAGTCCAAAGTCCACCAATTGAGTACCCCTGGGTTAGAGAGATAGGAGTGTCCTCAAAGAGTTATTTCATGAAGAAAAATGCCCAGTGGTTTCCTATTATCACAGAGTAACCAGAATGGCTGGAATAGAAGAGAAACAGTGATTTCTGTGTCAGCAATGACATTCATTTAAATGAATATATCAGGACTATATAGTGACACTCTGTATCTAAAGATTAATTACATGGGTATTGGGTAATTAATAAAATCAAGAAGAAGTTCTTAGGAAAAAATGACTGCCATTAGTTTTTAGGGGTGAGTGATGACTGACTGATAAAGCCCAGAGGTTAATTTAAGTCGCACTATTATCGATTATCTAGTAAATTGTCCTTAACCAAGGTGCTAAACATTTTTAATGGTGATGGCAATTGAGAGGGTTCTACAGACGTCCTTCATCATTCAGCCGGCTGAGATTCTGTTCTGTCTTTATTTGCTCTATTATATACATGATTAAATTACTTATAGGTACTGAAACGGCTCCGTATTTTCTGCTGATAAAGAGGATCGTTTACATACCGGTGATCTTATCTACTTTCCAAACGCGGGCGCGTCAGCGCTTGTCTCACTGGGGAGGAACCAATATCTTTATGTATCACTCACATTATGGAATATCTGTCCATCTGTGAGCTCGAGTCAACACCAGCAAACTCAACAGATGCTTTGAGAATCACTTGCTATGTTTTTTCCTTTCTTTCTCCCCGTGTGTGATCTTCGCGGAAAACAGATGCTGCACTGACCCTGCAATGCTTCAGCGTAACACTGAGCACCAGCCTGATGAGATAATGACACATTTTTTCCATTTTTTTTTTTTACGATCAGAACAGCAGTGAGCAGAGATGAATGTCAGTCTTGCAATGTACAACCCCCAACACTGCCGAGACCCCGTTCAGGAGCTTTTATCTGAATCCTGTCTGACAGTCACCGGTATCTGAATAGTTCCCTGTCATTTTAAGTGCGTTTCTGACACCGCTGCGTCATATGCGAAACGACAAGAAAGTTTGAGTTCAGTCTGGCCTGACAATGAGGCCGATGTACAAATGGCAAACTCCACTTCCCTGTCAGTTGGCAGAAGGGGAAAAAAAAAATGAATTTCTTGGTATCGGGGCTTAAGACAGCCAGACCTCAAGTTAAGCGAGAGTGATACAATGCTGGGGAAACGTCCCTGCTGTCTGGAATGAGTGAGAGCTCTCAGCACACATGCTAACAGACCCCAACCTTCCAGAGAACTGGACTCTGATGTTCTGATCCAGCATGGAAACTCCACTCCATCCCTTTGATTGCTGCTTGATTCTTGTTTACTTATTTTCCCTCCATCTCTTAACCCTTTATTCTGGTCAGGGTTGTGAGGCCACTTATTTTCAACATGATTCAATTAATTACATTGCGAGGATCTTTACGTTTGAATAGGAATGCATATCTGGTTTGACACAAAAGAGGATGGTTAGTATTTAAAAAGTGGCACTTTACAGACAATCATTTCAAGAGGGAAAAAAATGACTAATATTTGAACAGTGACAGTCTGTTTTAACTGCTTTCACTGAATTGACTCCTAACAGCCATTTCAGAGGTGGATCACAAAACCCCTCTTCAATAATGGTGGAAGATCGAATGTCTATTTTAGTGCTGTCAGTAACGTTGAGTGCTCGTCTACCATTCCCGATCTTAGCTTTGATATAGAACAGCTCCAACCCAACATCACACATCCGATATTTTTCCCTGTGTCCTACTTTGTCAAGACCGACACTGTATCTCCATGTAAGAAAAGCATCACAACACATCGTTGTTATATAACTATGGTAGTTTCATAAACCTAATACATTTTTTAAATAGCTATTGATGTATTACGCATGGTTAATTCGGCAGTACACCAGGGAATAACACCTTTGGAAACGGTGTAAAACAGATGCTGTGTTTGGTGTAACAGAAGTTTATTTGATATACTTTTAATCCTTTTCTAACCAATTTACTTCAAGGTGAATTTTTGATTTATGACTGCAGAGAAACATATAGGCTACTCATTAACGTGAAGGATAAACTGCAGTATGCTGTTTTTGAATCAGGTCATAACCAAAAAAGTTACATATATACTAATGACATACATTTACATTATTTGATATTCATGCTGTTGTGTGTGAAACAATACTGAATAGCATACATTGTGTAACCTCTAATTTTATTAGGCAGATCATTAGTTGATAATTCAAGGGATATCTATGAGTATTCATTAAAGTGGTTCACTGCGTAATTTTAGTAATTTCTCTAGTCATTCTAAATAGCCAGGAATCAGGAACACAGTTGCATTTTATTTGTTGTTTTGGCTGGATGGTCTGCCTGAGCCTATCACAATGTTCTGGCTCAAGATGGTTCACCTGCCCAAGAAACCTGCCTTATCAGACAGCTTTATTTAAAGTTTAATTTAGATGTAAGGTTACGGCACTTATTTACTCGGATGCGTGGCCTCAGAATCCAGAGTAAATCCTCCATTCTGCGTTGTCGTCTACTTGTAGTTATGCATCTTCTCACGTAGCAGCGACGGCGGAAGCAGAATGTCACAGTGTGGCCCGGCTCGGCTAATCTGCGGCGCTCTACAACCGACAACACGAATCGCCCCTTTCATTGCTGCGGCGCCGCCTGAGAATTACAAATGTAATTTCTGTGAGTGAGGTGAGGGATTAGGGAGATGGGGATTGGGACACTGATAATCCTACTAAGGCAGCACTGTCATCGTACGTCTGTTACCTTCCTGAAATGGGGTTCACACCTCCTTCTGTCCCCGTGACACCTAGGCGTTAATATGCTAACATTGTCTGAGATGTTAAATACGGTTTAAAAGGTCAGCGGTTTTAGAAGGGTTGCTAAGTATATGAATTCAAATTCCAGGTGTGTCGAGGGTTCAAATCTGCTTGTTAAAAGCTTTTTGGAGACCATGTTTAATGTTAAAATCCTTATGGATCCAGGGCTGTCACTATCGCTGACACTGTATCTCGCGTGGCATTATGAGAGCACGGTTGGTGCAGTTTCTGTCCATCCATTAGACTGCCTGGGGGGGGGGGTGTCCGTGAGCCAGAACGCTCCCGTGCAGGAAGATCGATTACTCCAACATGGGAGGGTCAAGGTTCTGACACCGAGGGAGGAAATGAAGCGGCGAGCAGAGTGACCGTGACTTGCCCCCCCCCCACCCACCCCCGCCCAGAACTGCGCGGCCCAAGCTGCTCATCGAAAACTTCATCAGCACAGTAATTAAGAGACACGATCAAACATGCTGTCGAATTTTAATTAAAGAAAAAATTTAATAAATGTTATAAATATTTAACCGCATTTACGTCAGCCTTGTTGGCAGACCGTTCCTGCCGTGAGGCGCTCTGTCTTTGTGCGTGCGTGTATAGGTCGTATATGTATTACATTGTGGGGACCAAAATGTGATGAAAAACCTGCTATTTTGAGCTTGTGGGGCCATTTTTTCAGTCCCCACAAGGGGAAACCCTATTTATCCAAAATGTAACCAAAAAACTAAAATTTCCAAAAGCATTGTATTTTGTTTGGTTACTTATGATTAAGGTTAGTGCTGGGTAGGGGTTAAGGTTGTCATAGAATTATGGTTATACGGATATAAATGAATGAAGAGATGCCAGAATCTGCCATAGTGTGTGTGAGTGTGTGTGTGTGTGTGAGAGTGACATAGAGGAAGAGAGAGAGAGACCTCCACTAGCCTGATATTGAGTGCCTTTCTCCTCATATGTTTCAAATCCCTCATTCTATGGTTCTGCTGCCATCAGCATGTGGGGCAGTGTGTGGGCCAGGCCTGTGTGCCTGTAATCAAAAGGTTGCCAGTTCAAGCCCAGCCTCAGCATGCCAGTAATTCCTTGAGCAAGACCCTTAACCCCCAGCTCCCTGGGTGCCACCATGGGGTGGCTGCCCCTTGTAGACAACTTACTCTATGAAAAAATAGAGCAAGTTGTGGGAGGCGTAAAGACAATATCCTTATGGGGATCAATAAAGTATCAATTATTTTTATTCCCAGTAAATCCAGTCTGCCTTCCTACAGCTCACATCCCCTGTTCTTCATTTACTTGAACATGACCGGCTCTGTTCATGGATGCTGATGCTGTTGGTAGCATCAATCTATAAACTGGCGCTTTTTAAGCCAGTGTCTATATCGACAGGCCGAATGCCTGAGAATTTCACACTTTGGCTGTTTTTGGGATGTGGAGGGGACGGGAGCCAGTGATTTTTAGGGGGGATGTGGAGGGGACGGGAGCCAGTGATTTTTAGGGGGGATGTGGAGGGGACGGGAGCCAGTGATTTTTAGGAGGGATGTGGAGGGGATAGGAGTCAGTGATTTTTAGGGGGGATGTGGAGGGGATGGGAGCCAGTTATTTTTGGGGGATGGGAGCCAGTGATTTTGGGGGGATGTGGAGGGGATGGGAGCCAGTGATTTTTGGGGGGACTTGGATCTTGCTTGCCAGTACTGGGTTGGCACAGTCTACATTCTCTGCTCCTCTGATTAGCTTTCTACTTGGTCAGTTTCATTTTGCATAGTCAGTATTTTAAATCAAGTGGGTATATTGATATTCCATGTTTAAAGCAGACCTGTTAAAAAGCACTTTTAATTTGCACCTTCTTAAAGAATCAAGGACACATACAAGGACACTGGCAGAAAGAATTAGATGCATCTTTGAAATTCACAGCCTTCCCCAGTTGGTGATTGAGAGTACAGACCGCGTGTGAGATGGATCAGTGATCTGGCCATGATTGCGCGTTCTGTGTGCCAGGTCCATCCGCTCTGGAAAAAGCTCAGGTGACAAGGTTAGGCAAACCAGGTCCCTCTGCTGAATTCCCTAAAATGTACGCTTGCACTTTTTCAGTTTCTCGTCAAGGCCGTCCTGTCCCCTCTTCCAAAAAAGTAAACGTGCAGCAGAAATGTACGGCCCGCTTCGAGAGATCCGGAGCCTCGCCTTCTACGCATCCCCCTAGACGAGTCCGCGGTTGCTGCCAAAACACGACGGATCGGCCGATGATCAGTATGCAGGGCTATCGCATCGAAACACGGTAAACTTCATTATTAATCCGACGTTTTTCTATTATGACAGCGCATAAAGGACTTGTAAGTACACATCAGTTTATGGGGGATGGAGCATGTGGCTTTGAGTTGCAAGTCTATGTTACCGGTTACTGTCATAGTTGCCTGCAGGAGGTATAAATTGCGATGTGCTGGTTTGTTTTGCCTACAATAGTCTCCTGATGTCAGCGCTGAGAGCTAAAGAGCAGAGTCTGCTTTGAGTTTTATTTGTCTTCCTAAAGCCACTGGCCTGTGTTGTGTTGACTCCTTCCCTGCCTGGACCCATTACTGCTGAATAGGAAAACCCCAATTATCTGTCTTCCCTGCTAAAACTCTGAGTCACGCGGCTCAGCTGGTGGTCTCTCGCATTTTACTGCAGTGTCTCCGAGCCTCAGCGAACAACACATTGCCAAGGCTGCTGGTGGTCAAAGGGAGACATCTAAGCCAAGGCCCAGGGTGGGGATCTGGTGCTGCGCCGCGGCGCCTGAGTAGCTGGAGGAAAATGGAGCCTATTAATAGCTGTGTATCCTCTGCAGGTTCTGTGACACATGCATCCGTCCATCTGCTAATCTGCATCCTGGTCAGGGTCGCGAGAGAATACAGGGCCAGTTCCAGGCAGCGCAGGGCATGAGGCTGGGGTTCGGGATGCCAGTGCATGACAGGACACACACACACACACACACACACACACACACTGCATGGGAGGCATCAGTTTTTCTGGATAGGGGGAGGTAACAGATCTATATCTATGTGCATATCTACATCTATATCTATTTATATACACACACACACACACACACACACACACACACACACACATACAATATGCAAAATAGCCTCAGTGAATGACCCATTCAGTAAATTGATTGCCTTACAAGAAACACATTTTGTGCTAATTAGCATGTGAAATATTTATCCTGTGAGGCACTGTACAGTGCCCTTCAGAGTACAACTCCTCAGCCGTTAATTGGACACATGCAGAACGGCACAGGGATTTCCAAACCAGCATTTTTGCACGGCCTCGTCCTCATCAAGCGCTGTCACGCCTATTGCTACGGCATCTATGGACCGGCAGAACTCGACAGTGCAGACGCTTCTGCTGGCAGGGGCTGTGCGCTGATCTCAGTGCTGCCACCAGCTGGCCATAGTTCGTTAAGAATTTGAAAGTGAGCCAGGGTCCTTCATATTTACGTTTAGCCTTCAAACTGGGCAGCATTAATTCCCGAAGAGAGGAGAATGAAGTGTGACTGGAGACGTACTGAAGCGAGTATCGTAGGTGGCTATGGTGGTGCAGGAGGTAGTGCTACTGTTTGGCAACCGGAGGGTTGCAGGTTCGAGCCCCGGGTCCTCCTGTCCCCATTGAAGTGTCCTTGAGCAAGACACTGAACCCCAAATTGCTCCTGGTGAGCCGGTTGGCACCTTGCATGGCAGCCTCCCCCACCCTTGTATGACTGCAGGTATGAATGGGTGAATGTGAGGCGTAGTGTAAAGCACTTCCGTTAAAAGCACTATATAAATGCCGTCCATTTACCATTTATCTCTGCATCACTGAGGAGGTCCTACGACTCATCACAGAAACCTGATACCTCTGACATGTGTTCCGGCAACTTGCATCAAGATGTGTGTCTCGGTCAACTCAGCACCTTATCATGCAAATTTACACACCTACACCAATGTATCCTTTTGGATAACTGAAATAACTGCATACAAAATATGTATACCTACAAGTTCTACCAATGTTTACATCGGTCCACTAAAACCTTTTAGCTTTATACTTTTCAAGATCAACTCGTGCAGCTACCTTCTGTTAGGACAGATGCTATTTTAATAAAATTAATGCATTTAAAATCCCTAAGTTGAAAAGCTTAAAAAAATCTTCAAAGAAGCATTTAGGATTTGATTTGAAATGTTTTCATAAGTATGAAAGGCTCGGCACTAGAGGCTGAGAGCTGGGGGATTGATTAGCCGCATTTAATCAACACGCACCCGGCGGGGGGGCAGGAGTGGGGTGGGGGGTCGCTTCTGGGGTCGAGCTGAGAATCACACTCGTTCGCGGCTCTCCGTGCCAGACTGGGAAGCCCCTCCCCCATCTGAGGACCTTGGAACATCACGTCCAGCTTTGATTTTTCGCAGGGAGGCACAGAACTAGCCGGAGATTTGTGCCGCCAGCAGAGTCCGTCCGGCGGCTGCGTTCTGCGTCTCCTCCCAGGGGAGCGCTGGGTACTGCGTCTCCTACGCCGAGGAAAAGCGGCTCCTTGGCACCTGGCCTCTGTCAGCCTCACTCCTCCTCCCACAGGGATCCAGCCCCCGCAGGCAGAGTCGCCCCAAATCCCCGGAAGCCCCCGGGCTCCCCGCACTTCCCCATGGCCCGCCGATCTTGATCTCCACTCCCCTCCTCGGGGCGTCCTTGGCTCCCGAGTGCGCTGGGCTCGTCATGAGGGTGTCAGTGGCCTCAGACTGGCCGCCCCCCCAGCTGCTGTCGGACTCGGCTTCGGATACGGCCGCTACGACACGTCGCTTTAGATAATGCGCAGAGCCCGGCTCAGTGGGCTAACTGAAAATGATAAACATCCGTGTCTTTGAGCAGAGTTTATAACACCCAAGAAGCCCAACCTTTCCCTTCCCAAAGTTCGGCTTAACGATCTACAACGGGAACCTCCCCGTCCTTGAACGGGTATTAAAGCGACGGAATGGCCGCTCTGCGAATCGGGCACCGAAACCCCACGAGATCTGAGTGCCACCTGTGTGATCGGCTTTCTCCCTGGGCCCATGTTCGGGGGGGAGGGGGGCACCTAACCAATCGACTCGCAGCAGACAGGATGACTGCAGCACAACGGAATTCAGACACAAACGCTGACAGCAGCGGGCAGACTTAACAACGAATCCTCCTTTTCCTGTCTCATGGTTTATCGAGGGGGGGGGGGGGGAGCAAGTTCGAGGAGACCTAGTTTATCGAGGAGTGGCATTACAAGTGCAATTACCGCCGTGCTGCGAATGCGATGCCGTGGAACATTAATCCCGAGCCGCATGCGGCAAAGGGATCCTCAAGGTTCCGTGCGGTTCTGGGTCCTCCCCGCTTGCTCAAAGTGCCGACTGACTGCATGGTTGTGCGAGAACGGCATCCCTGAACAGGCAAGCAAATCCGGAACAGTGTGAACCACATAAGCATTGCCAATTAGCTTGGCTGAACACCCTCCAGTATCATTTTTTAACCCGCTGTCGTGTTCTTTAAATAATTATCCATGTTTTATGTATTGCTTGTGCATATAATATAGATTAGCATTCCCCAACAGTATTTTGGCATTGGCTGCATTAATCCTCTTTGAATTCAGCCTAATTAAATTATGATCGAAAGAAGCGGTTTGTAATTCTGCATAAAAACAGTCTATAAATACGAAATCAATATGAAGTGAGGGCCAATTAACTGATTGGTTTGTACGTCACGGATTAGGAATGTTAAAGGCTCAGTGCTTTCGATGTGGGGGTGGGGGGTGATGTGGGGTGATTTCCAAAGCCAGGCTCGCTCCGCACGATAAGCTCGGTGCTGCAGGGTGGGTGGGGGCCACGCCATCTGTCTGGCGGGGTCATCCATGGTGGATTCCTTGTAGTGCATGTGGGATTCCACTAGGCGATCTATACTGATTTGTTTTTTTTCCCCTCCAAAAGAATATACTAGAAACCCGATAATTTTCGTTTTCTGAAGAAACTCCTGAAAGCGTTGCAGTCCCTCCGAGGCGCCGGAGACGCCAGGCCTATCAGGAGCGCCTCTTACAAAGGAGAGAGAGAAAGAGAGGAGTGAATTTTTCTCTCACTTAACACCATTTAATAGCCCGGCCTGCGAGACAGCAGGCACATCAGAACATGTATCTTCCCTATTTTTTTTACTGTCTCTTCTTTCTCAAGCTAACGATTCGCTGTTAAAGAGCTTCCCACAGCACCCCCAATCCATTTAGCCCCCCCCCCATAAAAAAACACTCCTTACTCATATGGTCTACCCCTTACTCTTCGTTTACTCCAACCTATTTGAGGTAGCAGGTTCTGATGGATGACTGGGCCGAACTGGGGGGTGGGGGGGGTTACAGTACATTTATGTGCTGCAGCGTTACAGTACGGCCCCACAGCTGCACCCCAGACAGAGCATCACCCCAGCATCTCATACCACAGCTTGGCCGTTCTGGTACTTTCCATCCCGGCCAGAACAAACCACGACCGTGTCCAACACCACAACTGGAGCAGATGTGGCCCAGCTCCCAAACATCTGTGTGAGAAATTTCAATTCGTTGCCTCCTTCCCACACAATCGATCATCTTTTTCCCTTCCCTCCCCTCATTTGGATTTTAACATACAGCTGGGTACCGGCGCGGGGAGCCGTGTGGAGGATGGAACTACTGAACCCCTTTGTTTGTGGCCAAAAATGCATCCCGTTAAACCCCACCCCCCCACTGTGCAAAACCTGCTCTCGGAAAGAGCCTGTGTCAATAATTAGCTGTGAGGCTAAGAGTGAAGCTTTAAAAAACCCCAAAAAGTAGACAAAGGGACACCCAGGCCTGAATGTGCCTCGTACTGCTGGCGTGGAGAAAAAATCCCAGTCCCCCCCCCCGAGCTGTAGACCCCAGTTCCATGTAAATAAACAGCAGACTGTTTATACTGAGTCACTGTGAGCTGTATTTTTCTTAATAAATACCTTCAGCACAGGTTCCGCACACATGTCAACAACCTGGGGTCAAAGGTCAGGCGCTGTTTACCTTATTGACTTCAAGCACTTCCCTCCTCTCGTCGCTGGCGTAGCGGCTCTGCTGAGCCGAGTGCTCGTCCTGTTTGGAGTCCTCCTCAACATATGGGATGAGCTGCTGTAACAGACAAACAAAGAAAAGGTACGTTTTTTTTTAACATCATACTCGAAGGTGTATCTCAGCTGCATTTTAATTGCATTGATCTCAAAACCTGCCTCTGCTAACTAAGGGCAGAACTTGAGGTTCCTGTCCATCAGGCCATGGAAAACAGAAGCCAAGGCTAAAGAATTTGAAGAGAAACGCCCCTTTAGAGGCGGGGTCTAGAACAGCCAATAGGACGGTAGCTTCACTAAGCCACCTGGCAGTAATCGTGCGTGCCATGACACATCTGCCCCCCCCCCCCCTTCCTGTTACTCAGACAGCATAAACTCACAGCATACTGGCCCCCCAGTAAGGCTGCAAGAAAACAATGCTTGGACTACCTGAAGACCAGAATGCCATTCCAAAAAAAAACTTGAGCGATACATACAGACTGTCTGACAATTCAGAAAATCCTCCCTGCCTTTTGCTTGCCAGACTGACACCGAATCAGCAATCCAGTGCTGTGTAGTTTATCCCCGGCTTAATCCATCAGACTCCGCTGGCCTGTCATTTATTTGCTTTAAGTCACACTGACACCTGCTGGTGCAGACGGGGTACGGCGCCGGCAATGCCTCCGCGTCTAGGAGGATGGTGCGGCGGGAAGGGAAACATGATTGTTAGCCTTAGTCATTCATTCCATCCAAAGGAAAGCAGATAGGGGGTACTCTTTGATGTCTGTTGCTAAAGCAAACTGCTATACAGCAGGAATAAAGAACAAAGGTTTCAAAACAAACTGCTTGGTATTTGTTTGCGGGGGGAGTCAACCATGATTCATAAGCTGCACAACTAAGATGTAGCATATGTGGAATCCTGGAGGTAATAGCTGTGCTATACAGACCGTAACAGGGCAGAGATCTCCCATTTATCCACTATAGTAGGATGGATGTTGGGACGGGGGGGGCACCCAAAAAACCCTTCATCTCTCTGTCCAGGCGGCAAGCTGCACGCGCTCCTCTAAACCAGCGGGTCGCATGAAATTTATTGTCGTTAATGGCAGAACTAGCTGAAAAATCCGAGAAAGGAAATGCTCGTTCAGTCCGAAGCCGGGCAAATATCGAATGCGAGACGTGAATGTTTCTCTTGGCAACCGGGGGGCCAAATGTGCTGGAGCAGAAAGGTGCTGGTGAGTCACGGCGTGTCCTCGCCTGCCTGCGGATGAATGTGCCTCTCTGACGAAAATGGGAGAATCCGGCCAGAGGAGGGGAAAAAAAAAGAAAGTGAAATGACTCGGCCTCTTCCGACGTGAGAGGTGCCTGGAGCACGGAGGAGTCGGTCACTGACTTTTTGGAAAATGCTGACATCGTGCACTTTACCAGCTGTTCCTTAGTGAGACTGAGGCTAATTAGGCAGCTATGAGATAATGCTGCTTGGATAGGCTGCCTGCTCATATCTCATTCTCAATGGCTTCCATATTTACTGAGCACATTAGGTACTCTGAGTTTCTCTGCCGATCCTTCGAGACATGTGATCTTTAGCCCCCCCCCCCCCTTTCTCCAGATGCAACCTGTGACCGTTAGCCAGAGGAGTGTGGAGTGGGGGCAGGGTGATGGTAACTGATGTGTCATTAACTGGGAAAGTCCCTTGTTACTCCACGGAGGTTGACAAACAGGTAATTTGAAAGCAATAGCTGGGCAATGACTATCTGGCAGCCGGGGAGGGTGGGGGTCTGAAAATCATTATGTCTGCACCAGCAGCCCTTTGATACCCGGGGCCTCCAGCTGGCTATCTGGCCCTTTCCTTTGATTGGCTAATGAAGCGCGATGTCAGAAAGGAAATATGCGCTATCCTGTTTGCCAAGCTTTGCTAACGAAGGAGTCTGCAGATTCAGAAGTTCCACCAACTGTGAGCTTAAAGTACCGAAGAATGTTACATTGTATTATGTATCCCGATAAATCAAATGATACAGAAAGTGATATTTTCAGCGTAAATCACACTGATGACGACACTGTAGCTTGCCGATTATTGAATCACATATGTAAAAGAATGACATATCTGAAGAGAATTTCAAATAAGCAGTCAAATACATATGCTTTTATACCCAAATTGACATCATAATTGAGCACAGCTCATTTTTTTTGGACTTGGGGTGGGTGATCTTGCAGATTTTTTTCCGTGCATGGACATGTGACCAGAAATGAGGAGGGCTCCCCCCCGTGGCAGCAGTCCCATGTGAACCGGCCCTCCTCACCTCCACCGGCACGGGGTCCAGGCCGGCACAGTTCTCGTTGCACTTGTCGTACACCAGCCGCAGCTTCCGGAAGAGGACGGACAGCTGCCTTAGGTGTTCCTGCAGCTTCGCCAGCCTGTCCTGGTGCGTGTTGGGATGGTACGTCACGCCGTTTGGCAGCTGTGAAAGCGGCAACGCGAGTTCAGATGGGTCAGGCCTGCTGTTCGGGGCCAGCAGTGACATCGTGAACGCCGTCAAGGACAGAAGGATGAAGGGTACGATCCAGGGCCGTCCGGGGTAAAAAGCAGGGGCGCCGAACTTACCTGCATGTTCCTCAGCAGCTGGAAGATCTCCATGGTCCTGAAGACGATGTCCTGCACGGTCTCCTGTCCGATGCGGCAGAGCGACGCCGTGTTGACCTCCCGAGCCGCCTGCGCCTGCTGCCCGGGGAAGGGCGTGGCCGTCATGCAAGCCCCGACCACAGGGGGCGTGGCCGTCATGCAAGCCCCGACCACGGGGGGCGTGGCCATGGCGACAGAGGCGGGATTTCGCTGCTGGAAACTACCCTGCATGGGCACTCAGCAGCATACCTGGGCATGAGAAATGCCTGAGTCTGAAATTAAAGTCCTAAAAGTGAAGAATACTAATATAAAAAAAATCTTAGTTTTCAACTATAAAAAGGATGTGCCAGGAATAATTGTAAGCATTAAATCATTCATCTGGTAGAGAGATCTTAATCTTACTTTATTTGCTTTAACAAAGTATACATTTCCATGAATTACATTTCTTTTTTGTTCCAGCTCTCGGACTACATTTTAAGTATTAAACTTTGCTTCAACAACCAGAAAACCACGTACTTAACTGCAGGGTCATTGATTAATCACTGTTTATTATACAGCGGTTGCTTACATCTCTTATGCGTTAAATAATATATGTTAAATAACAGACAAAAGTTGCTTAGACTTAAGTAATCTGACTTTTTAAATCTGAAATATGTCCAGCACGTCGTTTGGAATCATGCAGGGCTGTCAACTGTCCAGAACAGACCCAAACATTTTATATTGAATAAAGGGTTAAACGGTACGCACTCTATAACTGGAAGCCCCACACATATAACTAATTAATACCTTTAAAACTGCGTCATCCTTGTTTTATTTGCCATTTTTTGTTTTGCATTGTCCCATGCCCCAGCTTGTGGAGTGGTACAATTAAAGCGCCGTCACATTAATGGAGGACCGCTATCGCCCCTTAGTGCTGCACCTAAAAACAACCTTTACTCTGAAATAAAGGCAACCTGGACAGGGTGTATTAAATGACCTTTAGAATGGTTTAATCAGCAGGCCCGGGGTCCGCCGTGCGTTGTGACCGCTTGTTATAAAGCATCTGATGCCTCCTAAGCACAGCTGATTTCGAGCCTCAGGTCCCATATTACAAAGGCAGCGAAATGCGACGCGAAACTCGAGGCTTCTGCTAACCGCCATATGCTCCCGATATCCGGCGGACGGCAAAACGTTACCTGGACAATCGCTACTTTTGCGCAGTGCCGCGATCTACGGAGACAAACGCGCTGTTACTGTCAATACTGTACGGGGCTCATTTTTCCTTATGCTTCGATATCTCGGCTTGCGTCGCAGTTATCGCGAGATGTTGGCGTACTACCGCAAATATGATAGAAAAGTGGTCTACAATTATTTCTTTGCACCGCGCTAGATGAATGTTTTTCAAAATAATAGACGAAATGTTCGAGTTACACGATGGTTCCGTGGATGGTACTGTTTAAGGTGCTAATCCCCATTCCATTTATTATGTTTGCATGTTTTTCCACCGGTGCTCCTCCCTCAGGAGAGACACCAGTTCCCATTATTATTGTGTGAGTGTGTGCGCTGTGAGAAAGTGACATCCCTTCCAGGGGATACTTGCGCCCCATCCTGACAGAAAGGCACCCCAACCTTGACCTTTCCCAGGATAAACTATTAAAAAATTAATGGAGTTTCCACATGAAAATGTAAAACGTAGCATGTGCATGATGTTGTAGTTTAACATTGGTTACAAATGCAAAAACTCAAATTCCCCTCTTTTCTTGACTTTACGGTAATTGCCCACTATCAGTCATAAAGCGGCACCTGCTGTTCAGAGTTATGTTTACCAACGTTGTCTGGGGTCTTACTCCTCAATGGTCTACAAACGTAATTCGAACGCTAATAATAGCTATAACAAATAATTATCACTTGTTATATTACTGTTAGTTATAATATTTCTAAGTAGCACCTGCACCAGTCAGAGTATATCCATTTGATTATTAGTTCGCTTCATTATTATACAAATATATAGTATATGTAGTTCAAACAGTTTCCCCTAATTGTAGTTTTTCATAAGTATTTACAATCAATTGTTGTTTGAAGTAGATATATTTTGCTATAAAATGTAAAGAGCTATATTATGGCAAGGTAGGTTTCAGTTTTGTGTCAGTTCAGTTCAATTTTGTATTGTAGCCGTGCAATAATTTCTTAGTCTGGGACTTTGGTTATGGCGCCCTGTGCCACATGGTACACAATACCTGGCAACTGTTCAAACCCTTTAGTGTGAAATTACCTTAAGACAGACTCCAAAAGAGCATTAGCTTGTTTCCCACCAAACGAACCGTGACTATTAGAGCACCCGGCAGTTTCATGATGACCTCTCCATCTGTTACATGCTAAATTTGGAGATAACGTGTATGTCATGTAACACATCATCTGATTACCACCGAGCTTTAGGGGGAAAAAACAAGTAACGTCATGAATTTCGCCTTAAACTCAGGACAGTGCCTTTCTAATTAATAAATACACCATTTGCTAGAAATTTGACTCTGGAAAGCACGTCTCGGGAAACGATATCCAGCCATAGCTTCTGAGCACCTGCTAAACCCGCTGTACATTAAGGGGGATCGGCAGGACGAAGTGCAGATCTTAGGAAATGTGAACTCCATAATGCCTCTTCTGGGGATATCACAGTAACTCGGATTATCTGCAGTATCCAGTGATCCGATGCTTTAATTAAACCAGGACTTATCTTCTTTGCGGGTCAGGAAAAAGGCGCCCTTACCCAGTGCACAGCACATTCCTCTGGTATTTCCCTAAGCAAACTAGCGATGCTGAGCGCCGGACGCGCTCGGGCTGTTTATTCATATGCATATCGGCGCAAAGAGCAGATAAAACGGGCCGAGAGCCGAACAAGAGGTATCAGCCATTTGCCTGCTGAGAATCATGACAACGCTAATTGCAAGTACAAAGGTAGCAGGATTAGGGGCTGTAAGTAATTTTAGTGTCCTGCACAGCATTTGCAGTAGTGGTATATAGCTTTACATTGGCTTGAATTCTGAAACACAATATAAGAGAAGTGCATGACACATGGAAAGAGGAATTTGCCTGTTTGGAAGGTGGCTTACAGCTCCAGGAAAAGGGTTATTATATCCCAGACATACAAATATCAAGTTTTCGCCTGACTCATGTATACTTCGGTTTATATGCCAGGCTGGTGTTACCCTTAAGCGATTAGGGTCTGTTTCTCTGCCTAACACAGGAAAAGCATGTATGCAGAGTCTGTGGAGTTGTTGCTAGTTATTCCAATAACTGTAAAGTAATACAGTAATAATTCTGGAGCACCTTAACCTATTTCATGGGGCATCTGCCACCCCCCGCCCCCCATGGAATGGGGGCAGTGTGAGGTTGCTGAGACAGACCACTGACATCGCCTGCTTGCTGATGAGCAATGTGCATTCTTACACTGTCATAGCAAAAAAAAAAAAAAACACGCCATTTTATTGACCCCGCTATTACAAACATTACGTACAGTTAAAAAAAAACAGTACAGCCACCTTGTCACTTAATGGTTTAACAGTGGGCGATTGCACAATTTTCCTCAGTAAAACATTGCACAAATAACTGCTTTGGAGAATGACAGTTGTTTGTTTATATAGGGCGCAAGGCTGGGGTGCCCTCTGGTTTGGATGCCAGCCCGTTTCATGGCACATACATGCACAGACAGACACACACACACACACACACACATAATCACACAGATGCTAGTTAGCCTAACCACATGTCTTTGGACTGCATGGGGGAACCTGTGTGTCATGAGTAAAATAAGCAACCACCATACAAACGCAGCGTGTGTGGGAGTCCGACCTCCCAGGCCTGGAGCCGCAAGGCAGTGTCTGTGCCATTGTCTGTTCCAGTAGCAAACATTAACTTTAAAAAATGCTAAATCGATTTCTTTTGAAAAATATCTGGCACATTTTCTCATTAAAATGCTGTGAGAAAAAACAACATAATACATTAAAGTTACACTTTACTTGAGGGGACACAAGCAATGTAGTATTATGCTACTATCTATGTAATAATTAACCACAGATTAAGTGTTACAAACTGATATCATATTTGTTCATCATTAATGAATTATGACATCTTTTATGTCAAGCAAGTACATATTTGTCACTATATCTGTTTATTATGTAAATTTGCTTAAGGAACTAATGAAGAAACAAGTAATGAATGACACAAGTGAAGTTCTGATCTCATGTTTGTTAACCACTAACATCATAAAATCATCTTTCATCTTAAGTAGTAACTATGTTTGTTCATGATTTGTCCATGCTTTGTACTGAGTTAACTGAATTACTACTAAATATTTGTGTTTTCCTCAAGTAAAGTGTTACCTCCATTAAGATAAACCCCAGTCATATTAGTATGGCTTGAGTTTGTTGGTATATTGCTTTCAGAGCTGGGGGTTCTGTCTTGGGAATATGTGGCTCCCGTGTCTACCAGGAATGGCAGTTGTTTGTCCATGACCATAAGGGACAGTAAATATGTGCAAAGGGATAAGAGGAGCTGACTCTCTATGCTAAATCCTGCCCCCAGGCAACAAACTACCTACAGCTGTTTATTGAGGGGGAATCCTATAGAATCCCAGGATGCCCCAGTAGTAACTGGCAGTTCCCCTGCCTGCCAGCTCCACCTTGCTGCCAGGGTCAGCCGAAGCGTCCTTCCGTTAGGGCGGGGCTACTGCTCGGGGTCCAGACACAGGCCACACCCCTGCCTCTGGTCGGACTGCCTCTCTAGCTGAATGGTGACGGAGTGGAAGCCGTAGGTAGTGAAGCAAACCTGATTGATCTCCTTGAGCACCGGCTGTGGCTCCACCGTGTCCTCTGTGGGGTGGGGGGGGGATGGGGGGGCAATAAAAGGTCAGTCTATCAACCGACACACCACCCACCCTTAGTGGGGTGTCAGATATGTCCACACATTATACTCCAAACACTCAGCGCGCACCTTCTAGCACAACTAGACTACAGTCAGACCTGCTTCTATGACCGATCGCTCCGTTCTGGTAAAATCCCAGTCAGGCGCGTCACTTTACCTAAAGCCACATGAGCGGACAGGACAGCTTGGTTCATGGTGAGGGCCCAGAGGTGCAGGTCGTGCAGAGCTGCCACTCCCTTCACCGACAGGATCTTGTCTCGGATCTCATTGTACTTCACCCCACCCGGAGCACCTAAACAACCCAACAGAGGTGGGGAATCAGGCGGGGTGCAATTTACCTGCATCATTCATACGGTCTAGGGATTCTTTTATCACAACTGACAGCTAGAACACTGCTATAGCATATTACAGGTTGGAGTCCAATCATCGAGCACCCGGTCACCTAAAGAAGGCCCAGAATGGACTGGGGTCCCACCCTCAAATTTGTTCAGTGGATTATTCAACAAAAAACACCTGTTCACCATGTTGATATTGTAAATAAATGTGTATTATTTTCCATCTATCCACCTTCCATCCAGGTCAGGGACACGGGACATGTAATTGTAATAATATTTTTTGATTTATGAATTCAAAGCAGCAAAGCAGCAGACTTTACCTTCCATGAGAACCACCAGGATGTCTCTCATAATGGTGATGGTGGTGCCCAGGACGAAAATGGAGAAGAGGAATGTGCAGATGGGGTCGGCCATCTTGTACTCCGGCTGCAGAACACAAAGCATTCATTATCGGATTTACTTTTTATTTTCACTGCATAGTGATGAAAAATGATATCCTCTGTAGTGTTTCGTGTTTGTAGCAGAGCGATACACGTCTGTTTTAGAATGAGGATCACACTGTCCCCCATACAGACACAGAAAACAGGCAAACCGTTTGACAAACACCGTCACTGCGATTTAAAGGCTGGGGGCCAAAGAGCTAACGAATTAGCAATATGCTAATTTGTCTACAGTCTGGGCAGCAGTGCTAACGTTGAAAGTGTTTCTGCTGGGCTACGTGATGCCGAACCCAATTTCCAAAATGAGAGTCTTTGGATGTCAGCCTTTGTTTTTTAGAAAGGATGTTGAGCATGGCAGGACCCCAGGGAAAAGCACAGACGGCAGACTAACAGGTGGCCACCACCTATTGACCCCCCCCCCCCCACCAACCAGCCCCCTACACCAGCTGTCAGCCTTGACCCCCCCCACAACCTTGAAGAAGATGATGATGGCGCTGATCAGTACGCTGATGCTCTGCAGCAGGTCCCCCACCACATGCACGAAGGCCGCCCGCACGCTGGCGTTGGCCTGTGGCTGCCCGCCCATGCCAGGTTTTCCGTGTCCATGCCCATGGGAGCCGGAGCCCCCGTGACTGTGCCCGTGTCCAGACTGGTGCAGGGTGAAGGCCATTCTGCGTAGGAGACACAGTGATGAGGCCTGGGACCGCTGGCACTTACCCGCTCTGCCCTGGGTGCCCTTCCTTAATGCGTTACTGCAGTGCTTCCCAGTCCGGTCCTCGGGGACCCATGGCCGATCCACATTTTTGCTCCCTCCCAGCTCCCGGTAGAGAGCAAGAACATGGATTGTCTGTGGGTCCCCACATCCAGATTGGGAAACACTGCATTACTGTGTTTTGACAACTAAGGGATCATGGGAGATTTGGACAGAAACTGTAGGCCATTACCCAGCGTCCATGTGTGGTCCTAAACAGTATGCAGGTTCTTCAACAGTATACCAAAGTAGTTTGAGGTATTATAGACAGGGGAACAGAGCCCAGATTGGAAGAAAAAAGAACTAAATTTGGGCGAAAAACCTGAGAAAGATAAATAAAACATCAACGTCACGCTGATCAGATTAAACAAAACCAAAAGGGTTAAAGCTCCCAGCTTCCATTGTAGCTACGCATAATTAGCCATGTAGCGGGACGCTCACATGATGTTGGCGATGACAGCACAGCTGGAAGTGATCAGCATGACGGTGCCCTCGATCGCGTAGTCGTCGTCGATGAGCCGTCGGACGGCCAGATACACCAGCACCCCCGTCACCAGCCAAATCGTGAACACTGACAGCAGAGCGCCGAGGATTTCTGAAGCGGGCAGAGACGAAGGGGGGGGGCACACCGTCGGGAAACATGATCAGACGCACGAGATTTGACAATTTCCACGGTAGGAGCACTAGTTATTCGGAAGAGGAATTAATATGGGGACTATGTCGCATGCTGTTTAGAAATAGGAGCCCGAATTAGCATATTGGCAGGTAGGCTCGCCTGCTCGGTGCCAGCCAAAGCTTAACGCCCGGGTGGGGGGTCTGGAGGAGAGCCACAGGGAGCAGAGGCTGATGAGGAAGCTGGTGAAGTCCACCATCAAGTGGGCCGCGTCCGTCATCACTGCCAGGCTGCCGGCAAAGTAGCCACCTGTAGGAACACAAGGAAGAGCCAGAGTAAGAAAGAAGCAGGTCTGGCAAGAAAGAGGCAAGAATGTCGACGCCGGCAGATTCCGACCCAGGATTTCGCCGACCATGAAGAGCAGGCAGATGACGGCTACCAGGTACAGCCTCCTCCTCGCCTGCCGCTTCTCCCTGTCCCTGTCCTCGAGCGCGCGGCTGTTGTCGTGGCAGTGGCTGATGGCACTGTCCTTCTGCCGTGTCTCCTCGTTTGGCACACTGCAGAGGGAAGGAGAGACAGGAGGCGTAAGAACAGGAAATGGCGAAAAAAGAACTTGAAAGAAAGGGAGAGCTTTGAGGAGATCACAGGTCCGGGTTCCTCAGAACGTTTTCCTCCCAGTGTTCATGAAGTGTTTGTCTACCCAACAAACCATCCATCTTCAGTAAATTCTTACTAGCATTACCGTGATCCAGACCCAGTCCCTGGAATCTTAATCTGTAAAGCAGGGTACTTTCTAGACCTGACAGCCAGCCATTGTAGGCCACCCACTGGAAGATGATCTCTAAGGTACACCCCTTTTAAGATAAGACAAACTTTATTGGCCAAGGGGTAACTTCTCTTTCTCCGGCCCAACGATATCCAATGTGGTTTCAAAAATTTCCACAGAATTTCTCTGGTTGGGTAATCAGAATTTCTCCAGAAATGTTAAATGTTAAGTGGATTAAAGTTTGAGTTTGCCAAAGCAAAACAAGGAATGTAAATCACTTGCTAGGTTTATTCCTGTTCTTTCGGTGTCATGTGGGATTCATCTGGCAACTCCAGTTTCCTCCCACAGTCCAAAGACATGAGTTTAGACTAACTGGCATCTCTAAATTGTATGTGATATATGTGTATACAAACTGTAATGTGTGCGTCCTAGACTGGCAAGACTAGCATTGTGAGGGCATTTGCTGGTGTGCTCTCTTGTACTGTATAGTCATGTCCCTGCCATGGATAGCATTTTTATATCCCAGTTCAGACAGGACCATCCTGGAGAATTAAAGGAACAGCGTAGCGTGTGACTCTGTAAGTTAGCGCCTCTGCCCAGAAGGTTGTCGTTTCAAATCTCATGGGTGACAGATTAATCATTTGGGCCCTAGTTAAGGGCTTTAAGCTGTGTGTGTCTGTCTCATAGAAGAGCAAAGTGGAATATGTGAAAACTACATTCCGCTATACTTGTGCTTGATCAATGGTAAATAAAGTATCATCAATCAATGCAAATCAAAGGTTCCCTGCAGGCACTATAGCAGGGCATATATAATGTGGACCTACCTTGGTTACAGACCATCTGTAGAAAATGCTGCTGGAAATTGAGTAAAAATGTTTTTGGTGCCCAAAAGTAACACAGCAGCCCAACCCCTCACCCCCCACCCCAAGACTGAGAAAAAGATTTTAGTGTAAAGGATCATTCATATTTTAGCCACAAGATGTGTCCATGTGACACATTTTTGGCTGAAGGCAAATAAATGAATCCTTGCCATGGTATATTATTTATTTTGGTTTATTTTGAACGCTTTCTAAACACTGCATGAATCATGTGATTCCACAAGGCGTATCTGCTTTAATGTGCAGGGTATGTGAGCGTATATAAAACGTAAAAATAATAATAATAAAAAAAAAACATTTTCTGCGTAATTTAAAAATAACCTGCGCACCCCAATAATTAGATTATCCAACTGTTAATATGGTAACACTTAATCAGTGACTGAAAAACTCGTTTTTAAATAGTAGCAGTGATTAAAAGATGATTGCTTCAATCATTGACAGTTGCACAAACGAGAACAATCTAATTACATTATATTAACTGAATGTTAGTCTAACTTTATGAATTACGAAATACTGAAAGACTGATCACCATTGGGCTTACTTTAAGAAAATTAATACCGTTGATTCCAGCGGTCTCCAGATATTAAGACCATCAGAATTCCTTCTCTGGTATATATGTGATGTCTCCTCTAATGTACCAAGTGTCAGTTATAATAAGAAAAATATGAAATGTATACAATTATAACGCTTCATTTTGGTCAGTGGAAAGTTAACTGCGTCCGCACCACTGTAAAAGTATTACAACTTTGCACACTGCCAAAAGAGATCCGTGTGTAAGGAATCAATATTGTGCAATACTTCTGGCAAAAGATGTTACAAAGCCCTTTATACATAGGCTTGAATAAAGAAATCCTTTAAAGAAAAACAGATTGAAACGTTTAAGTAATATAATGGTCAGATATATGACGTAACAGTTATGCATGACAACAGCTTAACGTCAATGCTAGGGGTGCAGTGCAATGAAACATCACCAAATATTTCGTTATATACAGTATTTTGAATAGGGCAACAGAGGAGACAGTTATGTAATTCTAGAGGTTCCTGTTTCTGCAATTAGGCCTATTCAAGTGCTGCTATTCAATTACTGCTCACAATTCAGTATTATTCAGTTATTTAGGAATATAAGGCAAGCGTAATATCAAACAAGCAAAAGAAGAACCACTCAAAATA
The DNA here is from genome assembly GCA_015164015.2 of Brevimyrus niger. Taxonomy (NCBI): domain Eukaryota; kingdom Metazoa; phylum Chordata; class Actinopteri; order Osteoglossiformes; family Mormyridae; genus Brevimyrus; species Brevimyrus niger. The sequence continues at coordinate 10,481,382 of JAABNY020000046.1, forward strand.
AAAAATAAAGCTTTACCTTCCCATAGAGATGGTGTACATATTAGCTTCTTTCTTGGAAACCAAGTGAGATTTTTCTGGATCTTTCCCGAACATCTCTAAAAGTTAAAAGTACTAAAACTGCTATGCAGTTGTTCAAAATGATAATAAACTGTTGTGATTAACTTAACGATGCTATATTTCCTTGAAATACTAATTTTGTTTTTGTCAATTAACTTTTCTTAGGTTTTTTTATTGTTATATAGCTGCAAATAAGAATACTTTTTGTCGGTGCCTATTTTTTTTCTACGTATGAATTATTAATTTCAGCTGATCTTCGGCATCTTCCGCTGGGGTGCTTTAACGTGTGAACGGAGCAAACGGCGATATTTGAAGCCTTGTGACTGGGAACCGTGTGCAAACTCGCAGGCTGCTTGCAGCACCTTGCACAAGAAGCGGAGGGAGGGCGAAGGAAACAGGACGCGGCGCTATTATTTACACGGCACCCAATCGACCGGCCGTGGTGCTGCGTGCTGTTTGGAAAAGGACGAGATTAGCGAATATAACTCACTGAGACGGACAATAGTAAATACCATCTAGTATATTGAGTAGATTAAAAGCAGCCTACATTATCTGTATGGACAAATTTTGACATGTAATGATTCAGTGAATAAATTATATTATACACAATAAATTGTGTATTTAACATGAAGAAATCTGGGCTTTTTATGTGAGAATTTGTTTCCTGGTGGTAATCCTTTATCTCGAGGAATGATTTGTGGTGCTTTAGTGGGCACTGCTGCAGCCTCGTGACTCCACGTTTGGAACTTGCGCGGTGTCTGCGTGCAAAATCTCGTGGTTGAGTAAATTTGTATTACTCAGGTGTTCATAGTATGCTCTGTAGTGGACTGGTAATCTACGCTGGGGAAGGGTGTATCTTTATGTTAAACACTGGAGGGTCTCCACCCATTTTATGATTAAATGGGGGGAGGGGGTGTATTGGTTGGTTTTAACTACTAAGGGGGTTACAACACCCCCCACCCACCCTGTAATTTATTCCCATTCCTTGTTGTTCGGCAGCTTTGACATCAGTTATGTAACTTTTTCAAATTATTATTTTACATGGCACATGGTCTTAAGCAATATGCTTCATGTACCTACCCTGTAACAAATTGCTGTAGTTTTTACAGTAGCATTCACCAGTAAATTACTGTTTTATAATTTTACAACGTGTAACTGTACTTTGCAGTGCATCATGGGTAAAAAAAGCATTACAGTATTTTTCACAATGTCACAAGTCTCATGTTTTAACTACATACATTTTACAGTCAAATCATGCTCCGCTTTTTTACCTTAGATATAGTGTCTTATCAGAACTCATTAGCCTTTTTATACAGAGCCTTTTGAGTTTTCTGGCTATAAGAGTCAGTAAAAATAAATTCTATTGCTATCTATAGCTAATGTTTTGGATTTAATTCACATATTTTCTGACATTTTTCACAACGCACCAGTACAGATAGTATGACAGAAGACGTGGAATCATTGCATGTTTCAACAATGGCAACTCACTTTTTAGGAAACAGAACTATTTCAAACAGTGCTCATTTTGCACCCTCTATAACTGCTACGGGTTTATTTATGTTTATTTCAAATTTTGTTAAACTGTCCATCTAGCTAGTCTCCTGCTATCTGCCAGCAAATTGCACGTCGATGGACAAAAACTCTGGTTGTAACACTATCCTGCCATCATCACAGAGTCAGAGCAGAGACGAGTGCCCCTTTTGAAAACCCATGTGTATATATTTCAAATTTTATTTCTTGTATAGTGTAATTTATTGTTTGTATAGTGTCATTTATTGCCTGTGTACTAGGGAGTCTCAAGTGGCTGGAAACAAATTCCTTGTGTGCCCCCAGCACACTTGGTGAATACAGCTGATTGTGATTCTGATTCTGATCCTGAAAACAACGGGAGAGATTGTCATCTGCTCGCCAGGACATTTTTACAGGTTAACTAGCTGTGCGGACGTGTGTGCAGTGAGACAACTTGCGAGAGATCGACAGGAGGCTGTTTAACTTTTGCCATCATTTTTGGTATCAGTTGTCATAACCTGTAATGGTCATGATGCAGAAACAAAAAAGTGATGTTTTGGCATTTTTTTCCCCCGGATATTCATAAGGACAGCAGGGAATGATAAAGATGAGGTCCAACGCATCCTGCTTCCCTCAGTGGGGGCAAAATGAGAGTGGATTATCCTCTTTTGGAACATGTGCATTTGCCATGCTTGTGATGTACTTCACAACGAAACAGCATATTGCAGGCTGATGTAAGTATTCAAAAACAGATGCACATTTTCCACAATTTTGTTTGATGGGTTAGTGCAGGGGTCTCCAACTCTGGTCCTGGAGAGCTACTAACCAGTAGGTTTTCTATCCTACCCGGCTTCTGATGAGCCACACTAGTTCTCAGGTAAATACCAGGAACAGGTGTGGCTCATCAGAAGCCAAGTAGGATAGAAAACCTACTGGAAGGGGTCTCCACCCATTTAGTGATTTTACAGGGGGGAGGAGGGTGTATTGGTTGGTTTTAAGTACTAGGGGGGGTTACAACCCCCCCACCCACCCTGTAATTTATTCCCATGCCTAGTGGGGTGATCTGTACTGTACTATCTGGGATAGGCTCCTGATTCACTGAAACCTTGTGCTGCATAATTAAGATGGACAGATGAATGAAGGGGTTTGAACAACATGAAACCTTTTGAATGAAACTTGTTTGGTCATTTATCTGTGGAAGCTTGAAATCATGATGCTGTGCAGATGGTGTCAGTATAGCACCGGTCCCTCCTCCCTTACTCTGATCTCCATCGATGGTCACTTCCTCTCCTATAAAGGCCATCGGCATACTCTTATCATTACAATGCTCTGCTTTGCCATTTCAGAACCTTAATCAAGTGACTTTCTTGTTGGTTGGTGGCTTTAACATGGGTTGTGTAATTTTTATTGTTTTTTTTTACCCTGTTAGGGTCTTTGTTTTTGGTTACAGAGGGAGTCCTGCTGGGTCTGGTAGACCCACTGCATTTTGGGGCTTTCAATTCAATATATTCAAAACTTTTTTGTTAAAATTCTCAGCAGATGATTACTTCATCCCATTAGCAAGTAATGTAAACAGAATGTGTTACTTTTGTTCCCTTTACCTGGGTTAAATCACATTTTTGAATAGATATGCAAACTCATTTTTGTTAGGTTTTTTTAAATTATTAAAATATAACAAAATAAGGAAATGCACAATAAAACAGGCATAACTGGAAAATAATTAACAAATATACAAATGAAGCAAGTTTTTCCAAAACTATAGTGCATTATTTATTTGAATTTCGTGAGAAATTTAACCTACTCTGGTTAGTTTACACAACATCTGCCTGAACAACACATTAGTCCCATTGAACATGACTATTTTCATGTCAAACTATACCACACATGAGGGGCAGAGTTTCAATGTGTGTGTATTGCAAATGTATTTCTTGCACTGGGTGCATGTATACTGTGTTTTTCCGTCCATCTTGGGTTCACACACTTCACAGAGCTTCTATCTGTTGCCGGCCACAATCTGTGTGAAAAGATAAGGATCTTTAGTAACACTTTACTCCTCTTTCTCAGAGACGTAAATTATTACACTGCACCAGCATCACTTACCCCAGGGTCTGCGGATGATGGTTCTGTAATTTGGCAGGATGTGACACCATCATCTTCCTCCTGAACCCTTCTCACAATGGCTGCAGAGACTGGGGTTCTTGGAAGATGTCGCCTTCTTCCAATTTGAGGTCTCACCAGTGTTTTCCCCAATTCCTCAAGTAAGAGACCCCTCTTCCGCAGCTTTCCCCTATTCCACTCTGGGCTCAGTGACACCCAAATGACGAAGGCGTTGCACGCGGAGATATGCAACACGTCAAAAAATATCACCAGAGGCCAATGTTGCAATCATGTATGAGAACAGCACTGGCAGATCACACCTGGGTCCATTCACCTGCTTTACTTTCTCCTTCTCCTTCTCTCTCTCTCCCTCTCTCTCTCTCTCTCTCACACACACACACACACACACACACACACACACACACACACACACACACACACACACAC
>JAABNY020000046.1:10492050-10509963 GCA_015164015.2 Brevimyrus niger
AGGCGGCAGCTTCTCCTCGCCGTGGGGAGTCTGATATGCCTTGGAAGACGACACCATTATTCCACGTAGATATTTGTTCTTGATCTTGGTTACATTGGAAAAATAAATAAACCCAGCATGGTTCAGCTTTGTTTAACCTCGTTGGTCTTGCTTGGCAAAATATCAGATCCAGCATGTTTTGTTGTCCTTCAAAAATTTGCTAAAAGGTTTTGCCCCAAAAAAGTGCTTGATGGCATTATCTTTTATACTGATTTAACACTGTGGGCAGTGGAACAGCTTTAACTTCACATACCCTGAAAACTGATGCTGTTTTCTTTCTTTCTACAAGCGCGGGTGCTTCTTCTTACGAGGAAATCAGAATTCCTTGAACCTAGGTAACATATCATGATGTTGCACCCCGTGACAGAGAAGGTGAATGCAATCGTAATGCATCACATACTAAAGAGACGGACCTAAAGGCTTTACACAGCCATACTGTCAATGGCCACCTCGATTCTGAGTCTTTATCACCAACGGCTCTCCATCTACTGCCTAAAGAAGTAAAAGCAGGAGACTGAGTGGAAAAATATGGAGGAGGTCATGCACTTGTCAACTCTGAAGCTCATGCGGTACAGTGAGAAGAAGGACCTGGCGTTGACTGCGGTGTCTGCATATGGCGAAAGCACAGAGCTGTCTGACTGAACGTCTAGCGCAGCAAGGAATATGTGTTATTGTCAGGCTCTTAGAAAAATACCACAACCTCATAAGAAGCGTGGTGGGTGTCTTTGGAGACAAACCATGTTTCTGAGTTATCTTAGAGGCAGGACGCCTAGAACTTGTGGTGCGTCTAGGGTTTCTGAAGACCGGGTTGAAAGACACTGACCTAGACTGAACTACAGAGCAGCCGGAAAACAAACCTTAACAAGCAGGGATTCACTTTTCACACAGTAACTTCTACCTGCTTACTTGGAAGCCGACAGCTAGAGGATTCCACTGCCTGACAGAGGATGAGCTGGGGCTGTTCTGAATTATGTAGTACAAGAGTGTTTTACGCCGTGCCAAGAAGTACTGTTAGAAAACCTGCACCATCTCCTACCAGGGATTACAAGTTATACTGAGGATAAAGTAGGCTCAGAAATCAAAACTACTTCCAGCTGGGAGACCATGCTTTCGCGCACAGAATGGAGAAGATTTTGCAAGAACTCTGCAAGGTCACATCTGGGTTCGACATGCGCAACCATTTAAGATGCAGAATACAAACAGAACATGGCATGTCTGCCCTACAGTTTGAATTTACACAAAAGGAAGCAGACCAACAGACCTATGAACAAATTATCAGGGCCGGTGCTCATCCATCCCTCTCCTATGTGTTTTGTTTCCGTTTGGCCAGCAGGTGTCGCTAGCCATCCTGTTCCCTCCATCTTAGTTCTAAGTTCCTAGTGTGTTTCCCCTGCTATGTGGACCACTGCGTAGCTCAATATGCTGCATGTGAGGCTGTAATCCTGCGGCCATGTCTTTAAGGGCAGCCTCACTGGTTGTTTGTATTAATTGGTTTTCTGTTCCCTAATGTTTGTTATTAGTTCTTTGCTTCCATGCTTTAGTTTGCCCTGCTGTGTACTACGAGGTGGGGTTACTGGCTTATCGGGGTAACTTGTCATATTTAAGGTACCTCAGTCTAAATGGACTTCATATTTGTTCATTTACATTTTGCCCAGGCTACCTTAAATCCGACATGTTACCTCCATAAGCCAGTAACCCCGCTTCGTTGTACAGGCCACAGGTCTCTTGGTTTTGCTTGTACTTGTTCCTAATCTTTTCCTAGTGTTGTTAGACTTCTGTGTTTGTTAATGTTCACTAGTTCCTGCTCTTATTAATTCTAAGTTATTCCACCTATGTCTTGTTGTCCTGCTCCTTTTTTGATTGGTTGATTTTTGTATTGGTTCACACCTGCCCTTTGTTAGCCTTTGTTATCTTAGTGTATATTAATGTCTGCCATTGTCCTGTGCCTCAGTAAGTCATTGTATTCATGGTACACTGCTTGTTTTATTGTCTTACTTCCTGTGTCCTGTTCCCTTGCTTTGTTTCTTAATGATTCTGGTTGTTTTCCTGCTTGTTTTTTGGCCCCTGGTGGTCCCATTTATTTTGTAGTTTCCCCCCTGGTGTTTAGTTTTGTTAATAAACCCTTTTTGTCTCTGAGTCATAAGTGGACTGTCCAGATTTTTTCTTGCCTGCGCCATGTGATGCTGTGACACAAGGAAATACATACAGCCTGGCGGGGGGGGGGGTGTTGCCATGAATTTCCAGAGATTCTCTGATGGTGGATTGTGGTGAATTTGAACTTGGCAGATGTTTACCTTCAGATACCCAGGACATCGAAATAGGCTCTACTAACTGGTCCCGGTTATTTGACCTGTCACCTGGCTGTGCTGATTTGGTCGAAAACAGGAGCGTCACTAGAGATCTGCTGGAGCCTATTCGAGTCATTGTTTGAAGTGTCCTGTCTCTCCTGCTATTGAGGGAGCTTCATGAACACAGACCAGGGAGTGACCAGATCTCCATAGCTGGATACACCTACTTCTGGTCTGGTCGCTCTGATGGCTGCCATACTCAGGGAGTAGCTGTGGCGAATCGGCTCCTCCCGGCGCTGTCTGATGTCACTCATTTTGAAGTGTATTGCAAGACTTAGATAAAGGCGCTTTCTAGGTCTCTTGTCTGTTGTTTCTGTCTACGCTCCACCCGCAATGAGTCACATACTGGGTGACACTTTATCTGCAGCTTCGCTCGGCTGTTGAAGAGTCCCCACGAGGTGACACTCCACCATGTCACCATGGGTGACTTCAGCGTGACCACAGGCACTGGCGCTGCCTATGAGAGTGGGAGCGGTACCAGGACCCTTGACTTTGCGAAAGGTCAGTCTCCAGCACCCTGAGCTGCATTGTTGGGCTTAGAACTCCCATACTGGTGGTGCAACAAAGAAGATCGATCACATCCTTGTGGGGGAGATGCGGGGGGGCTTTTACGGAACTGCAGGGTTTACAGAAGTACCCAGTTTGTGAATTCTGACCACAGACTTCTTGTTGCTGCTATATAGCTTCAGCTTAGGTTCACTAGGATATCATGTACAGGGAGAATGAGGCTGGACTTGGCCAGACGCCAAGATTAGGTTGCTTCTTATGAGTTTGCACACAGTTTGTGTGAGGAACTCGCAGACTTGAGTGTGACCTAATCTAATGTGATGTGGGTGACCTTCCATGGCACGAAACCTGAAGGTTGCTGAGGGTCGTGTTGGTGTTGCTGGTGTTTCCAGAAGGAGGTGCTTCATCTTGCAGGGCGCCAGGGACATTATCCAGAGGAGATGCAGTGCATGGCTTGAACTGAGAAGGGCAGCTGCAAAGGCTCTGAGGACAGATAAGAAGGTGTTTGTTAGACGGATCCGTGAGCAAGTAAGATGTAAGAGACTTTATTCTCATTGTATCAGAAACACAACAAAATGTGTGTGGTAGCTCATGGCTCAGCAGCAAAGAGGTATACATTAATGTACCAAATTAGTATAAAATGCAGTGTCATAGACATCACATAAATATAAATAAACCTAATAGAACTATTTGTAAAATACAATGTAAAAAATATATTCCCTAGTGACACGACATCTGTGGTCTAGCAATCAAAACGTTACGCACATCTGAATCCATTCCTCAGAGAGTCAGATAGGGTGGGTGATGGAACGGTCCTTACGCATGACACTGCAGTGGTGACCTGCTGGGCAGCTTTAAAGCTGATCCTCAGGCTAGGATGTCAGACATCTCTGGGTCTGCAGTTCTTGAGGCTGTTTCTCTGATTAGCTGTGAACCCCCCAATCTCACTAGCTGGGGGTTAGGGAAGGCCAGAAAAATCTATGGTATCCAGGTCAGCTTTTCCGAGCTGGTGGTAAGGCTGTTCTCCTGGCACTGCAAGCAAATTTTGCTTGTGTGTGGGAGACAGGCGTCAACGCGACTGAGTGGAAAAAGGAAAAAAAGTGGAAAATTTCTTTTCCCAATCTGGAAAGCAAAGGGTGATTGCCTGGATTGTGGCAAATATGGGAGGATAACTCTGCTCTCAATGCTGGGTAAGGTCCTTGCTAAGGTCATCCTCAACAGGGTCCATGATCACTTGCCTAAGTAGCGTCTACCATCAACTGTACACTGGCACTGGGGCTCCTCATCAAATGCAAACACTAGTCTCAACAGGGTGTCTTTGCAGCCTCTGTCAATTTTTATATGAAGGTCGACTCAGTAGATTGAGGTTCCCTGTGGGACATCCTTAGGCTTCATGAGATCCCCCAGAAGTTACAGGGCGTCAAGGCCGGTCTGTACGCCAGTATCGTGAGTGCTGTGCAAAGTGGAGGAAAAGCCTCTCGTTCTTCTCAGTGGACTCTGGGGTTTGTCGGGGGTGTGCTCCTGCTCCTGCCCCTGCTCTGTTTGATGCTTTTGCACGGACTGGCTGTTCGGCAGGGTCGTGGGGTACAGCAGTTGAGTGGCATGCTTTGATTAAAAAAAAAGATTTACCAATGTCGACTTTGTCGAAGATGCTGTACTTTCCGCAGAATCTATATAACCTCTGATAAGGGCTCTGAGTAAGGAGTCTGAGTATCTGGGTTTGTGAGGGTCCAGGATCAAGACCAATATCCAGACCTTTAATTATCTCTTGGGCACATCCGTCACCAGTGTGTCTGTCTGTGGAGAGAATGTCATCAGAGGAAGAGACTTACCTCAGCACTGACTTTCATGTCTATTTCGTCAGTAGATGGACTGGGAGAGCATGGGGGGTTAATGAAGCGGCTGGAAAGGGGCTCCTGATATCTTTGTTAGAAGATGAAGGTCCAGGTCTTTAGAGTCCTGCTGCTCCCTGTCCCGCTGCATGGCTGTGAGACATGGACACTGTCCAGTAACCTGAGATGATGGCCGAACTCATTTGGTGCTGCGTATTTGGGTACATAACTATTATTATTAAGGAGCGTCAGTTAGGCCATTTGTTGTGTTTCCCCGAGGGTGATCTGGCTCTTAGCTGCTGAGGACCCGTGCGGCTGGACCAGGCCAAGGGGAGGCCCAGGTAACACCTGGCTGCAGCAGTTAGATGGGCATTTCCGGAAGGTCGGATCACGTCATCCCTGGGGGGTCTCCAACAGGGGTCCTGAGGTGTTTAATCATGTGGTGCGCATGACATCATGCTGAACCAATGCACACTCCCCAACCAGACCTGACCTGCAACCTGACCCGCTCACTTCATGAAACACTCAACTCATTAACCAATCTTCCTGCTCCGCTGAAATTTTTTAAGGTAAAATATCTCATGGTATTTTTTTTCTTATAATATTACAACATTTAAAAGTATTGCAAATTTAATGGCAAATAAAGATAAACTTCCACTGGGTGGCGACAAAGTACCTCAAATCGCAATCCATTCGCCTAATTAAGAAACGGCTTCTGCACTTTATATTTTGCTTCCAATAAAAGTCAAATCAAAATGTTTACATATAGCTCTTACAGCAAATGCAGCTCATGGAAGACATTCGGTGTTTTGGCTCCAAAAGCAGCAGTACACAGGAGCAGTGTACAATTTCCCTTATGTGACGTAAGCCAGCAGGATTCTGCTAAAGATCATTCAACAGAGATTATAGCACTATAAAGGAAAAGAATTACCTGATGTGTAAACTAAACAATCAAGCTTGAGTTTTCAGTTGAAGCATAAATTACCAGATTAAAGCTCTTATTTCTGAAATATGATGAGGGGACCCAGTATACTGGAAAAGACCACAATAGTTGAAAGAGTTCAGTATAAAAAGACAGAGGACAACCTTTGACATGATGGACTGCCTAATCATGAACATGCCACTGGGATCCCTGAAGACCCAGAGAGATGTTCTGGAGAAATGCTCTCTAAAAGGTCTCCGGTATTCGACATCAGCTTAAGAGCAGTCTACACAAATTACCCAGTCTTTCTGCACCCAGTTTAAGAGCGGTGTCCTCTTTTGTTTTCTTCTCATTCAAAGTTCTTTAATGGAAAATAGTCATATCTTGCGTGTACATGTGATGCTTTGACTGTATCCTCGGTTTAACAGGGGTCTGCGAAGTTCTTCAGAGGAAACGCCGAACCTTCCAGGGTGTGATGTGCAACTCAAAATCTCACTCACCTCTGACGTAAAAGGATCTAATGACGCAGTAAGGTTCCACCTGTGCCAAAGCACTAACAAAGCTCTTTGTCTGCTTATGGCTTTTCCTCTGCAATTCATGGATAGGATCTAAAAGCTAATTTGGTCGCAATTTAGCCTGCGATCCAAATGTTACCAACCTTTCTTGTCCTTGTCAGGCCCCCGTATTGTGTGAGTTGCTAGGCACCAGGCCGAGAGGCCAAACTGACAGGGAGCTGATTAGTCACAAATGGGCCCCAACGCGACACGGGTTCAGAGGTTGTGTGAGTCAGAATCTCTATCAGAAAGGGGAATACAGGGTGAGTCAAGGCTGACTTCTCTAACGATTAGTCTGTACTGCCTTTGGCTGCACAAAAACTACTTAATTTTTACTGATGTACAGTACTGTGCAAAAGTCATAGGCACTCAAAGAAAATGTTTAAAGCTATTTATCTGGGTACTAAGTGTAAATTTTCTCAGAACAAAATCATCATTTAATATGAGAACATGCGCAAATTATGAGTAAATCAATAAACCTGTTCCTGTTCTCTGAAAAGGTTACTGAAATCTTATTGGATGGCAAGATGAACACAGCTGAGATTCCTAAACCTCTCCCCAGGGGAAAGCAGCCGTTCCATGGATTTCTTAAATTTAATCACCAGCTCACTTAATTCCATAATTGAACTAGTTTTACCAAGTCACTTTGACACTGATTAGCCGTATCAGATGATGGTAAAGTCAAAAACTACATGGGTGTATTGGATGGTTGTTACAAATACTGGGGTGACTTTGGAAGAGGTTTGAAATGGCTGCCATCATCTCAATGTTCTTGTTTGTTGCTGGGACCTGATATGAAAAGCAAGGGCTCTCCAGGCCCTGACCTGTCTTCAGCAGGAGCCCTGACTGGGTAGCCAAGGAAACTGCCCTTCTTCTGTCCCTCCATCCGCTCCTCCCTCTCACTCCCAGCCGGGGAGGGGGGACAGTGTGTTTAAAAAGCAGTAAAATGGTAAACAGAGTGGTCTGATGTTAACGGGGTGACGTCACGCACATGCACACTTAATGGCAGTTTCACAATGTTAAGCAGTGAAAAAACAAAAAGGGGGTCACCTTAAGTTTCCAGACCACACAGTGCGGCGCAGACCGCATAGCAGCGTGACAGTGAGTGGTCCGAGTGCCGGAACGCAGGGACCTGGCTAGCGTTTCATTTCCCGACGACGCTGTATTTAAGCTACAGCCGAGGAAAGTTCCGACGAAACCTAAGAGTGTAAGGGAGAGCTAGACTTTAACGTCCGCACCAAACCATGGAGGTGGTCCTCACCAGACTACGAGACTTCTCCCGCAAGACCGCCACCTTCGAAGACTTCAAGCCAACGGCGGTAATGAGTGGCAGAGTGTCCCAGAGGGAGCACGACTTGGCCAGGGGGGGTCAGTTTGCGGATGAAGATGGTGGCCCCTGCCAGCTAGATATTGAGAGTGCACTGGCCTGGCTGCGGAGAGAGCTGGTAAGACTGGGACCACAATCATACTAGTCCTGGGATGACTGGACCCAATAATGTAGATGGATGGATTATCATGGGGAAATTCCATTTAGTACTTTAAAAAAAGCAGATGCTATACAGATCATTATTGTATCAGTGTCGTCTATTTCGTGGTATGAATTGAGTTGATTATTTTATGCGCTACAACTAATACAGTTTTAATTTAATCCCAATGGTTGATTATTATAATAATCATTAAGAATCTTTCGTGATAATCAGTCATGTAGAGTTAGGGTAATCAAAATATACTGTAATTATCTTTGTCTTCTAATTTGTCTTTCTATTGTATTTTGTCAGCAATTAAAAATTGCTGGTTTTTACAGCCCTAGTGAGAATCATTTTGTGGCATATTTAAAGCTAACGGAGCCTCTTTACTCATTCCAAAAGATATCTAGGGGGTAATATTGCTGCACCCTGTTAGTACGGTGAGTAGCCTACTTTCGTCGTTAATAAATAACCTGACAGTTTCGTCATGGCAACTGTGTGCCTACAGCCCGGAAATGCACCAAACATAATAGATACAATGAAACAAGCTGAATGGCCGAAGACATTTTTTCCCCCTCGGTACAAATGCAGACTAAGTGTTGTATTCTGAGGTTTCCTGTCTGTCTGGGTTGTTAGTCGGGTCATTCCAGTTGCTGAAAAACGATCACCTACAGGAATGCGAACTGTTGATCTCTGTGACAGGAGAGGGAAATCAGGGCAAACAGTGGGGCAAGGTGGCAGTTTTATTTGCCACTAGGGCAATTAACTCAAAGTTGATGTCACCGTAAAGAGACACACTGGGTTCTGCTTCCTTTAGACGCCTTGCTAACACCCTCTTTCTGTTTCACATATGTAAGATAAATCCTGACGTTTGGCTTTGAAGTCAGTCACATGATATTTCTACTTCACTGTTATTCTCCTTCACCAGATACACCCCCACACTAAAAGGACTGTGAACCTCACCCCCTCCATTAAGCGCTGAACGAGCCGTCGGCTCGTCCGTAGCCGAACTCTGTTTGCGCGGCTTATTTGTTGCATCTTCACCACATCTGTCTTCGCGTAACATTTTGACTGGTTCAGCCTGCGCCAAGTAGACCGTGACGTCTCGTCGTCTGCGGTAACCGGGCTCTTTCACTGAGGGGAATTATTTGCTTTGTCCCGCTTTACCCCACCAGAAATGTTTCTTGAACATCTTTTGCGATGTTGTTGGATTATGACAAAATCTGGTTCCGTGACGCAGAAGGACCCTGATGAAGACCCAGAAACTCGTGTCACCCCCCCCCCCTTATGAAGCTGAAGCTCTAAATTTCCTTAAAAGATGTTTTCTCCTTTTTTTATATCCAAGCCAGGCTGTCAACAGCAAAGCTTCCCAGCACCGTTCTCACTTTGCCCCTTGCAAGATAATTGGAACAGAAAAGGATTCAGTTTATCAAAGGCACAGTTTCTTCTGCCTTTGTTCCTTCTGTGCGACCGACTCGGTTCTGGTTTTACTGGAATTTGGGGCATTTTACTCTCTGTGTAAGTAATTAGACCACCTATGACCCCATAAATAGGAGGGAAAGGCAAAGTGAATTTACATCTGAATGGTAGCCTGCTCGGTAGAAATTATTTTAAGCCCCGTTTTGTCAAAGATAGAACACAGACCTGACAAACTAAAATGAAAGCTGTGTTAATTAGAATATGCTTCAGTATCTTGGCCACGTATTGTTACATTTAAAACCCCAGCATCCCTAAAAACAAAAGGAAAGCTCTAAAAAGATTCAGTCCATCGTGGAATTCTGTGCAGTGGGATTTTGGGAGCATTTGTTCCAGAAGAAAAGTTTGCTTTGCGCCGCAGAGCTTCACGCGCAGCAGCGAAGTCGTTTATTGGCGCCTGCGGATGCCAGAAAAAGCAATTGAATTCATCCCGGCGTTCGCTAAACCACTCCTGAAATTGTTTATCAGTGTGGATGGGAGTCTTACCACCTGAGATACAGGAGCATTATGAGCGAGCTGTGTTTGTACCATAGGGTGTACCTGGCTCCGTAAAATGGCCTTATTTATATTCATTGGTTATCAGATTACGGTACTGAGTAACCATCAGACATAATGACTCCCACAAAATGACTGCCCACACCAGCAGATATTGTGGCATGAAGGCTTCGCTAAGCATGAACCCGATCAGATGTAGGAAACGGAATGAAATACCATTCATCAGACCGTATTTTTTTTCCAATGTTACTGGGTTAGGGTTTTGTTCTCCTTATACCAAGTGGCTCAGTGCATTGGCCTGGGATGCAAATGGTTTCCAAACGGCAGCCCTGCTATCAGTTGCAGCTTTGTGACGTTTTTTGTTGAAGTTTAGTCATGAGGTGCTTCATCTCGAGTTCTTTTGTGACTCTATTTATGCTTTTTAACCATCATCATTTTATGTGTCTTGTTTGTGTGTCACTGCGATTTTTGAGAACCTTCCCCTTCACACGTTAGATCGCACTGTTATTTGTGACCGATGTGCTTGCAATTTGGACATTGACTCTCTGGCCTCGGAGAATCTGATCGACGCCTCATGTTGTTTTGGAAACTTGTATATCAAAGTTTTGATAGTCAGACATCTTTCATAACTGTTTGACATTCATCCTTATATTAATCACCTTTGTGGCAATATTGGTACAGTTACTTATACATTTTGAGGTCTTTTTTTATGTGCTGTTTCTGTTTTTTTGTCCAACACCTACAAAATAGAAGAGAAGGAAAAACAAGCAAAATTAGCCATTTGCAGTGTTTGGAGGAGGAGCCACTCAAATAGGCAAATTATATATAATATACAATATAATTTTATATGATGAAAAATGGCCAAATAAATCAAATACCATAGTAATGATATCAGTCAGCGTGTTTCTTTGTGTCATAGATGGAGATGCGTTCCCAGGATCAGATTCTGATCCAGCAGCTGATGGAGCTGCACGCGGGGATCCAGGAGCTGAAGCTGGAGTGTGCTGAAGCAGAGGAGGAGCAGGAGGAAGAGGAGGATGAGGAAGAGGAGCTGGACGAAGAGGAGGAGGCCAAAAGCTGGGGCTCCGGGAGCGAGTTTGCCACGCCATATCACTGCTGGAAGGTGGGCTACGGCAGCCCGTACGCCCCCAGCAGCCCGTACGCCCCCGGCAGCCTGTACGCCTCTGGCAGCCCGTACGCCCCCAGCAGCCCGTACGCCTCCGGCAGCCCGTACGCCTCTGGCAGCGTGCCCCTGTGCTACCGGGAATCCCTGGTGGGTCGGGCCATCAGGCGGAGAAGCTCGGTGCCCTGAGCCCAGCATCTCCCAGCTCTGACGTCACGCTTAACGAGCAGAACGTCACAGGACGTCTATGGATGGTGTGATTGATTTAGAGCAGCGTTTTCCAATCCGGTCCTCAGCTTGTTTGTGTTTTTGCTCCCTCTGATCTCTCTACCAGGAGCCAGGAGGGAGCAAAAACGCGATTTGTCTGTGGGTCTCAGACGACCGGATTGGGAAACGCTGATTTAGCGGTAGTTGGAGTCCAGTAATTTTGGTCGAACTGTAAAAAAATCTCAGCAGCACTTTTATTTAAAATGTTAATACAATCTGCCTGTTGAGCATAACCGAAAAATGGGCTATGAACATGCTTTTCATCGCCATTCTCACCCAATTGACGGGCAGCTTGCCATCTGGAACACATCAATCATCTTAGCCCTCAGAATGGTTTAAAGAGGGACGTCCGCCCAAATTTCGAATGCTATTTCCTCTTTCAAAGCAGCCAAATTGGTTTTGATTGGGTATAAAAAATTGCCTTCCTTGAAATGATGTGGTTTTAATGATTCCCAACTCCACGCTATTCTGAAATGCTCACGGGCGGCTCCGAAGCCTGGTAGTTTATTTAATGGCAGCATAATGGCATGAGGTTTAACGACAAACGCAGAGAGTCTCTGTGTGAGACCGATAGATAGGGCAGCGTAGATGGTGCCGGAGCGCAAAAAAAAATAATGACATAGTATCAGATGTTCCACACCAGGCCGTCACTTACAAGAGCCCGTATGACTGGAGCTGCACCATTGTGCCGTGGCAGCTTCCGCTCACAGAGCCGCACTTTGTGTGCCTGCCCAGAGCCTGCTTTCCAGCGGCCAACTGAAAGGGCCCCCAGAGTGCAATGTGGAGCATAACCCAAGATGCTTGTTTGTCCCGCGACCCCGTGGTGGAGTCGCACGGAGGGATCGCATGTCGATAGCCAGCATTAGCTGTAGCACGCGTGTGCTAGGCTTATCAAAAGCTATGAAAATGCGTCATCGAAGGTCAGACCTGTAATGTCAAGCGACAAAGTGTTGCTGTGGTTTTATACTGTGGTTAGACTTTATTGAGATATCAGACCGATGTTAGATTTCCCGTTGTCAGGTTGAGGGCAGAAGTGCTGCAGAAACTCCCGATTACCTGAGCTGTTACATTCATTATAGTTTTTCATGCGAATGTCTATGTGTTCCTCCTACGCATCTCACAAAGTCTGTTAATGTTACATTTTAACATGATGTTTTTTTGTGCGTGTGACCCTCTGAACACCGGGATTCACTCCACCCTCCATGACAGAAAAATATAAGAACACAAAACCAAGTGAAACTTTCGCCCACCTGACCGTCTGTAAATCCGTCCCTCCTGAAGCGACAAGTGGATCTCCGTCCACAGCCTCATGTAACCCGTAGCAGACAGGCCGCTCAATGCTACAGCTGAGTAATAAACACTGCAAAACACTGTATCCCCTGGCCTTTTGCTTTAATCCCCATTTCACCATGACGACGGGAAGGATGCTTACACAATCTAGTGTCTACGGCCCGTCGTCAACGACACATAAATAGAAGCGATCAGAAGTGACCGACGGTGAACATAAAGGGAATAAGAGAACAAAGGAACACCTGCGGAGTCTGTCAATGGTTCAGTCTTTTTTATACAACACAATAAGGCACGGCGTGTAATACTTTGTTACAATTCTCAAAGCATTATTCAGATATAAAAATACAATCTGTATCCTACAAGCAGCTCACAGGTTTAGGATTTACAGAACCGTGTTCTTGGCGTTTCTAACACATCATGGAACAGAAATATGTCGGGGGATCTGCGCGTTGCTGCACTGTGTATATTGTGGTCGGTCACTGCAGCAAAGCACAGGACACACACACACCTCACATTTTCTAAAAAAAAGGTCCTACAAAGGCTCCTAGACATGCTACACCTTTACGCATCTCATTTTCGGTAAGTTTGGGCCCATCGCTGGCAGCAAACCCCAGGCCGATTACCCAAGGACCAATCACAGGACAGCTGAAAGAAGAGCAACATCTGCAGCATAGCCGTAGACCTACAGCGAGTCCTGCTGTTCCCCCCGACCGCAGCCCGGCGGTAATCTGCTCTGTGTTGCGTCACGACGAGGGCCCGGCGCAGGAACAGCTGCGTCGCTTCCCGGGGCTGGTCTCCTCGGCTTCTCCCTCTCATCGCCGGAGGTTACATGCGCCCTCCGCCCTCTGGCTGCAGTTCTGGGGGCGCGCCCTCCCTCCTCAGCCTCTGGATCTCGCTGTTGAGGCCCAGCAGTGTCCTGGCCAGCTGCTGGTCCTGCGATCGCATCTCCAGCTGCGAGTAAAAGGTGACGGGTTCATGCACAGGACTCGGCGTGCTCTCCTGACCTCTACAACAACACATCGCAGCTGATAACGCATCAGGTTTCAAATCCGGGAATACTGACCTGTGAAACTGTGATGCAAGGAAAGAATAAATGACTATCACTGACTAAACATTTCGGTCATAACCAGGACTTCATGAAGAAGCCTAAAACGACTCATGAAACAATTAATCAATTAATCATAATCATTAAGCTTTATTGCCAGGTATGTTAACACATACAAGGATTTTGTTATAGAGACAGAACTCTACAGTGCAACAGAATGATGGTTACAAGACAAGACACAGGTAATAAAAAGAGTTACAGTATATACATATATACAAAGTAGCGTGCAAAATAGCAAAAGACATTCCAGTACGACCAGGTATGATGTGTTTGTATAGGTATGTTTGCAAATATGAAAAATAAATAAGAGTGTGTGTTAAATAAATCATTTATTTTAGCGTTGTGTGTACCAACGCTGAGGAATTCTAAGGAATTCGTTACACTTTCAGCTTTACTTTTCTGCTCTAACGACAAATGTGAATAAAACTTACTCATAATTACTTTTTGAATATTATATCAGAAATAAGACATAATATTATTCAGATATTCATTTACACCGCATATCAGTAGCATAATGACAGTACTATACACTGAAGAAAATTTCATATGCAGAAAATACTTCAATTAATGTCTGTCAATATTTTTGGGGAAGCTAGTGAAAGTTGAGAAGTGCACTGCAGCGGACGGCCGCCGCCCTACCAGCTCTGATCTCAGCCAGCTTATTGCTCCGTCGATTTTGGCTCTTCTTAGCTCTTCATTGGCTTGGAAGTTCTTCTTAAAGATGCTGACTGTGTCGGCAGCCGACCCACCGGCGGGCAGAGGCTCCCCGTTAGCCCTGAAGGCGTGGATCAACTTGTTCTTGATGTTCTCCAGCAGCATGGTGGACACCGTGTCGTCGTACTGAGTTTCGGGGTTCATGGTGCTGTCTTTGGGGTCCGGCAGGCAGGGTGAGGGCTCCCGTGTGGTGTGCTGCCTTTTTCCTCTGTCCTGATGCAGTGTCGGTGAACTTGTCTCTGTTTCCACCTCTTCCCTCTGCTCTCGGACGCTTTCTTGTCTTACGTCTTACTCCGTTTCCCTCTTTTTTTCCCCTGGAAGCCGCAGGCTGTTTCAGAATAACTTCGCTTCCCGATGAGTCTTCATGTTCCCAGATCTCTTCTCCCTCATATGAGCAGATATCTACCTTTTATGTGGGACAGAAGCTCGCCTGTCCTCTTTGCTGCTTCACTCATCCCAGTGTGTTTTGTCTCTGTTACTATGGAAAACCAGCCCACACCCCCCCCAACCCTCCCCAACCCTGTTCTGGTAACCCCTATGAGAATGGTGGGAGATTGGGGACAAAGACCATTGTTGCCCTCAAAGAAATGAAAAGCTCCATCCTCCCCTTCCCCCCCCCAATACGAGTGATGTGGTATGAGAGAGCTCTCAATAGAGCAGTGGGACAGTCACCCTCGAGATGAGGAGGGGTGGGGCTGGCTAAGGAGAAACCACAAAACTGCGCAGAACCAGTTTAGCTCACAATAGTGTCACTGGCGTTTTCGCTGATTTAATTACAACTTTTTGCATGCCAGTTTTCTCGCACCCCCACCCCCCACCCTTGGTACAGACCTGAAACCTGTTTGCCCACCTGACACACGTGTTAAAGTGCCGGCAGGGAATTTTGCAAACAGAACTGCTACGTTGCCTCTATGTGTTTACTGGCACAGCCTCATATCAGAGAAAGGAACGTTTATCTCTTTGAAATGCACAATTAGGCAAACAGATATGGACTGATTAACCCTTTAGGTCCTGTAATACTTGTCAGCCAATCTGCATTTGAATTGAATCTCAGTGGCATTAACTTCCACAACACAGTTATAACAAAGTCCTCTGCTAAAGCTTCCTCTTCAGCATTAAACCGTCAGGTAGAGGGTTCTGTGTGACTCTGCACATGTGTGTGTGTTTCTGGGTCAATTTCCAAGTGTGATTCACACAGGTGAAGTGACTGTGGCTCTGAACCACCTCAGTTCAATTCCGTTGATGGCATGTGATGGCAGGCAGCTCCTGGCTCTACTTCTGGTGGCGGGATAAGCAGACGGAGAGGGGAGACGCCACAGGGACAAGCCTGCTCTGAAACAAGGATGGATTTAGATTACACCTCCTGGAGCGTCTGCCGATTATTATACTCAACTTTTATAAGATGAGTGTGAAAATAAACACAATGGCCACCTAACTAGTACTACAACACTAACTAACTAGTAGTATGACGCCTCATCTTTCCTTCAGAAGAGGGATGACATGCTGTGCCGTCAGAAAGGCCATTCTCAGCACCGTTATCGAGCCGTTATTCTTCCTGTTGTGCCCTTCCTGTTAGCTTTAACGAGCCTCACCATTCTCTCCTGACCCTCTGTCATTAACGAGATATTTCTTCCCTCGAAAACTGCCCCTGACTAGTCGTTTTGATTACCACACCATTCCCTGTAAACTGCAGACACCACAGTGCGTGAAGATCTGAGCTGTTTCTTAGATGGCGGAGCCACTGTGTCTAGCACAGATAATGACACCGGCTTCAGCATTGCTGACATTGTGAATCACAGCTGTTCTAATGTTTAACCAAACAGAAAGTGAACCCCTTGACCCCGTCTGTGTGCTGTATGCATTCCACTGCATCACATGGGTCACTTAGAGGAAAAGACTGTTCGAGTTAACAAGTAGGTGTACCCAATAGACTGCACCCTGAGTGTGGGCTCTAAGTGCTGAAGGGCAGATGAGCTGAGCAAAGCATAACGGTAACAAAGAGCAGCACTTGGAGGGAGAGAAGTGTCCTGGCCTGTCTAATTCTAAGCGGAGCTACAAGGCCACCTTCATCCACATGGTCAGACATACATCCACCGAGCAGATCAAACCCAGAGCCAGCGGGTGCTGGGTGACAGGGACCTTGGGCAATCCAGCCCCGGTCTCACTGTCACCCTCGTGCACCTGGGCTCCGCTCATGCTCCACGCAGATCTGTGTCCTCAGCAGTAAGAGAATGACACAGACAGACGATGGGCCCACAGAACTGGGCCACGGGCAGGTCCGCAGATCTGTAAACAACAGCTTTGTGCGCCATGTCAGAAGAGGCCGTTTCTTTCCATTTGACTATGTGTGTCCTTATAACCTCCGTTTTCTAGACCGACCAGTTATCATCAGTGTCTCTCAATCCCTCAAACAGATGAGCTCCCCAGAGTCAATCTTTTCTCCGTATCTTCATATCTCTGTTCCCTCTTCATGCCTCAGTGGGGAACAATTGGGCCACATCCATCCACTTGTGGAAATGAGAGAATTTTTATTTCATGTGATGATGGACTTCGGATTATATAATCCGGCTGTTTTTCCATACGTTGATATCGCCACACTTTTTTACTTATTAAAATGTGATTGATTAGGATTATCCCTCCAATGATATATAACCAAGAAGCAAATCTTTGTCTTCATTGTCTATATTTAAACAGCATTTCATTGGAGAGCAACAAATTCAATTATAGCCTGTTGTATTTCTGGCCTACATCTGGGCAGAAAGGCCGTTTCTTGTTCTTGTCCGGAGTGATGAACACAACAGCGCTTTCAGAAAGGAAGCTCAATTAAAGGACAAGCCCCTCATGGCCACCATTAAAAGGTCATATGCTAAATAAGGGGAGGGGGGCTTCCTTATTAGACTTCCATACGTACTCATGCTGCGGGGCGGAATGAGATTTATAAAGCTTCACACAGCTCCACAAAGGAATGAACGACTGAAATAAAACAACAAGAAAGACTGTTACAATAAAGGAGCTGCCAGTGGTTCTTATTCATCTCTGCACCGCTGCGGTTTCTGCCTCTCACACTCAGATACGCCCCCCCCCCCACACACACACACACACAAAGGGGACCAAAACAAGAAACAAAATGTACCCTTGAACCTCCAGAAATGGACTTGGCCTTTCGACCAACTCGTCCTGTTGCTAAGGGCTGCTGCTTTTTCTGCTTAGCGGCAAAGAATTTAACACATTCAGTGGGACTCAAATAAATCCTCGTTATTGCAAGAAAAGCCGCAAATGTTAGCATTCTGCCTTTATACAAATATTTTTCATTCAGACACGGAGAAGACGAAATAAGGTTTCAGCTGAGTTACTGACGAAAGTAGTAAACTTTGTGGTTTGAACTGAGAAGAAGCTGTTTTCTCTTCTTTTTATCTACAAGGTCACAGAGCTCAGCTTTTCATGAATATTACATTGCTCCCATCGTTTGGAGTTGAATGTTACATTATATTTTTCATTTGGGAAGTGAAAGAAAACAAACCGAAGTTAGTAACACTGGGACAAATATTTGTAATAACTAAAGTATGAGCTGAACCTATGAAAATGATATCCTTTGGCCTGATTAAACTTCCTGGCTCTTTGATTGAACCATTCTGCTATATAAGTCCCAAACGCCTACTTTTAGATTGTTATATAAATAGTCACCTATTTTGTTGTTATGTCAGAATGTCCCCCTGGGACCAATAAAGTTAATCTTATACGTTCACTCAAGTAATCACAACTATAGGTCAAAAGA
>JAABNY020000046.1:10556636-10567602 GCA_015164015.2 Brevimyrus niger
ACGCCGGCTTCTTGCAGGCCTCCGATCAGCCTCACCTCACGCCGGCTTCTTGCAGGCCTCCGATCAGCCTCACCTCATTCCTACTCTCTGGATCTGCGTTTGCTCTTTAGCGGTTCGTCATTCCTAATTGGCGGTTAGCAGAAGCCTCCACACAGTGGTTTTTTTCGCAGCGTCCCGTGACGGCTCTTACCTCGATTAGAGGCATTAATTTCGACCACCAAGCCGGCGTTCGTGCTTTGGATGGCTTAATGGGCCCCCCTCACTTTGCCCCTCCCAGCAGGAATGCGCCCTCTCACTGAGGGCCGGTTCTTTTCTGAGATGTCACATGACTGATAGACGTGGGCCTCCCAGCAACTGATTTACTGCCTGTTTACCCAGAATGCCCCATTATTCTCTTGCAGTTTTGAAAAAAGTAGCTTAAGTATAGCATTGCGCTAACAACAAATAGGTTGTGTGTTCGAATCCCAGGGAGCGCACACAAGTTGTGTGACCCTACACCATATTTTAAGCGACAGATGAATGAATGGATAAAAGCGACAGATGAATGAATGTTAAATGCAAGTCTTTTTGCTTCAGTGTTAGGGTTCCAGGTTACTCCTGTAATGGAGTGATCTGGAATGTCTCTCTTGGCAGTTCTGGAATGACAGGTTGTGTTTGAACGGCGCAAACGAGGAGTTTGTGAGGAACCTGAGCACCTCCTCAGCGTGTCGGGATGCAGTGGTGACTGGCAGCTGCGCTGAGCTTCGCCTGGAGGTTAATAAAGCCCCTCGGATAGGAAACGGCCGCTTTCTGACAGCAAAATTAATCCGGAACGACTCCGAAATCTGTCCCTGCTCACCAGCCAGTCAGATCTACATGCATCCTTAAAAAGCCCGATGACCCAGATTTAAATTTTTATTTATATATTTCTGTTCCCGTGACAGTCTCTCTGTGCTTTGCTCTAAAGTACCAATCAGGTTTGAATGGGGGTGTTGTTGGTTGATCCTATTTTTATTAATAGTGTGACTGCATTCACTTTGCCTTTCTGCCTAATTTTCAGCTAAACTAGACCAGCTGAAATAAGTGGCTTTTTGGTTTTTTTTTAAGCTTAAGTACTTTTTGAGTATCTGTCCGCAATGTTTCTTAGCCCTATATCCGTGGGACCCCCAGACAGAGGTGGGTCCCGCGTGTCACCCTCCTCACATGACATTTCGCATCATCTCTGTTTCTGCGCAGATCCTATCAAGACTGCTCAAGGCTCTCTGTCCCTGAAGGCCTACCGACTGACCCCCAAACTGATGGAGATCTGTAAGGAGAAGGACTTCACACCCGAGGGGTAGGAAGCCACTCTAACATGCCCCCCCCCCCAGTGCCGGGCTTTGCCAGTCCCACCTACGTGCCGGACGTACACCGAGGAAAGCAAGCAAGTCTTGTGCCCAGTGCCTTTAACGCACGTGTCGCTTGGCCTCCCTGAATGTGCAGCAAGAATCTAATTGCTTCTGACTGGTATAAATCTGAGATGTAGAGTCTTCCCCTTCGCAAACCCATCTCTGCAAGTCACAATTTAATTCCTTCCAAAAGTGGTCAGTTTAAACTTGAAAGATCCTCCCAATTTGCAGCCCAGGGCGATTAGTCCGTCTTCATCTGGACCCACTTTCTATCCGTTTACATTCTCGCTTCCGCACTTTCATGCGAGCGCTGACCTGAAATTTAAAAGGCCTCAAGATGGAGATGAGCGGCGAGGCTTCTGGAAGCTTCTTGCTGCCTGCGTAGCTGCTAATAGCGAACCTGTGATGTGTAGGTGTGCCCCCCCCACCCCCCACCGATACGGCGACCTGTGTGCTGTGGTACCCCGTCATGTAAGATGTGATGGGGTGACTGAGGGGACTGGGTGTCTCAAACAGTTTGCGTGTCTCTGAGCTCTCTGTTTGTGATCAGGCTGCCCCCTCCCCATTTCTCTCCCCATTTCCTTTGATCATTTATCATTCACTGTTGTGACTGAAGGCCCCCCCCCCGCTCCACCCCCCTCAAATTGCGTCATGATTGGGTAATGAGTGGGCCGGTCACTAACAGAGGCAGCCCGGGTTCCCCGCCAAAAGCCACTTTCAGAGACTGATCTTGTTTCTTCAGTTGGATTTAATTAGCCGTTTATTTGTGAGCGCAGAAACTCAGGGGCCCTTTAAGGCAGGACCCCTTTCAATCCCCATTACATCCATGTGACTCCGTGTTGAAAGAAACCCTGCTTTTGGGATAAATAAGTGTGCTTATTTTTGAAAGCCCAGAAACGGGTTTGGTAGCGGTAGCAGAATAAGCTGCGGTCTAGCAGAAGGGGAGAGGTGTATTCATCTTCCCCGGTCTTTTGTTTGGCCCCTGACCGAATGCTTTGAGCAGTCATTAATGGAGACTAAGTGTTGGGGGCGTTGGGGAGGCACTGAGCCGCGCGACCTGGCATGCGGGCGTCGCCGCCGGCGGTCGTCGGTTGACGTATGGCGGGAAACTTTGGCAGCGCACATCTGAACCAAGGAAGAGGGACGATTCCCTCCGAAAGCTTCCATTCTTCATTAGCTCCCCTATTAAATCTCTATCTTTCTCACGCAAAGTGACGCAAGCTTGTGAAGTGTGTCAATCCGCAGTTCCATGATGATAAAGATGGTCAGGGGGGGGCAGTGGCAGACCTGGGAAGGTGAGGACCGTCTTTCCATGTCTGCTAGGGATTGGGGGGGATTAAGGTTTCATTGTAGGTTTCAAGTAGGTAGGTTTGCACCATACCCATGATCCCCTGTTCCTCCCGTTCAGCCAATGGGCCGGTCGTGCCGAATAATGTTCCGTTTTTATGGGGTCCTGCCATTAGCAGCATGCTAGAGGCCCTGGCTGCGTTTGCCATGTAGAGGAACGCGTTTGTTTCTGAGAGCCCCAGTGAGACGTGTCCTTTCCCCCCCCCTCCAGGCTGAAGAAGGCCAACATCGGGTTCGAGCACATGTTTGAGGAGGTGCCGATCGTGATCAGGAACTCCCACCTGATCAGCGTACTGATGTGGGAGCTGGAGGAGAAATCCACGGTGGCCGACAAGCACGAGCTGCTCAACCTCTCCAGCAGGTGTGTGACTCGACTCCCCCCTGCGCTGTGCAGTCGGGGCCCCTCCGCCGCCTCTGTTTCCATTTGGCAGAGACCCCCAAAGCTGTAGGATGCTGTCACCGATTCCCAATAAAAAGCCTAAAATTTTTTTTTTTATATATATATACATATATATTATATGTATATATGTATGTATATGTGTGTATATATATATGTATATGTGTGTATATATATATGTATATGTGTGTATATGTATATATATATGTATATGTGTGTATATGTATATGTGTGTGTATATATGTGTGTATATGTTTGTTTGGTTGTCTGAAGGGTCTGCTACTTGTGTAAAACCCTGTGTTTCACATGACCAGGGCAGAGAGTGTAACCAGTGGGGCAAGAGAGAATTTCAGATTAGCTGCAGCTTACCCTGATCAAATTGTATTAAGTGTAATCCAAAAATAAACACCCAGCAAAAGCATTTTCCTTTCGAGGTGCCCGGTTTGTAGCCCCGGTAAGCTGTTCTCATCCACACCGGGCCTGTAATTTTTCAGTTAGATAGCGGCTAATGGCTTTGCTTTGGTACCCAAACCAAGATATGCCCTCAGATCCGATACGAATGCCCTCCAGGCGGGAGAGGCAGTGACTCGGTCGACACTCAGGAGCGTGTTCCGAGGCTCTTTCAAGGCTCAGAGGGCCAAGCGCGGAGCCCCGGATTATGTAGGCAGTGTCAAATGGCCGATTGGCATGTTTGAGTGTCCTTCGCTGAGGTGAAATCTTTTGTATGCACCAGCATGCTTTAAATTCTATTTATTTCCCCTCTCCTTTTAAATGTGTGCATAGGCCGATGCTCTGCTTAAAGGGGCGGTCTTGTAATGAAAGTATTAATATTTTATCGTTGTCCCTTTATAGTCAGACGCTCGCAAAGGTTTGAGGTCCCCTTCTGGTTGACGGGAAAGGGAATGTAGTCTTTTGAATTTGTCGCCCGTAATGCTGGCCTGAAATCTACGCTCACGCCAGATCAAAGGGTCCCCCCCCCCGCTCCCCCTCATTTCCCCGTTAGCGCTCAAAAGAATAAGTTCTGAATGCCTTTCCCCGGCCGGCCGGCCGGCTCCTATCTCCTCCAGCGCCACCAGAATCGCCTTTCTGCTGACCAGCCAATCACGGCCTTTCGCATTCCACAGACCAATTGGAACACGAAATAAATATATTTATTGTCCTGTGATTTATACAGTTCCGGTAGGATGATTGTCTAGTTATTAACTTTGAGAGCAGTTTCTCCTGATGGCCCTCGAGATGACTATGTAACCAGGGGCCGGGGGGCTTTCTGGTCTCAGGAGTGTGCGATGCATCCCGAAAAAGTGCAGATTTATCAGCACCCGCTCCTGCCCCTCCTTCGCCCAGCTCCCCCCTCTGTCCACATCTGTTTAAGCTATCTCCCTGCCGTCTGGCGTTACCCTAGAAACCAAAGCAAACAAGGAATCGCTGCTGCCTTTTCAACACAATACCTCCCTGTCTCTCTCTCTTCCTCCCGCTGCCCCCCCTCCCCCAAACCCCCACCACCCCCACGCCCTCCTGCAATCTTTCTCATGAAGAGTTTCACTGCGAAATTTAATTCCTTTTTTTTGAGACAAGAATTCTAAGCGAGACTCTGAGAATCCTCTGTCTCGTTTGGGGGGGGGACGTTACTTGTTTTGCGTTTGAATTTAAGTATCTTGTGGTTTATTTTTGTTCCCCCCACCCTGTCGCCTCCACTTCTATTCCCTGGGGTGCAGTTTTGGGTCCTTCCTTCCCTTTCATGTGCGTCTGGAGAGTCAGCTCTCGTGGTCTCGCAGGCATTGCTGTCCTCAGCCCCATTGTGTCCTCTCTCTCTCTCTCTCTCTCTGCTATCAATCTTTTGCTGTTCATAGGGTTGGAGGGGGGGGGTTTAGTGCTTCCAGCAACAGGAAAGGAGCCTTGGGAAGGCCTTCATCTACAAGTTAAATCAGCTTCACGCACGAGTTAAAGTCCTCCCTTCCAAAGAAACTTTTTTTGGTTTACAGTGGAGATAGGCGTGCATTTCGAGCTTCGGATGTCCCTCTTTGGCTTTGTTTGAACGTTCTCATAGCGACTTGGGAAAGTGTTACTGTTTGAAACCTGCTCTCCCAGGCTTTAGGCTGAGCCTGAGCTTAAGTCGCGCTGTGCTGCTGTCCTGCCTAGTAATTCCCCGGGTTTATCATTAAAGTCGCGCCTGTACGCTCTGCTAACCGCCTCCACAGTGTCTCCTTTCTCCAGCAACTTTATCCGCTGCCCCTTATCACTCCGGTGTGTGTATGAGACTCCTGCACTGTCTGTCACTCCGTGATCCCAACGTGTCACGTGTCAGCCGTCACGGGCTCCTCTCTGTGTTGCCGCCGCCGTCGTCACGAACCCGGCGCCGGCATGTGTTTCGGTTTAACTAGTTCTAGTGTTCTAGGCTTTCATCTGCACCGGGCCCCGGCCTCGCTCATTCGTGCAGACGCCGTCTACAGTTGTAGCTTTGGCAGGCTGTGACGCTTCTGAAATCGGGGGCGTGTCTGTGTACGGTTTGCAGCCAATGGGTCCTTAGATGTTCTCGTTCTATGTTTTCTATGAGGTGTCCCACCATTTGGTCTGCTTCAGAGAATACGCTGCCCGGTTCCTTTTAAGAAACAGTGTTGCATGTGTTTGTGTTTGTCATACAGATGTTCTTTCAGCCATCCGGTGAGTCTCAGCAGCCAGTGTTTGCTTTGGTGGATTTTTCCCGTGGAGCGATGCCCCCTTTTCCACCCCCAACCCGACCCAGCCCAACCCTGTCAGCTCTCCGTCATTAGTTATCCTCGGCTCTGAACGCTGAGTGGACCTTTTCTGCTCGTTCGCGTGCCGCATCCATCCACCCCAATGCATCTGACCCGTTTCAACATTAGGAGTTTATCAGAAGATCTTGCCGAAGGTCTGTAGGGGCAAAGCAGCCTTGCCGGTGGTGTAAACAGCCCGGCTCGATGAATGCGCCAGGCCCACGCCTCAGCTCGACTCGCCCTCGCACTGTCGAGCAAGCGGCCCTGTGGGGTCCTACCCCTCACATCCTTGCTGGAATGAGTGTTTGCCCCACGGCGCCCCCTTTTGCCCGAAAACATGTTTTCATGCTGACATCATGTTGCGGGCTCCTCTGCATGCTGCTGACGGCGGGGGCTCCTGGCTGAATAATTAAAGGGGATGTACCGGGTGGAGTCAAATCCGGATATCTGTAGCCGTTTGTCAAGTGGGCTGTGCCAGGCTGGGAGCCCCTTATGACGGAGACCACACGCAGACCTCCCCCTTAATTTTTCTGCTCCTTTTGGCACAGCGCGCAGAGTCTGAGGTCTATTTTATTCCCCATAAGTGCAGCATTAAATCGCTCTAAAATCACCCACAGTGCGCATTGAAGCCTTTTCTTTGTCCACTTGGGGACGCTGTCCAGCTTCCAAAGGTGAGTAGCCTTCGAAGACGCCTCCTGCTTCCTTAAGCGGAGCTGCCGTTTCGATGGGTCTCCACTTCAGCCACGGCTTTTGCCTGAAGCCCACGTAATTCCCGCGCCTTTCCGGAGGCTTCCGGCTCTCAGCCGCACGATCTGGACCTCGCGTCTTGAGGCGCCGTGGCCCAGCAGGATAGCTCTCCGGTTTATGTGGAGAACTGGGTGTCCCTGTGCCTCTTAAATCCCAACTTATATTCTGGTAGGTCCTTACCACCACCAGTCTGAAACGCAGCCATTTTAGCACTTGTGGCTAATAGCCAGCTATTATGGAAGATGGGTGTGTTAAAGGTATGCTTTGGTGGCAATAATGTATTTTGGGCCTACTACGATGTTTAGTTTGCCAGAATTTATCTCCATGCTCAGTGAGTTTTAACAGCAGGGTTTAATAATATTGTAATAGCATTTTTTTGGAAAAGTAACATCAAGATACCATTTACCATGGCATAACGTCCGAATGTTGTTAAATATTAAACACTGCACATGACTACTGAAAGTTTGTGTGGGTGGGTGTGGTTTCAGTGGCATAAGAGGCCCTCTTCTGGTTGTCAGGCCTCGCGGGCTTGTTGCCAAGTATGAGGCCTTCCCGCTGCACTACGCCTGGACTCCTGATCAGCTGGCCTGTGGGACAGGTGCTCAGACGAGTTCCCTAGCAGGGAGGCCCCTCACATTTCAGAGCTTACGGCACAGGGCCCCTCTGCGTTCCAGGGGTCTCCAAGGCGCCTGCTCTGGGCCCTCGTCACCAAGCTAGGAGGATTATCCTGGAGACCCACAGTATAGTTAGGTGGATTTCCTCATATTAGTGATTTATGGTGAAATAGAAATCTTTAAACTCCAATAGAATCACCTGACAAAGTGTGAAGGGGGGTATCTATAATAAAGAATGAGTTTTTGCTCTAATGGGAGTGATCGTGTCCTCAGCCAGTGTTTAGGGTGTCCCATTACCATAGTGCCATTCCTCTGCCCCCTCACAGGGCCTGTCCAAATTGAAATGGCCTGTAAGTTGTTGGTGCTGGGTACAGTTCAGTGCATTTATGCTACAACTAATCAATTTATCCTTCATTAAATGTATTTTAAAATCAGACTGACTGCTGCATGTGCAGTTTGTGTTGTACAGCGATGTTCCTGTGAAACCTCTTGACTTACTGGCCCTCTCCCTGACTCTCACCCTGAGATTTATTTTTTATTTAATAGTCTTTCGGAGGCTTTTATAAATATGCCAGCATGCCACATCACTGAATGCAGTAGGTCACTGGTATTAATTGGGTTTCCATATATATATATATAGACACACACACACACACACACACACACAAAAAAGAAGTGCCTTGAAGGCTTGTTTTTGCTCTCAGAATCGCCAGGAAAAACGCATTCCTCTGCCAATTAATTTTTGCATGGTTGCTATACACTTTGCTAACAATAGCATGCTGTCATGCAAGGTAATATTTTCTCATCGTAAGCAGATGCACATGCTCCCCGAATGTACCCAGACCAAACATCGTTGACCTCTAGCCCATGTCTGCATGAGGCTGACTGAACAGATGTTTAAAATAGCGAAGGAAATTCGATAAAGATCTGAAGAGCAGGATCCTGCATCGCTGTAGGTAACTGCTTTGCATTTCTGGTCACCTTAGTAGGTCCTTGTTCAGGCAGCCAGCTGAATTCATGGGGCTCTGAGTGGATTTCCAGAGCCACTCTGCCCCAAACTTGGAGCTTCTATGTTTGTATGATGAACTTGCTGTGAGTGCAGTAGCAGACTCTGCTTTTTGAAGTGGCGTATCTGAAAGTTAAGCTGCATTTGAAACACACACACGTGCCCTTCTTCCTGCACCCCTGTGGCTGTGCTCTCCTCACCCCATCTTAGCTCACATGCAGCACTCTGCTCCTAAACCAATCGTCTGCAGCGGAGATTAACAGTTCTAGGCATTATTTCATACTTTTTATCTCTTGTAATTAAGGAACTGGCTCTGTAATTTGTGATAATCTGTTTTCGCGATTTTCATTCTTTGTACAGATTTCATTATTAGTTTATGACCCCAGTTAGCAAACGTTATGATGCAGAACACGGTTGGGAATTGAAGCAATTTCACATTTTTCTATTTGGGTTTATTCAGCCCGGTTAGGGCAGCGTCTGTGAGGAAGAGAGCTCCCTTTGTGTGCCGCCATCTGGCTCACCGTTTGCCAGTGCATCCTGCGCTGGTTCTCGGTACGAAACGCACCCAGCTTGATCCAATTTCATTTCGCCTTGGGCTTCAGCAACGCGGTAAAGGGGTGGTTGGAATATGGAAGGGGACTACCGTCCTGTTAAATATTAAATAAAGGAATTCTTAGCGTTTCGTCTCTGGGAGAGATCCGTACCGACGCGGTAATCCGAGAACGCGACGCCGGAGTTCTGCGACGCCCGATGCCGGGTTCTCTGCCTGACCGGAAAATATGGATTAGTATCTGGCGTGAGCGGTATCGCGTCTTTCTGCCCGAGCCCGCTCTCAAAGTGCTTCAGAATGTCGGCCATCTTCTGCGGACCGGCCGCGGCGCCCTGTGTACATCTGTGCCGGATGTGGGCTCCGGGAACGGCTCTTCTGGGTTAGAGGTTCTGCACCTTTCCACCCTGCTGATGTGATGCCTCACCGTCTCACAGCAACCACCTGGAGAAGAGTCTGCAGATGCTGATGGACCGAGTGGACGACATGAGCCAGGAGATCGTGAAGTACAACACCTTCAGCCGCAACCTCAGCAAGCAGCAACAGCAGAAGCACCAGGTACATGACATGTTTAAAACCACCTTCCGCCACTAGGGGCAGCGCTGATAGTTCTGCTTGGTTTATACTCCTGTCAGCTGCTCCTGTTTGGCTGACCCCTCCCCCTCCATGTTCAGTTGTGACACCTACTCATTATGACCCTCCCCGTCCCGATTACCGGCCCCAGTAACCTGATTCATTTAATTGGGTTTGGTAGCTTGTGGAAGGTGATTTCGTATCACCCTTTACCCTGTCGCCGTGAGCCCCGCAGGCTGTCACTGTCGGAGTGCTCTAAGTGGAGCTCTGTGAAACCTTCGGAGAATGTGCATTTCTGGTTATTAGTCTTGCGTTAATAGGATCCTCTTAAATAGACATTTTGTTTTCACTTTTCATTCGCGGTTACCTTCACATCCAGCCCTAGAAACCATGTGACACTCGCCCACCATAGTGACCTGTGCCCCTGGCATGTTTGGTATCCTTAACGTGATCGCTGGGATCCTCTTCAGCGTGACTGGGCACGCGAACCCCCCCCCCCCAGATAATCCAGTGGGGGGTGGGGATTGGTAATGTAGCTCACCACAGGTGTGCTGTTTTAATAGGAATTAGCTATTTATCGTTTCCTTGCTCTGGGAATAACACCCAGAGCCACAGTGTGGTTAGCCTCTGTAAACACTGGCCTTTATTGCTCCTAAATCCTTCACTGTGGCAGAACCGGGTCGTGGGCCGGCTCGCCATCCTGGTCTAGCATTAATCAGACCCCTAAAAGGTGTGAAATGACATTACTGTGGCTTTAAGGGAGGGGGCGGCACATCTGCCCTGACCCTCCCATTTCCGCTCCTCCCTTCTGTAAATCTTCATTTCCCGAGGAGGAAGGCCACGTGCATGGGGGCCCCCTTAGCGCTTCTATCACGCAGGGTCCTCCTGCTCTGGGGGCTCAGAGCCGGGCCGGGATGAGGGACTCCACGTGGGGCTGCATTTTGACATTCCCACGCCAGTACGCTGGCGCTCCCACTGTCTGGGACCCATCTACGCCCAGAGTAAAAGCCAGAGGAGCACAGAGCTTCTTGGGGACACGATGCGTGCGCACTTCCTACGGAAATATAAATAATATGTTACAGGAGACACTCAGGAAAAAATTAAGGCCTGGTCAGTGGCTCCGCCTTCGTGCCGGATAGCATCGGCGTCTGCGATAAACAATAGGCTGAATTGGCCCGCAGATGCAGGCCGGGAGCCGCGACGCGGCGAACTGGTAAAGCAGATGGGTAATTTGCATAGCTATGTAAATGGTGATTAGTCTCAGTAGGTGCAATGAAATATCCAAGCAAATCATAATTCATCAATCTGTCCGCTATCCTTTATAAATTATAATGTGTGTGCTCCATCCCCAGGGTCCGGTTTTTCAAGGAAAGCGCAGCCGCGTGACCGGGGCCGTAAGCGGGGGGCCTCAGACGGTCCCGGAGTTCCGCCTCTGGCGTATCTGGTGCCTCTGCGCCCCCGTAGTGGGTCGTCGGCGCTCATTAACACGCGGGGCACACGTGGACCGACCGCCGGCATTTTTGGCCCATTTGGCTGGTTTTTGTGTATGTAGAGGCTGGGGAGGCGGGGGGGGAGCGGGTGAGTTTTGGCCAGTGGTGCTCCTGCCGGTGAGGCACGCAGCTGTGAGTGGGAG
>JAABNY020000046.1:10567629-10592291 GCA_015164015.2 Brevimyrus niger
GGGACGGGTGGGGGGGAGGGGGGGGGGGGGCGGGGGGGGCGGGGGCGGGTTGTGGGGGGGGGAGGGGAGGGTGCATGCGAGTGCATCTGGAAACACACGCTGGGTCATCACAGCAGCACAAACTGCCTCTTCAATGTGGTTAGGCCCGGGGGGGGGGGGGTCACAGACACTCCCAGTGTGCTGCTGTCCGCGCAGCACCCTTCAGTGTTTAATTAAGCTGTGGTTTAGCTAGTATTACTGACCATGTACACAAGACATTGGGACACAGTGCTGATCAGCAACTCCTTAAATACTGTGGTTTCTGATGTCATATCTACCCCTTAAGACATCTTAAATCTGGGGTAATAATCAGTGAGTTGCCCCAGTCAGGTAGTTTAGTTCATGTTTGATGTTACCGCTCTTTCCTGCAAAGTGCTTAGAATCTGTCAGGCCACGCCCCCCTTTGGTGGTTCAGTGTCACTGTATGAGATTAGGTATTTGTATACAGAGAATGTCACTGGGTTCAGCACTTGTATGTCCGCCGTAACGGGAGCTACAGGAATATCCCAAACAGGACCCCAGGCCCTCAAAAGATGCCCAGCATCCTTAGTGTCCGGGGGAGAAAAAGGCGCCATACACTGTTATCGGGGTGTTCATTACCCTGTCCCTTGTTAATATTAACATACGGGTCACTGATAGTCATGCCTGGAACCTCTGTGTAGAGCTTATGATGTATCTGACAAACCATCCCCCCCCCTCCAGAGCAAAGTGGAATCTCTGGGCCAGGCTGAGGTTAATGACAAAGGGGTATTAAATTAGAGCAAACTGCCTGCACGTGTGCCTCTATATTTCTGTCAGCCCCCC
Source organism: Brevimyrus niger (assembly GCA_015164015.2). Lineage (NCBI taxonomy): Eukaryota > Metazoa > Chordata > Actinopteri > Osteoglossiformes > Mormyridae > Brevimyrus > Brevimyrus niger. Next base: position 10,568,473 of record JAABNY020000046.1, read on the forward strand.
TCCCCAGTCTGTTTTCTTCCTCCCAATCTCACCATACCTCGCAGCCCCTGCACGATCCCGGAGGTCTGTGTTCACACATCTGCACGTCTCTCTCTCTCTCTCTCTCTCTCTCTCTCTGGCTGCAGTACGTCCAGCGCCGTCAGCAGGAGAACGTCCAGAGGCAGTCTCGAGGGGAGCCGCCGCTACCGGAGGAGGACCTTAGCAAGATGTTTAAGCCCCCCCAGCCCCCGCCACGCATGGACACTCTCCTCATTGCAGGTTAGTGTGCTGCCCTGCCTCTTATCTTCCATGTCTCACCCAGCCACGCTACTGTCTTCCATGTTCCGCCCACCCATCTATGATCCTATGGTCCATGCCCCGCCCTCCCAGCTACGATCCTATGGTCCATGCCCCGCCTACAGCCATGCCCCATCTTGCAAGCCCCGCCTACCCAGCCACGCCCCTGTCTTCCATACCCTGCCCCTCAACTTCAACACCACCTCTCCAGCCGTGCAACCTTGATGAGCCCATGCCGTGTGGATTAGATTAGGTAAGCGGCAGTGGACCCCTATGGGGAACACCTGTCAGAGTATAATTGGAAATTCGTGAGATCCCGTTCGGAGTGAAGTGCAGGGAAGCCGGATTTCCCTCGATCCCACCTTTATGGAAAAAGAAGGAACCTCATGCTCCTGCTTTTTTTTTTTTTTTTTTTCTCCATTTCCTCGCAGACTGGAAATAAGCCGTAAATCATGACTCTGCCAAAAATCTAAATGAATCTCATGAAGTTAAAGCTGTATAGGTTTGATTTATGGGTTATAGTAAGGTTGGTTATGAGGGAGTAAGTCAGTAGGGGAGTAAAATTCGGGATTATTAATAATATGTGCCTGAGTGCTAGCCTGTTACACATGGCTCAGTACCCCCACTCACAGTTGTATGCTAGGTTGAAACCCCCCCCCCAATCTGTTTGTGAGACTTGGAGATGCTGCCCTCTTATGCTATCAGGCACTTGGGCTTAAGGAGTGATTATTGTCAGTATTCATGGGGGGGGGGGGGTGCACTTTCAAGCCAAAATTAAATCGCACGGAAATATGATTTTAGTATGAAGGTGAATCAGACTGCCAAGACTGTGCTGTCTCTCTGTCTCTCTTCCTGATGCGAGTAGAGAAGTAGAAATGCCAAACCCCCCCCCCTCTTTCCCCCACTGTCAGTGTTTGTGCATCTGGGCTATGTTGAGGTGTGTTTTGGCTGGATCACGCCATCTGAAGGCTCAGGTTGGAACTGCAAGTAGGTCGACACCCCAGCAGCAGTCAGTGTCATGAAGGAACACGTGCATGTAACAGCACGGTGCACCATGAGGAATGGTCCCTCCGCTGCGACGTGGCATATCTGCAGCCTCAAGTGCCCCTCACTTTCCCCGCGAGCGGCGTAGCCCTCGCTTCGCTTTCCCCGGGAGCGGCGTAGCCCTCGCTTCGCTTTCCCCGGGAGCGGCGTAGCCCTCGCTTCACTTTCGCTGTGTTCTCTCCTGCTGTCCCCCACAGGTCAAATCAACACCTACTGCCAGAACGTCAAGGAGTTCACGTCGCAGAACCTCGGCAAGCTGTTTATGGCCGAGGCGCTGCAAGGTCACAGCGGCTAGAGACGCGGCGGAGGGGAGGAGCTCTGAGAGGGGGAGGAGCTCTGAGACGGGCACGGCCCTGGGTCAACGGCGTCTTTTTCCAGAAACTGCCGGAAACTTCAGGAGGACGGGACTCTCACGCCGGCCCAGGAAAGAAGGTCCTTTTTAACCGAGACCTGTTGGAAATTAAATCCCTCTGGTTTGGATTTGTATATTAATTGGATATAAATAAACATGTCAAACCCTTTCAAGACACTTTGTGTGTTGCCATTTAATGATGTGTTTGTGTTTATGGTAACTCTGTTCCCTCATGGACTCGGTGTGGATATTGTCTGGGTGTTAAAGCTTTCTTTATCCTTTTAGAAAGATAACCTGGCAAAGCCACGTCAGGTGTGTGTGTGTGTGTGTGTGTATGTGTATAACATGATGAGAAATAATCCCCGATTAGCAAGCAGGTGGGTCTCCCAGATTATTCCGGAATAAAGGGACGCGATAAAGATGGAGAGTGCGTGACGAGTCCCTTAGGGGACGTGCGGTGGCAGCGGGAAGCTTGGCAGATTTGTGCCGCCGACTCCCTGTCGCGCAGTGCTGGGCCACCATCGCTTGCCGACGGGTGTTCGGTGTGGGTGTCAGTCTGGGGGCAAAGTGGGGGGGGGGGATCTCGGGATGATCTTAAGTGTGCTGTCAAGGCTTTGACCTCTAGGCCCTGCAGGTATTGTGCCGGATATTTTCTTCTTCGAGTATATTTGGACAGTGAGAGTTGGTTACACTAATTAAATGCATTTGCTTTTAGTGCTGTGTAGCAGGAATCCCTGATCTTAAGGAAGGCGTCAAACGTTTTCAGCCATTATTAATTAAAGGAGGTGGTTCGCTTTTCATAAACACCTTTCATAAACTGGCTTGTGTTCTGAGGAAGAAGGCTGGGCTGTTACCTTCTGCAGGGTAGTAGGTTCTTCACCTTCCTAATAATGTGACTATACACATGATTAGACGTCTTCTGTCCTTTGTTTCACTGGTGGAATATCAAGGCGTACCAAAGATACAACCTCTCCAGCATATCCTGGGTCTCCCCCGGGGCCTCCTGCCGTTTTGGACTTGCTGAAGCACCTCCCCAGGGAGCCGTCCAGGAGGCATCCTAGATAGACCACCTCAACTGGCTCCTTTCAGTGCGGAGGAGCAGTAGCTCTACTCTGAGCCCCTCCAGAATGTCCGAGCTCCTCAGCCTCTCTAAGGCTGTCACCCTGCCAAGGAAACTCATTTCTGCTGCTTCTCTCTGCAATCTCATATTTTCCATCACTACACTCTCGGGAAAAAAGGGGTGAAAATTTGTACCTTTGCTTGTCACTGGGGCTGTACCCTCAACGGTCTGACAATTGTACCCTTAGCTCTAGGTAGTAGTACCTTTTAAGGTACAAAAAAAACTCTGAGGAACATTTCTGTTCCATTGGTGGTACATTAATGCTCTTTTGTACATTTGGAATGTTCTTCAGACTCCATTTTTGTACCTTTAAAAGGTCCAAATACAAGGGTACAAGTCTACCCTCTTTTCTGAGTGTTCCCAAAGATAGTGTCCATAGGTGAGGGTAGGAACATAGATCAGCCGGTAAGTGGATTTCTTTGAATACTGTCAATGTAATGGGGAGATACTCCTTCAGATTATGATTCCTTTACATCTCACCATGGCAACAGGTCTCTCAAGGAACGACTTGATGTGCTACAGTCCATAAATGATCATTGATTAGTGTGGAGATCACAGCTGACGTCACATTTTCATGACACACCGTCACAGCCGAGTGCTGGCAGCACTGTTTAAGTCGTTTTTTTTGTCTTTCCCCTTTTAAATGTCTGACTCACCAGATCAACAGGCAGCCTTACATAACCGCTATTTATTGATATCAAAAACCCACTGCTCGCTTGCTGGCTCAGACGCTTGCATCCCCGCTCTTCTCCTCGCACGTGGTTCGCTGAGTCAAGTGCCTCTTGTGGAGTTCATAATTATCATGATCGTCAGCATCTGCATTAAGTATTCAAATCTGCCCACGTCTCCCTGAACTCTGATCTCATGGGAATTGAGTCTCACTTCCTAATGTTTCCTGCAGCCAGAGAGAGGTGGAGGTCTACAGTTATTCTATTAAAATCTCTGGCCTTCTCGCAACCTATACTCAAGCAATAGAATGTAGCAAATTGCTTTTGATAGTAACCCTTTATTTTGGATCATATAAGAAATTAATTAGGCTTCAGGGTGTGTGTGTGTCTGTCTGTGTATGGAAGTAGTTCTGTGATCCAGTACCTGAGTTCCCCATCTTCTAATGACACATAAATAGTTTACCTTGTGAAAGAATGAGCCAGAGTCCTGATGGATAGTCGGCATCTGTTCGGATGATGGCTATCAGTTGAGCTATCTGCCTTAGCTTCTTGGCCGTTTCAATCTGCCTGCAGGGGAAGATCCCAGATGGTCAAAGGAATTTTTACAGGCCGACGAACGCGATCCCTCCGCAGGCCCTCATGTTGAAATAGTCTTCCCAATGTATCGCTCATTTTGTGTGTGTGCGCATGGCAGAATTTGGGTGAATCTCCGTATTTTTTTTTATTCTTCGAACGGGCCGTGTCCGCTCGAGTGAATGTGTTTTGAGTGGGCCTTTTGTTTAGCTATTGACGAAATGTCATCTCATCCACTAATCTCTCAAAAGCCCGACAGCTTGTTTCAGATAGTCAAAGAACACAGCTCAATTAATCAGTGCAAATCTCTCTCTCTCATTTCCGGTGATGTCGACTTACGAGCCATCGCAACATTAATCAGATTTGCTGGATAAGGAGCATATATTTAGAATATAAGTATGGATTTTCTCCCTTATTCTTAAACTGAGAACTTTATTCCCCTCGCATACTGCACAGAAGCCACAGGTCAGCTAAGATACCAATTAGGCTCGCATTGTGCTCTTTGCAGTATTTGCATGAAGAATGAGCTTCTGCATTTAGCTGGCCTGATTTCCGCACTTCTGTGGGTGACGCTCTTCATTTAGGCTCATCAGTCGGCCACATTCGCTGTTCAGCAGCGAGTTGCCTTTCATCTGTGTGGGTTTTAGTTTTATTTGTGAGCTTGGAAACAACAATACAAGCCACTTATCTGTAAAATTTACCAGAAGGATTAATGACACTCAGTCATGCAAAACAGGCATGAGGAGTTTTATAATGACTTCCTGGTACCTTGGGCTGCTAGCTCATTATCCTGCCGCCGCACGAACACTAGTCCATTAAAGTGTGAATATAAAGGTTTATAGGTGATGCATTCAGGTGATTGGCATGTTGGTCATGTGTAATGTGCATAAACTTTAGATTTTCTTCTTTTTGTCGTAGGCAAGTGACACGACCATGGATGTCAGTCGGCTGGTACCTTGAGCAGGACTGGGTCCCGCTTAGCTAGATCTCACACACTTATATGGGAACTTCGAGTGGCTGACATCCAAGAGACCATCTCTGCTGCAGGCTGATCTCTCACTAACGGTTCATCAAGCTTTCGCCTGTAGAGACGACGGATAAAAACTGATATTTGTTTGCGGGTGTTTAAGGCAGGGCGGCTGTTGAAGCTGAAGATGTTGCTGAATTAAAGCTTTTTAAAAAAAGAAGCACTTCTAACAGATGGGGAGAGCCACAAAATCATGAAAACACCTCCCTCCCCCACGCCAGGCCTAACTTTCGCTCCCCGATGTTTCGCTTCAAAATTGGAAATTTCGTCAAATGTCTTTTCACCTCCGGGATCGTCGACAGGGCCTCAAGTCGGCGCAGATGTGTGCCAAATGTCAGTTATTGTTAAACAAGCTAAAAGGAAGTGCTGACAGGTTCCTGGGCATGAGTAGTTGGTTTATGTCCTGCTGCTTCTCTAGGAATATGGTCTTCGGTGCCCCATCCATCCCATCCTGTCAACCCGGCTGTCAGCTGTAGCCTCCTTTACTCCCAGATCACTCACTCCTTTGTTATTCAGGTTCTAAGGCTGTGTTTGCCTGGCACGTGCAGACTAATCACTAGGTTGCTGTGCAGGATAAATGGTCTTGGTTAGCGTGTCGGGGGAGAATGTGCAAGGGGCCTTTCCTGTTAAGGTTTCAAAGCTTGCTTGGTCGATAGGGAAGCGGTTTGATCATGTGGCCTGTTTGAAACGGCACGGTGAGTAAGCATCTAGCCCGGTTCCAGCTGGTGATCCCAGCTCTCCAGCTCCAGTAGCTAAAACTTTATCTAAGCTGCGCTTTTCAGCTGTGAACAGCGGATCACTATGTCAAGGCCTATTGCCAATGCGTGGTTCCATTAAGTAAAAGCTCTTTAATTTTGATATTAGATTTCATGTCTAGGACAATTATTAAAAATGATTGGATCTGTCTCTGAACCAATCAGATTGTTATCAGATGTCTTGGACCCACCACCTCTGCAATTTGATTGGTTGAAATAGGTAACCAATCACTTTTCATTCTGCCCTCAGGACATTTTTGTGTGAGTAAAGCTCCCATGAGCATCTAGGACCGTGTTAAATATAAAGAGCATAGCTCTGTGAGGAAAACCTAGTGGATATCACCTGCAATGGATGACCACTATATGAGGTTAGCATTTAGCCATCTCACCTTTTACTCTCAAACGGTAACTGTGTTTGTTCTATGCCTTTGTAGGCTTCTCCCATGGCTGTATCTGCAGCTGAAGCCAGTAGCTACCTGTTTGCAATCCACCTTGGTTCCCTGGATTCCATTCATTTATTATTTATACCCTAAGAACCATTTTGAGTTTGTGTTCTCCGCTTCCATTAAGTCAAACGCTCTGCTATCTGAATCCTACCTTTTGAAGTTGTTAACTACAGGAGGATTAGAGAGGTTATTTGTCACCGGTTAGCTGTCAAAGAGGTTTCCATTTAAGCCCGAAGTCCCTTCGGCGGCGCTCCATAGCCATGAGCCATGATCTTCAGATGTTTCTCCACCTTAGCTAAATGTCAGCTGGACGAAAAAGCAGCAAAGGTTTCCATGAAAGCTCTGGACCTGGGGGGGCTTTGAGCCGTAGGCGCGGTGAGCTGTACTGATGATGATCGACGGCATTTTCGTTCTTGTGAGCTGGCTCTCTGCTCTCTGATTGGCTGTCTACTTTTATATGCACCATGACACTATTGTGCAATTTGAAGCTTGTTTTTATCTGCTGAAGCATAATCAATTCCTTTCTGTAAGGTAAAACCAAACCCTGGATAGCCTGCTTTATAGTGTATTTTTTTTACCAAACGCAGAACAGCTTCAGACTTTACTCAAACTCCAAATGGACGCCCAGATGGATTTTTAGCTCAATTTAACCAAAGCTAATTTTGGTCCAGAAAGTAAAAATCCAGATCAAGATTTTGTTTCAACCAAACAGTTGAGTATTCTATGAGTCTTTAAGCTTAAATGGTTGGTTGAAACTAAATCTTGGTCTGGATTTTTACTTTCTAGACCTGAAAATCCCACCTCTGGTTTTATTGTGACCTCTTAACATCTCTCTGTACCTGAACTCTGATGCTCTAATGTTCCCTCACTTCCAATCTCTGCTTCTGCAGAACTTCTCACCTCTTCACTACAACTTTATTACTTATAAGAGCGGCGCTGATCACATTTATCCCTCCAGACCGCAAGCGTCGGTTCATCTAATGGCTGAGAGATCTCATCACGTGCAGCTATTTTGGTGCTTCTGCCAGTGAGTCATCGTGGACGCTGTTCATGGCAAAGCTCTTAATTAGCTGTGGGTGAGCTGTTGATTAAATGAATATCACAATTTTACGAAACTGGATTCTGTAGTTGAGAGATCACTGTAATTAAACAAGTGTCTTAATTATAGGTGCATTTGTGCAATAAAATTCTTAATGTTTTGTTTTTTTCTGAAACTTAAAGTTGGATTTATTTTGAAAATAAAATGTTTTTTCAATCTGTTTTTATAGTTAATAGTTAAGATCTTAGGTCAATAGGTTGCATTTTAACAGTATTAAACCTTGCAGTAAGATGAGGCCTGGTTTGCTGTGTGAAAGTGGTGTATATGAACCCTGTCTTACATACATGCTGGATGGGACTGAGAACCACAGCTGTCGTGGGGAAACGGGGCACAAACACTCCGATTCTCAGTTCTGTTCTTGCTCTCTGTTGTCAGTCATATGCTGAAGGTCATTGCTGAGGCTTGGTTGTGCCTGAGCAAGGTGCGCCACCTCTGGCTGCCTGAGGCTACTGCGACGTGTTGTAAGCACGAGGTCACTCTGTGCCCTGTTCGTCAGGCCGCCGCTTCGTTTTCTCTGGATATCCATCTCATCTCAAGTTACTCTGTCTGCTTCACCCCGTCGCCCCGTAACTCAAAGGGACAGACCCCTGACCTGAGTGTGGCACTTGCACGCGAGCGGGGACACCTGGACCCCGCTTCCTGTCTGCTAGAAAGCCCATGCTGCCTCTCTGTCTTCGGTTCAGAGCAGCTGTAGCTCTGGAGCGTGCTGCAGATGGTGGCCCAGAGAGGACAAACATGTTGGTGACATGCATGCGATACATGAATATACTTATTTTTGCTGCAATCTCTTGGTATTAGCATTAAGGGGCCTATTTTCTTGTCAGCAGTCCTAATTATATACATATTGTGTTGCTTAATGTGGCTGTTTGTTTTTTTTTGTATGTACAATTTAATTCTTTCTTTTTGCATCTACATGGCTGCCCTTGTCATTAGGGTGTTCCGCTTCCTCCCCCGATGTTTCCCCTGCTATCCCATCATCACCTTCCTCTGCACCCCATGACGCACCCTCAACGGAAGACCCAACGCGCGCGATGAGTGGCCAGATGCCGGAGGAGGCTGATGGGAAATCCGCACCTCATTTCCACCCCACATTTGGCGCGTTATGTGTAAAGAATCAGTCCACATTGAGGACAGGCCGCATTTACTAACAGCTAGCATTTGCCATCTTTATGAGACGAGTCGGGAAAGACCCTTAATGTCTGACATTCAGCGGCCGATCGCTTTTCCTCACTCGCAGCCTTTGGCTTTCTCATCCCATCAAGCACGTGACCTTTTCTCCTTTCGCCTTGCGATGTTAATGCATTTTTAAATATTTGAACCTGGTCGTTTTTAACCTCGCTTCTTGGAAGCGACCTTGCATTTCGCCAGTTAGACGCTACACGAGCCGGCGTGCCCCCGGCCCCCAGCCCCTAGCCCCTCGCTGTCCCCTCCCTCTGAGCCCTTTCAACACGGATTTGTCCCTCAATGATTTTCATTTCTCACTCTCCTGCCTTCTTCATCCTTGCCTGTCTGGTCTTAGTTCCGCTCACCAAAGGCCAATGGCTGTTTTATCTCTAACTGACTCATGCCCCAGTTGCGCAAACTTTCCTATTATGTCTTTATTCTTCGTAATCTCTGCCGGTTCTGACATTTGTACGCCACTCTTCTTCCTTCAACCTGCACCCTTAGAGAACTTTCTGGCATTCCGCACGCCTCATCCGCCTGGTTCATTGCTGACTTTGCTTATCTGGGTTTTCGTTGAGGCCCCTTATGCACGCTCCCTGCTCACATACCCCCAAGGCCAGGTATTTGCTTGCTTGCTGCCTATCTCTCATTTATTCATGTTTTGTGACTTTGGTTCATTTTAATACTGCCTGCTGCATACGTTTATGCATAGTGTTGCTTAATATGCTTAAACAATGCAGTTGGATTTAATGCTATTCCGTGGTTTTTGTGCTCCTTTCCTCGTCCTTTCCACCTTCTGGAATGTTCTGTGTTCTACCTCTGACAATCGCCCTGCTTTAATCTTTATTTTTATGTTCCTTATTGCCTGCCTTCAAGAACATTGAAATGTTCTTAGCTGCTAAACCGCTTTCATCTAATGATAAACTTTTCATGTTGTGGTAAATAAGCGTTTTTGTCTTGCGCTTGTTCAGCATCCATAAATTGGCTCATCTCCATTCATCCAAAGGCACATATCTACCCCTAAAACGAATCTCCTCTGCTCACTTCATGTAAAGAGTTTGGAGCTGGCAGGAGATGGTCATGTGACGTAACGACTTACTGCTCGCAAACGCGGTACATGTTAATTATTCAGACCTAGTGATGAGAGGTCTCGGGGAGGTGCCGCCGCCTGGGCCTGTGCACACCGGTCAGCTTTCCTGCCAGGCATGCGGACAGGGGTTCGAGAGAGCGCGTGCGCCATCTATATGCTAACTTGTGTGCGTTTGGTGAATCAGTTTGTGGGTGATCTTCACCGACATTTATTTTCCCAGAGACTCAAAGTCGGTGCAGCGCTGTTAGCCTTTTCTAGCGTACATCTAGTTTGAGGGGGGGACCTGAGATCGGCTAATCTGTTAATGACCCTCGGTACTTACTGTCAGGTCAGCTTCTGTAGCCAGATTTTGGATCTGATTCTCCACCCATCTGGTACCTGAGTCTGGGCGGCTGCCCCCTCTCAACGCCCCGCTTCTGTGATGAAACTCATCAGGTGACGTTCGTTTTGATTAGGAGACATTCGTTTTATTTACTTTATCATTATGTAAGTAGGTCCCCTGGAGAAATGTTGGTTCCAAGCAGCTGGTCACTGTAACTCCCCGATCACGTCTCTGTAAGCTCTGCTTTTGTCTCGGGACAGATATTGTTTGGGATATTAACTAACTTTGTGCAGCAGTACATTTGTTTTCCCGGTTCTTTGTGGTTTATTGGGAACCCGCCTGCCCGAAATCATGCCTCCGCGGGTCTCCTGACGAAAAACGGGATCCAAACCAAGCTAAGATCTCTTCAGCTCAGAGTGTCTCTTTTGCCGACGAGACTGTGTCGGATGGCGCAGGGCGGTCAGTGAACATTCCCCAGCGACCATGCATCACTAATGCCTCTTTCGCTTTCCATAGCACAGCTCGTTAGCGAAAAGCTACGCAGCCCCCTTCCTGGAGTGCCTCATATCCTTTGCCTTTCTAGAGCAGGGAGCGGATGAACAGCTGAGTACCTCAAGTGTACAAACGTGATTCCTTTGTAGTAATTCCCCTCGCTCAAGCGATTGAAGGTATTGTAGCAAAGCATTGTCTCCCTTACTGCAGGGAGCCTGTTTTCGGTGATACCAAGCTATCACCTGAGTCAAAGTCTGTGGATATTTTTCCTACTCAAAACTTGAAAGTCTGGAGCCTTTGAAGTTCGCCCTATAATTTCATTACACTGCTATTGCTGACAGTGTATAATTATAAACAAATGGGCATATTGCATTTTGCAGAGTATGTTGAGTCTGCAGCGATGGGTTGGCGCCCCATCCTTGTTTCCTGCCTTGCACCTGAAGAACCGGAATAGGATCTGGACCCCCGTAACCCTGAATAGGGTATGCGGTCTCAGAAGATTGATGGATGTTAAGTCTGTTTATTTAGCTAGCCTATAAGCTATTTGACTCATTTTTAGCCACACCAGTTGTATGGTCACTAGGTGAAGGTACCCAGTTTGTGCACGGAAGGATAGGGTCAGCAATTAACACCGGGGGTAACACCGTTTCAGTTAAAAAAAAAAAAAAACAACAACAGAAAAACAAACTTCAATATAAAGATGGACGACAGACAGCAGTAGGTATGCCACGGGGCCAGGAAGGAGGGCTGTGATGGTGGTCAGACCTTACGGCCGCCTTGTTACTCCGCTCCCTGGAACACTCTGAGCTGGACACCTCATTCACTGTGGGATGTCTTTCACTTACATCACTAAGCACCAGTTAGTCCCTGTATTCTCAGTTCTAAGTGACTTTGTGTTCGAATGAAGAACCGCCTGATTCTGGCTAAATCTCGCTGGGCATCAGCAGAGCGGAGGTTAAGGTGAAATCATCCGATAGGTGGTTGCTTATACTTTGTGTTTGAATTCATGCCCGTCTCAGGAGCCAGGTTAAAGGGTTCACACCCAGCTGAAGTAATGAGCTCTCGGGCCGCGTCTCCCCCTGTTATCACTGTGAATATCTTTACTGCCGGTCAGCCACTGAATAATGCCATACATTCTGTAGGATTTACACCATATTCGTGTTTTAATTTTAGAGAGTCTCTAATCTCTTTAACTTAAAGTCCATGGTGTCCTCCATATCTTCTGCATGTAGTAAATGTGTCTGGGCATCGTGATACGGGGATGTACATTCAGGACTAGATTTGCTTCCGTGTTGATGAAGCTTGATCTTTAAGGGAGACGCTTTGGATATGGTAAGTGTTTGTGTGTACAGAGAGTAGAATGTGGGGGCTCTGTCCTATTGTCACAGTTCCTTACCCCTCCATTCAGAACAGCTCCTACCATTGGGCCAAAGCAACATATTTAACCTTAATTTCAGAATTGCAAGATATAGCATCAAAAATGCACTATATTTGTATTATATAGTTTGCTTTATGATGTTACACAAATATGTATAAGATAAAAATGTACGAACTGGTATACCCAATGAAATTAGTCCATAATGAGCTCAAACTGAGGATCTTTTTCTTTGTTCTGTCTTTCAGTTCCTGTTGCAGTATTTTGAGTTTTACTGCTACATCAAAACTTCTCCTTTTGGTTTTCAGCTTTTTTTGTTCTGTTGTGCTTTTGTTTTGTTTTGTTTTTTTCCTTTTTCATTGGTTGAGGCTTCGTAAATAATTCATGATGAACCCCCGGTTTGTGCTCCCTTCTTGGGGCTGTAGTCAGAGGGTTTGTTTAAGTATTCAGAAGAGATGGAACCTTAACTGAGAATTCAAAATATGTCAGCTATTGTCCTGTCAGAAAGACTGTGTCTGTTTGTGTTTGTGGGGGTTAGATTTTTATATACATACTGTTCTGCCAAAAGTATTGGGACACCCCTCTAAATCCTTGAATTCAAGTGTTCCAAACACTTCCATAGCCACAGGTGTATAAAATCAAGCACCTAAGCATGCCACCCGCTTCTACAAACATTTACAAAAGAATGGATCGCTCTCAGGAGCTCAGTGAATTCAAGCGTGGTACCGTGATAGGAAGCCAACTGTGCAACAACTTCATTCATGAGATTTCCTCGTAACCGAGTATTCCACAGTCAACCATTAGCGGTATTATAACAAAGTAGAAGCGATTGAGAACAACAGCCACTCAGCCATGAAGTGGTAGGCTATGTAAAATCACAGAGCGGGGACAACGCATGCTGAGGTGCACAGTGTGCAGAAGCTACCAACTTCTGCAGAACTTCGGCAACTGGGACAGTGGTAGCTAAATGGTTAGGGAAGCGCATTTGTAATTGAAAGATTGCAGGTTCGAGTTCCTGACCAGCAAGGCACAACCGAGGTAACTTGAGCAAGGTAACGCCCTCAAGCACTGCTCCCCGGGCCCTGAATTAGCTGCCCCCTGCTATGTCATGATGTCGTATATGGGTTAAATGCAGAGGATGCATTTCATTGGTTTGCACTGTGTGCTGTGGTGTGCCAACAATGACCACTGATCACTAAATTTTAAACTGTCTGTGGAGTCAATAGCTACAGGCCTCCAAACTTCGTCTGGCCTTCATAGTAGCTAATGATCAGTGTGTAGAGAACTTCATGGCTGAACAGCTGCATCCAAGCCTTACATCACCAAGTGCAATGCAAAGCGTAGAATGCAGCAGCGTAAAGCACAGCGCCACTGGACTCTAGAGCAATGGAGACTTGTTCTCTGGAGTGATGAATCATACTTCTCTGACTGGCAATCCGATGGATGAGTCTGGGTTCGCCGGTTGCCAGATACTAGCCTGACTGCATTGTGCCAAGTGTAAAGTTTGGTGGAGGGAGGGTTTTGGTGTGGGGTTGACCTCAACCCTACAGTCCTGATCTCAACCCTACAGAATACCTTTGGGATGAATTACAGCAGAGACTGTGAACCAGGCCTTCTGGTCCAACATCAGTGCCTAACCTCACAAATGCTCTCCTGGAAGAATGATCAAAAATTCCCATAAACACGCCTAAACCTTGTAGACACACTTCCCAGAAGAGTTGAAGCTGTTATAGCTGCAAAGGGTGGGCCAACTCTATATTGAAGCCTATGCATTAAGAATGGGATGTCATTAAAAGTGTGTGCGTGTGTGCGTGCGTGCGTGCGTGCGTGCGCGTGTGTGTGTGTGTGTGTGTGCGTGCGTGTGTGCGTGTGCGTGCGTGTGCGTGCGTGCGTGTGTCCACAATGTGTTACTTACGGTTAAGATTATGACTGGGGCTAAATTTGTCATTGTTAGGATTAGGATTATGACCATAGAATGAATAGCAAACAAGTACAACAATAATCTCAGTATAAAAAGAACCTTGTTGTCGCGTACCACCTGGGGACAGTCCGAGCACCACTGGAGGTGGTACCACAGTTTGAGAACCGCTGATTTGAGGGACCCCAGACCGTCGCATGCACCATTTTTACTTGCTAGTCAACATCATTCGCTTCTCATTGGGGCTCATTGGTGTACATATGCATGTTGTTTAGTGTAAAAAATTTAAAAAAGCTTCAAACTCAGGAACTTGCAGAGTAGTGAAGGTGAATGTGCATTTCTGTATGGAGTATTTATCCTTTTAGATCAAAGAGCCATGACGTGTGTAGAAGCGTCCGCTCACGTTTGAGACGTGGTGACAGCCAGCGGCTTTGGGAGTCTCTCACAGAGTGAGTCAGCGCAATGCGATCCTGCTGTAGGCCATGTCGGACGGAGGGCTAGTTTCTGAGGGGAGCTTAGCGGGAGACCACGGTGTTCCGGTGAATTCCGGCGAGGTGCGGATGCGGGCCCAGGCCAAGGAGGCTCTGGATCCAACTCGGCAACGGAAAAAGGAATTCCCACCGTTGGTCGTGTGTGTTTGTTGATTTCTTTGGGGTAACATGGAAACGCCACTTTTTTAAAAATCGCAGCGTGTTTTTGCCAGCGGACCGACATCGACTTCTCTGTTTTCTCTTGTTGGGGTTTACAGGCCAAATGCAGAGAAACGGAATAAAATATATGAGCTTCATTATCTGCTGCCCCTGCTTCGTCCTGAAGTAATTCAAAATCATTCTGTCGAAGTTTCAGGTTATTCATTAAACGGATCTTACCAGAATCACTTTCTGAGGGCAGGAACCATAATAGTGTAGAAAATGGGTCTCTTTACAAGAATGTCTCCGCGCATGATGAAATGAAGGAAAAAAAGGAGATACCTCAGGGCTGCTAATGTGTGAGAGCACAGCCCTCGGCCTTGGAAACACGATGGACGGAAATAATAAAATGCTCTCCTGTGTAGGTATCCTATCTGCACCTGGACCCTTTGCCATTTTTACAGGTTAATGTCACGTTCATCGCCGGAGTGTCTGCATCACAAGGAAGTGCCTTCAGTGTGTTTGCTGTTATAGGGAGTATTAGTTGCATTTGAAGCGCCTGCGAATGGGATTAATTCCTGCCGCACTCCCACACTCAGCACTTTCCGGCCGCTTGAATCGGCTGCGCTTCCCCACATTTCTGCAGGTGTCGGAATTCTTCCTTATCTTTCGGCTGCAGTTAGGGAGAAACGCCCCTGAGTGGATTTAGGGACGCGCCGGCTAATTGCCTGCGACGGTGTTGCCGAAAAACGCGCTCAAAGCCTCACGATGAGACGCCCCTCTTCCGGCCAATCAGGTTCCGCACTGCATGATCGCGATTTGCTCCGCCTCCCTTCTCGGGTGACTCCGGGACCGGCAGGGTGTCGCGGGTCAGAGCACTTTGCCTGCCTTACGAAGTTGCCGGTGCGAGCCGGTCTTTGCCTCCACAGACCCCCCTGACTGTGGAGATGCAGTTTGGGGTCTGTTTGCCCACGATGGCTCTGGAAGGCGGATGGGAATGTGAACAAAGCGGGCAGTGGGGGGGGGGTGGTGAAGCCCCGGTCCAGCAGCGGCGGATGGCGCCGGTTTCACGCAGGTCAGGCGATCGGCTAATGGAAGCTCATGCGGTGAGGGCATCACTCCAGATCAATTTCGTCTGCTACCGGCCCTGATAACCTTGAATCAAAATTAGCCTGACGCCTCTTAAATTTTAAGCAGGGCTGGTGCCAAAGCTGCCCCCCCACACCCACCCCCACCCCCGTCAATACTGGATAAACGCCTGGCTAATGTGAGGGACGGTCGATTCCTGGGGGCGGATCTGTGCCCGGTGTCATTCCACACGTAGGCGGGTAAGCGGCTGGATCATCAGCCTTAAACTGGGCCAACAGGAAATGATGAGTCAGGCTAATGGGGTCAGACCCCCCCCCTTCCCGTTGCTGACGTGCTGGGGCAGTGCAGAGTGGAGGCTTTCTGGCCGCCATTTTGCAGATCTGGCCTCACATTAACCCCGATGACTGCATTCCCCATTAAATCATAACCATCACTGTTTTATCACCACACACACGGTGGCTTATACCCCCCAGAAGCCCTGGCTTTCGGAAAAACGATAAAATTCTCTGTCTGTGACCTTATTGACGCTAGTAATGGTTAAAGGTTTATTTTCATGTAAAAATTAGCTGAATTGACTTTAAATTTGTTCTTTATGAATTGTAGTTGCCTGTTTTTTTCAGTTAGATTTTTATTTTGCTGAATGACAGGAATGGGTCGAGACGTTACGACGTAGATGACAGGTCAGTTGGGTTTTCTTACAGTATAAGCTTTTCTTTCCATTGGGAATCATTGTTTTTAAGAGTATTTAGCAGTTTTTTTTCTGGTTATGATTTCATTATATTATGATAATGATAGGCGAATATCATTATATTATGATAATGATATGATAATAATTAGGTCCAGGGAAATGGGACTTGAATCAGAACAGTAGCTGCAGGATAACAGCCATTCTGACTGGGAGGGTCTTGGGAACGGTGCAATGAAACTAGGGAACTAGCGGCGCCGACGGAATCGATATCACTCAGCGCATCACCAGCTGCCCCCCCCCCAAATAACACGTGAGTTTTGCTAGATCTACACGGCTGGTAGGTAGTGTACAGGTTGTCTATGGTAGGGCTACTCTAAACATGTTCCTCAAAAACTGAGCACTGCTGATTTTCCACCCTCCCTTTCGCTGTGAGCCAGGTCTGACGTCTCAGGGAGTTTCACTTGCACGAAAATGAAAAATGGTCAGCTGTCTCTCGGAACCAATCAGATTGGTTGGTCGTTGCATCCTCTACAATCAAATGTCTTGGCCCCGCCTCCCGTGGTTTAATGCCCTCAGAACATTTTTGTAAAAAATCAGAATCAGTAATTGTTACACTACCTACGAGAAACAAGGCCTTGATTTGGAATGGAGGGCCGGAACTGAAGAACCCTGTTCTGTGGGATTGGTCATTATTTTGGCAGTAAAAAATCACTCCAAAGGACGGCTCTACACAGGATCCATTTGCACATCCTCGTGTTCCGTGTGCCGTGCCTCGGTGACTCATCATTTCACTCGAGCGGCTCCTGATTGCAGACTGACTTTCTCGATGTTACGGATGGTGAGCCCTCGTCCTGAATAGCAATGTGGCGGCGGTGGGGGGGGGTGGAGCTTGTCATGCCTTGAGATGTAATAAATGAACCTGATTGATTGATAAAGTAATTGAGCCCTTGATGTAGCTGGATCCTGGGGGGGGGAGACTCCCCCCCTCCTTTACCCCCAGCCCTGCACAAGCCTGCGTTCACGGCTTTCCGTCTCTCGTGTCCCGACTCCACAGTGCCAGCGGAGACCCGGGGTTTGTCACTGATTAAGTGACAGTGACAGCGGCTTTGTGACGCTGACCTCCTGCAGACTGTCACGCCAGCAGCCGCATTGCTGCTCCTCCCCCCGCTTCCAGAAGAGGCACTTTGATGTAAGACGTAGAAATGGAAAGGAATTAAATAAATAAAGTGGGGAAAAAAATTTAATCAGCACGCCGACTGGGAAAGCACAGCAAAATGAGTCGTGATCACCTCCCTGTCAAGTCATGGATACTTTCAACTATCCCCCCCCCCACCACCACCACCCCCAATATTGTCATGACAACTGGTAGGGGAAGGTAGTAGATGATGTAAAATAATACCCTTAAAACTCATCTAGAAAATCCCCCCAAACCACGAAGAATTATTGATTGTAGGAGGAAGAGACTCTGCAGAAGTATGTAATGTAACAAAAACAAACTGAAATGAGGAAAAATTAAACAAAGCAAGAAAATGGATCTTGCTGCCAGATTGCTCTGCAGGCACGACCGTCAGACCCACAAACTCTGCTGTGTTGTCCCAGAGATCTGTAATGTCACAATTTATCCATTTGATGGTGGAAATTAAAATGCAGGCAGAGCGTCCGGTTAAACCGCTGTGTCCTCCCCACCCTCAGAAATAGTGCCAGACACAAAGGCCCTCCTGTTTTTCCCTCTTTGACCATGTCACAGTAAGGCGGAGGCATATGCATTTTTATTTTGGTTTAAATGAATCTGAGGCCCACTTGTCTGTTTGATAACCTCCTACACGTCCTTGGTGGGTTTTGTGGGCACTGTATGACACTGTATGACACTGTATGACTCGGCCACAGTGTCCGTAACGGTAAGGTCATTGGTTCGAGTCCTAGTGTGAGCAAACCGAATAGACCATCAGGCCCCTGAGCAAGGTCCTTAACCTTCATTTCTTCTGAGGATTTCCCCCCCAAAAAAAATGTACATGTAAATGTAAAATTACCCTCATACTCTCCTTCCGCTTTGTGAGGTGTAATGAATGACATTGTGGAAGCAGATAGGTGGCGCCCCTGAGCTCTTTGCCTGTGTCTGCCGCGGCTGAACCCACTACCCTCGGCCTGCCACTCAGGATGACCTCCACCCTTCCTTTCTGCTCAGCTGAATTTATCAGCACGTCTTCAGTTCCGATGACAGATTACTTTTCCTGTTGATGCACGGCTAGCCAGCTTGCATCTACACCGTGTCTACATCAATTCACATTTGATATACTCAGATAAAAGCTGAATTAGGGCAGGGCCTCAACTGTATGCGTAGGATGTAAACGGATCCACTCATCTTCCTGCGTTGAAGCGGGAGATCGTCCCACCTTTGCAGTGACGATGTTTTATTGGTCTTACGGGGTTTTAAATCCCGAAGACCTACAGATACAGATCTTTATCTTCTGAATGTAGCCTAATTGGATTCCAGCACCAGAAAGGGAAGCGGATAAACCAGCCGACTGCAGAAGCATCGGCATTAAGAGCCACCGGGACTCGCGTCACGCCGCCTGCACCCCAACATCGCTCGTACCCCGGCTGCAGTGTGGCCTCCCATTCTGCGTTTTGCACAAGGCCGTGTTAATCCCCGCAGTTTTCCCGGTAACGCCAGCGCATGACGGGGGCAGGGCTGGGACAGGCTTGAGTGGAACTGTTATGACATTTGACTTGCTATGCTAAATTACGCTCGTATTTATTGTTAGTGGTGCCGGCTTTCCCCGTGGGTTTAGCGTTTGATATGGGCCGCGTTGGGCTGTCTTGGCTACAGCAGTTACAAGCGATCGCCCCGCCGGCGGACCTAGACCTCTCCGGAGATACATGACCCGACCCCCTAGCGCCCCCCGTGCCTGAGACGTGATCCTGGTCACTAGGCTCATATAGGCCCTCTCAAACATCTGGTCTGCATCACAGTAATCCTCGAACATGCTGTATACACACACATTTGTTCCACTCGGGGTAGTGTTGCCAAATAGGCCGCTCTTGTGCCAAGTCTCTGTGGAAAGTATTTTATCAAGCGCAGAAATCGATGGAAGTTTCCCTGCAAGCCGGGCCTAGGTAGCAGGTAGGCAGCCGCTGGGGCTGAGGGGCCCCACGACCAGTGAGGGGGGGGGAGGGGGGGGCGCCGGAGAGAAACGGCAGCCTTATATGGCGAGCTAATGCTTCAGGATGCCGACTCAGTCTTTCCATAAGACGTCACTGCGGCGCGGACGTCCAGGAGTAAACAGCTGGGCCTAACTTGGCTCGGAACCTGCCTTACTTGGGCCGGGTGAGAACTCTTCCGAAAGCTCCTGGAATTGGGAGGAGGCCTCCAGTGATCGGGCGACGCTGCCGCATTCGGTGCCGTCCGCGTCGCACTGCAACCCTCACTGCGCTTCCGCCCGAAAAATGTGCCCACGAGCTGCATGCTCTCATGAATCCCAGACAGGATATGACAGCCAGTCCGAAGCCTTTCGGACGTAAATTGCGAGGTTGTTTCTAAGCTGAACCGAAACAGCGAACAAATCTTTTTGGCGGCGAACCCCGAACTGTGCACAGTGGATTCTTTGTCGTAGGAGTGATTTAACGGATCCAATGCAGTCGCTTAATCTCGCTCAACGGCACGACCCCAAAGGCAAGCGGACTGTAAATTTTCCCCCGTTTGCCTGCATTTTCATATTAATAATGACAAGCTGGCAGAAGTTACTCCTCGCACGCCAGTGCTGGCCAGATGTTGGGTGGTGTTCATTTTGCGTCGCCATGAATTTCCAGGCGTCTGCGAGCAGCTCTGAGAACCCAAGGATGCCCGTGTTTGGGTATCTGCAGAACCTCCATGCCCTGGAAGACTGTAGCAGTGGTGGGAGTTTGAGGTTTAAAAAGTAGAAATCCACACCAAGATTTTGTTTCAACCAACTAGTTGAGTACTTTGTCAAATGTGACTGGTTGGTTTAAACAAAATCTCGGTCTGGATTTTTAATTTCTGGAACCTGAACTATCCACCTCTGGATGGTAGCCTAGTAGAAAACTGGAAGACTAGAATATTTGTACTAAAACTTAAGCGTTGAGCTTCTATGCTCAGTGGATTTGATGCTAGGAATGATAACTGTTAAATGTAACTAGTGATCAAATATGTTTATTTTCATTGGTCACCCTTCCCTCCCACCCTTGCTTTTCTTTTTTTTTCTTTTTTTTGTTGACATGCAAACCATACCAGTCGCGTGCAACTGCATCCCCGCTTGTAGAGCTGAACTCCGCTTGCGGTTACAAGCTCAACAATGGAAGGGAAAGCGACTGAAAGGGCCGACTGTTTTGGAGAAGGTTGCGTCTAGGGGTGCGCCAGGAAAAGACCAAAGGCGTCTTTAGTTTTTCATTACGATGCGATAATTAGACACCAACCCAAGATAGGGAGATGGGGAAAAAAAATAAATATCGTAAAGCTTTTCTTTTTCTGGTGCCATACAGTGTATAATTTAGACATTTGTTTGTGACTTTGAAGATTCTTGGAATAGATACAATATATATTTTGAATCTTTGTTTGAATCTTTCCATTCTTCAGTCAATTCAATTCCTCATTTTCCCGTTTCCTAACCAGCACTATTTACTCATTCTGAAGTACCGTTTTACATACATCTCTGTATGTATGCACATTGAATTTGTTTTACGTGGTATTTACAGGATACACTCATGGGAGGTCTTTGTTGTGCAGGCTGTTTAATGGAATTTGCCATAGACGTTGTGCTGTTCTGCATTGGACTCAGGGAGATCTTGGATCCTTGACTGTCTTCGCCATGTGGTGACGGTCTTCGGGGAACATTGTAATCACTGGCCATGATGATGCTGTAATGGGCTGTTGCAGTTTTACTGTACGTGAAACCTTTCCTATTGTGTCCTTTAAGGCCTGCAGGGTCCACGGGTTTCAATTGATTCTAATTTATTAGTTAAATTCTATAATTTGCATAAAATAAAGTAACATTGCTTGACTTTGGTAAGCAGCTGATTTTTATTTTCCCTTCTACGGTCTCAAATTTACCGTAAGTCTGTAAAACAGCGAAATTTATTATATTTAATTGGTCATAACATGTCTCTGCCTGTGAAGAAAGGATACTTCCACTCCTGTTTTGGGCATAATCCGAAATGCAGCTGAGATGCATCCCATTTTCCCACAGTATGCTCATCCAGTATGGGCCAGCGCTTGATCCGCTCGCTCCTGCTGCACACCCTGACCAGGGATTTCCCTATCAGTCTCCCTGCCGCTCTCTGTATTTGTTCTCTTGCAGAAAAGGGGCATGATTTGTTTTCCTGGATGAGACCTGGTGCGGCTTAGATGGTTCCCAGCCAAATACTTAGAGAAAATAAATGAGCAATTGAGAAATGTTCTGAAATCCCAAGCGATAATGGAGCGGATATCAGTGTCAGCACGGTGAAAATCCGCTGCGCTTTTCAGGGGGAATGAGCAGGACAGGCCTTTGGGTGTGACGTCAGGCGGGAGACCAACACAGGGCTCTTCTCTGTACAGTGGGCTCTATTCTTTTGAATTATCTGAAACTACTCCATTCCAAAAAATAAGTAAAGGTCCCTGGTGCAGCAGTGTCATTTAGTCAGAGTGATTATGTTGAGTGTCAATGCAAAATACAGTCACATGTTGATGATGTCGTGAGACGATTTTCAAAACTTGTCTTTAGCCATGCAGGAGTATGACTCTTTTTCGGGCGAAATTCAAACAATATCTCTGAGCGCTGGGAAGCATATGTAGAGGATTGGATAAGTTCTAATTTTGTAAAAGCCTTTTTATAGGCAATCCAGAAAGTGCATGCTGGGGAAATCACAGCGAGCTGTGGCTCTCCAGTCATGAAAGACGTCTTGGCCGCTTTTCCTGCGCTAACCCTTGGCGGCAGGCGATTGTCAAGGCCGGCCCATCAGAAATCGCTGATGTCAGCTCATTCTGCTCCTTTATTCGGAGTGATTGCATGCCCTTTCTCTGGCACAAGCCGACCTTGCTTTACAGAATGATTTATCTGCTATTTAGCGAACATGGAAGATTAAAAAACACAGGACAAGCTTTAAAGTTCAAAAACCTTACTCATATCAGGGAAATTTCACCTGCGCCACGGAGAGTGAAGATTCTTTCGCTGCAGTGACGATAACGATAAATGAGTTTAATGTGAAATCGAGACAGTTTAAGGATGAAAAAACAATTATTATATGGTAGTTTTAAATATGGACCTCAGTATGTATGGCTTTTCCAGTACTATGGTGTGTTTTTGTGGTTTTGACTGCTGAAACTTTCCCACAGTTTCAGAGGCGATGGGGTAAAATCTCAGCTTCCGTTGTTCTGGATCATGTGGAGAGAATTTCAACCCAAGTATTTAAAATAGAAAGAGGGCCCCACAGTTTTGCCGAATCCTTTCTGCTCTGCACAACGCGAGTCTTGCAGACAAAGCTGCACTCCTCACAATTAAGGGGAAATCAACAAAAGGGGTGTGATTTATTTTTTTAAGCGTATTATTTTGTAAAGTGGCTGCAGACTGCAGAGACCTGAGAGTGAAACAGCTGTTTCCGGACCAGCGCAGTTAACAGTTCCTGTTGCGATCGTGCCTCCAGCTAGTCTATATGCACCAGGTGGGTGCGGTGATTAGTGTTTCCTCTGTCTGGAGCAGGCAGTACAAGGCTTCTGTCTGATAGCCAGGTCACGCTTTATACATGGGGTCACCGTGGGTCAAATTAGCCAATTTCCCCATGAAAGAAAGAATCGGCACTTGTTCCAGCTCAGCAGAAAAAAAAGGCGGGGGGGGGGGTAAAATATTTATTCTGCGGATCGCTAGCTTACCTGTCATTTTACAACAGCTCCTTTGTCTTCTGGACGTTATTTAAATACATTATTATTCTAGGCATACTTTAGTGAAAATGGAACTTTGGCAAGAATTAAACTGATCGTGTTGTTAGTGGGGCTTAAACTGCTGCTAGACACTGTGACTGGTCACTGCAAAGTGATGGTAAATCATCAAACTGTGCCGACTTTCGCTGATACCGGATCCGCCTTAAAACCCATTCTGATGCTTTCAGCTTAAAGCGCTCTAATGGGAAACAGGTTGAATGTGAAGGCCAAGCCCCCCCCTCCCCCCCGAGACTCACTCTCTCTCATTTGTCCTCGTAGCCTCCGTAACGGAGCCCCACGATCTCCGTGAAAGTGTGAGGTCCTTCGTGCAGCCGTGCCAAACAACATGGTTCCCATTAATAGTGAAAACAAAAGATGGAGCCATATGTCAAAACAAGAGGTGGTTAGGGTGCTCTAAACCGTCCTGACAAAACAACAGCAGATAGTGAACAGGAAGCGCACCATGCCCCCCCCCCGTCCCGGTCGCCCATCTCTCAGCATTATGCTATAAATGTTGGCTGGACCCTAACTTTATTATACAGTATATTCTTATGAAAAATAAACATAATGAATTATACAAACCAACATTCGACTAAGTTAAAAAGTCATTAAAAAAAATTATATAAAGAGGTTTAACTGAAGGTATTATTATTGTTGTTATTGTTGTTAATAATAATAATAATTATTATTATTATTGCTATTATGGGGCGGCATGGTGGTGCAGTGGTTAGCACTGTTGCCTCACACCTCTGGGACCTGGGTTCGAGTCTCCGCCTGGG
>JAABNY020000046.1:10611233-10621264 GCA_015164015.2 Brevimyrus niger
GGGGAGAGTTGTGATCTATGTGGGGCTGCGAAACCAACAAGGTGGCTGAGGATCCAGAGAAAACACTGGTAAATCTTTAGGAAAGAAAAAAAAAAAAAAAACAGCGCTCCCAGGTGCAGATAAAAGCCTGAATATCTTCAAAGGACAGATACATCAACGCTTTGAAAATACTTCAGGAAAAATTATCACATTTATAACGGGGAGCTGCTCCTTGACAGTCGAGAGGGAAGAGTGCATGAACAGCGGGAGCGGGAGGCCGTTCTGTAGGAGCACCTCCTCGGGGGGGTAAACGCGGGCACTGATATTGTGCGTGCCTTCCCCTCCGTGACACACGCGTCCTTGCGTTCCATGCGGTTCTGAAACGCACTACCCTTTTCCGCAATGGCGTCTTGCTTTAATGTAAACCCAGAGCTGAATAATTCCTCCTATTTCAAGTGACATTTTACGAACGTGAGAGGGGGAGGGTCCCGTGAGCTTGACTCTAACACCCGTGAGTCCGCGTGTCAGAGCTACTGTGATACACAAGCGGTTTTTTTTTCCCCCCCTCATTTTTGTTTTTCCAGCAGACGTTGTGACAGGCAAGACCTCCGAAGGGGTGCTGCTCATGAAAAAAGTACCTTCACGCAGGGCAGGGCCTGAAGACCAGTGCAGGCAGGGAGACGGATCCTTCCAGCTGCGAGCCGCTGGCCTGCCGCTCACATAGACATCCCCAGGCCAGATTGGGGTCACCAAGGCAAAAAAAACCAAAAACAAGCCTGTCAAGCATCGATCTAGAGCCCGCCGGAGAGCCAAGACTGCCCTTGCTGGCCGGGATTAATAATGACTTTTCTGGCCGTGGATGTGAGGCCGTTTAGAGTGACCCATGAGGTCACTGCGGTGATTACCTTCACTTCATCTGTTACAATCATCGCTCGTACGGATTGTGGGTCATTATGACAAATATGTACATCTCAGAGTATATGGGAATATACACACGCATTCTTTCTGAATTTATATGTTTCGGGGTGGAAAATTCGGCCCACGTGTACCGCGTGACAGATGAACAGGGTGCTCGCTCAGACCCTCTCGCCAGAATCATGACCTGTGCCTGTATGGCGTGCTGACTGTTCCAGACCATTTTCTTACATTAGCCTTGGTGCTGAGGAGCCGCGATGAAGTCACCAGGGCTCTGAGGGCTTTCCATCGCGGTATTCCTCCAGGGCTGTCCCCCGTCCGGCCACCCTGCCTCCTCCAGCTCGGCCGTCACCCAAACCGATGGGTGCTGCCTTCCGATGGCGCCGATCTGCACAAGACCCCGCTGCCGATCTCATCCGGACCTCGCCCCAGTCTCAGTGGAGCCCCCGGTGGCCAGTCAGAGAAGTGTCCCACGCTCTTCAGCTCGACTCTAGCCAAGACTGGTATACCGGCCGTGATGACTTCATGTGTCACTTTAGTGTCAGATCTACTCTGAAGACGAAGGGCACTTTTTGGGTGCTATTGGCGTCTCATTCCAAATCAACTTCTGTCCCTTTGGCCAGGGACTGTGGCGGCTGGCTTGGGCTTGTCATGGGGCGGTTGATTCTTCGACACTCTCTGGCTCCGCCTTCTTGCTCCTGCTGACCTGATTGCCCATCAGGTTTGGTTGACATTTGATTATTTTTATGCATTCAGCTGATCTTATCCAGGCATGGGTTTGTGGTGTGTTTATTTTTCACTTGGTTATGACATGTGTCCAGAACTACTTACATTGACATGTAATGACTAGCAATGAAGTTCAATTACTTCACTCCTAAGTACAACAGCAGTTTACTCATGGGATTAGAAAGTGGCGTATCTTACCTGCCGGTGTGACTTACAGTTCCCTTCTCAAATGGGAAACAAGTAGAGTTTTGCACAAATCTGGGTCTCTGTTTATAACTTCAACAGTGATGATGATTAATTGATGTATATCTTTGCTGCTATAGCTGATTATCTTTGAAGAAGTCATTACAAAACTAACAGCTACGCGTCATCAGCAAATGCTCAAAGTGATGGACAGTATATCATTTCCCATCACCGGAGATTTTATAGCCTCAATTACTACATTCGGACTGGTGAATAAATTTCATGTGACATCGTTCTCCCTCTGTGGGTAAACAAACCCAGAGTCAGTCCTCTTTTGCATATTGTTAATTTATCCGAGCGGCTCTTTTTGACGCGGCGAGATTGTACTCATGTCAGATAGCGGCAAACAATTATTCATGAGATTTCAACTACGGTGACGTGTTAACATTTGTCTCTGAAATGCCAAGCCATGGAAGTGACATTGCAGGCAGAGTCAGTTCCCAAATGGGGGGGGGGGGGGGGGGGGGCTCACCCCGCCACCCCCGCGCCCGCCGGGGGGGGAGGGGGGAGAGCGCGGGGTCGGCCTGGGGGGGGGGGGGAGCGGAAGGTGTGCATCACCGTGCATCCCGCGGCCCGTCGAGGGGGTAGCGGGCGGATCCAGACTAAAAGCCTTCTCTGTACCTTTCAGCCCACGCTTATTTCTGTGTTAAAAATATATGTCGCGCTCGAGTTTCTAAATGTTTTCCTCACTTGATGCTGTCAGGCACGTCGGTGGGAATGAAGCGGCCCATCAGTCTTCCTTGGGAACCTTGCTGTGCAATTTCAAAAATATCTTTTATTTGTTGCAAATATTTTCACGTGTCACGTGCACAGTATTAACGTGACTTTTTCCTGTTGTATACTTCTGCCCCAGTATTTGTTTGTTCGCTCAGTTGTGCATTTTAACCTGTAAAACACTTTTGTATTTCTTCTTTTTAAAGTTTTAAAAACGACAGGCATAATTTGGCAGTAACTTAGCAAAGCAGAACATATTAACAAATATTAAATATTTATGATGCATTTAATTTATAGTGTAGTATAACTGCTCCTATTTCTTTCTCTTACAGGAAATGTTTTTTTGCATTGTGATAAATCTGCTGTATAGAAATATACTGATATTGTGTTTATTCTAAATTATAAGCCTGGAATTTCTAAACTGTAGAGCAAAGAAAATCTGGAAAATGTAGTTCACTTTTTAATATTTGAACTCACATGGTCATAAGCATTTGATTAATTATTGTAAGTTGACATTTGCATTCCATTTGATCCTAAATAGGGAGGCATTCCGAGTCGTGAATCAGGTGAGATGTTCATGTTAAAAATAAAAAAATACCTGACAGACTCAGGACGGCCATGTTTTTTCTCGTCTGTTTCTCTGTGTGTTCCGCTGGTGGTTTAGGCCCCTCTCCAATCAGCTCCATTGTCCAGTTAGTGGCTTGGGGGCGGGCGGCTACATAAAGCTGGAGAACTTGATGTTTCCTACCTGTTAAAAGGCCAATAATGGCACAGAAAATGCTCACAGGCAAACAAAAGCAGGTCCAGAAAATTTTAAGTACTTTTTGAACAGAAATGTATTTTAACCCAAGATCAAATTGCTTCATCTAGGAAGCCCAGTTACTGGAAAATACCAGTTGGAATACAAGCGCTCATAACTACTGTTTTATGCAAGAGTCAAGGTGCTGAATATCTGTTTTGAACATTAGAAGCTATAAATAGTATTAATAAAAAAACATTCTGCATAAGACTGTGTAAAAATGCAATTCTTACATCATATTTTTCTTCCTTCTTATTTTCCCAAATCAAAAGCATGTGTCTACCAAACAACAAAATGAGACAGGAACAAAGTGGATCCCCCGTTCGATTGTTAATGCATGTGACTGGTAACCCTCGGTTTCAGTTATTCCCTGAGCTGGAACGCGCCACATGTACGCAGAGGGGAGGGATCGGTCTGCTCCGGGAATCGGAGGCGTCGTCCCAGTCGACTGATGGATCCTGGGGGGGCTTGAATGTGGGGGAGCTCAGCTTAACATAATGGTTTTCTGCTGGAGTCAGCGGCAGAGAGGCACACAGAATCCAGCGCACCTGACATCATCCTTTCCTGTCTGTGGGCCGTCCCAGACAAATGCGGCGCTCTGCCCCCGCTAAACAAAAGAGCGGGAGAGCGGACCGTCTGCTAGACACTTGGCAGGAGTGCAGTTACGAATCGGGAATCTTGCGAGCCGGCCAGAATGACCTAAAGTTTTATGTCAACATGGGAAGCGGCGCCCTGTCAGAAACATGTTAACTGTTTGCGATTTGCCTGCTTTTCCCCTCGCCCACGGAGCGAGAGGGACTAGCAGGCCGACTGGATGCTGTCTTAATTCCGGGAACACGGCGGAAAATATGTACTGGCCGCCGCTGCTGGTGTGCTGTGTTCCGGCATCTAAACGCTTCTCGGCCCGCCGTGTTGCTTTGTCTCCGGTAATTACCACTGTCAGCTCCGGCATCTGTGTTTCAGCGTTTCTGTTCCCCTTGTTCACAAAAAGCCGTTCGAAAGGTCAATGTTGCCTTTTTCTATTTTTTTCTCACACCTCCCTCTCTCTTGAAGTTGCACTACGTGCGTCTGCTAGTCGTTAACTTTGCTTATTCTTAAACTGCTTTCGGGAAAAATAATGCCGTAATTTCCGAATGCTGTACCCTCACAGAAAGAGATAATTCGCCCCCCGTGACAATCCTTAATGGTACAATTTGTCTTGAGAAACATTTTTTCCAGAGAAGTATAAATTAATTCAAAATAAGAAATAATTGGTTGAGCTGCTTATTCTGTATGAACCTTTTGTAATCCGCTAAATTTTTGTTTATATTTTTCCCCAGTAAAATCCCCCTTAAGTTTGTATCTCTTTAATTAGGACATACTTATTGCACGTATCACTGACATAGGGCTGAGGAGATTAAGAGTTTTCAGAAAAACTGCGATTAAACTTAGAACTGGACGCAATTGCCTCACGAGTTTTCTGGATGTTTCAGTAGCACTTTAAGCTTCTGCCGATGGCCGTTCCCAGATCAGATACATTAAGGTGGTGACACGTGGTACAGGTCTGCCATATTGCCGCTCATCCGGACGCATCTGTATGGATTAGCTGTGTGTGGTTGAACTGAGACCAGCAACCGTCAGATACACAAAGGAGATCCACTTTAATTATAAATTGTTTTATTTTAGTCTATAGAAAGGCCTTTCTACAATCTAAGCCAATAATAATATATTTTAATTAGACTTTCAAACTCAATTTAATACTGGCCCATTGTCCTCTTAAGGATTTTTTTCTTCAGTTAACACAGATGCATTTATTTAAAAGAGAAACTTATGCTACGTTAAAAGTTGCTTCGGTTCTGCCACCGTTTCTTTACACTTGCTGGTTATAGTGTAGTTTTCTTTTTAGAGTTGGCAGGCAGTATAGCGCAAAAGGCAGAAAGTCTGCAAAGTTTAGGTCGGATGTAAGTGAGTCACACACGGTGCTGTCAGAAATGCAACTTTTTCTTAAATACTGACTTATTAACTGTCACGGCTTATTATGAAAACATTCTACTGCGGCGTAGTTCTAAACTGTCTTCGGAAACAAACACATTACGAAACGCACTGTACAAAAGCCGCCCTCTGAAAACAAAACAGTAACTTTACTGCCTTTTTTTAATAACAGCAGCGATTATCAAAAATGTTTGTGTTTGCAATCAGTGCAGGAATACGTTTAGTTTTTCATGGTTTGTATGTTAAAAACAACAATAATTTATATGCATGTTTACTTTATCCAAATTATTTCCCCCTGCTGAGTGTGATGCCATACTTCATTCTCCAAAAAGAGTTTGGCTTCTCTTTTGTGAAGTTTTCCATTTTTGTCCTTTTTAATATATCTTTGATATTTTAATTGTGTTCTCTACAGTTGCGATGATATATGAAGTGTGGCAGGGTGCTGGAATTTCAATGGTTTGTTTTCCAGCAAATAAGAAGAGGTAATATATATGAGTTCATTATTTATATGGATGTTGTTCATTCTAATTTTCGTGGTATTTTCAAGCTTGATAGACATAAATTATCATTTTGAGATGAAAGTGGGATGCTGGAATCTGTGAAATCTCTGCGCCATACTCGAAATGTTGTGTGTATTGTATTAAAAACACACACACGCTGCCCTTTGTACACACAAACAAAGCATTTAAAATAATCAAAGACACCCTAAAGGAAATCTCATTAAAACAAGCGATTTAATGAAAACATTTACCTTGGATGAATCGCACTGAGAAACACAGTTTAATGCAGCGGCACATGTTTTTCTTTACTAGCCAGATAACCTGTAGCCATATATGATAATTCTGATCACTGACACCTTTGTTTAAACCGACCCCGTTAAAATACATAGGGGAAAAACAACTTTTGCCATGCACATGTCTGCTATAAACCGTTTCTGTTGTACTCGTCCCGGACACCTGCTAAATGCATTAACGGACGAGATGAAATCGTTCCAAGTCGAAACAATTTGACGATTTAATAGTCATCTATAAAAGGCAGTGAATGGGAGCTCGGAGGGTCCGGGGCTCGTCTGGGCTGCAGGTTTATGCGGCTGATGGCCGGGACCGGGGACCCAAACAGCGGCTCCGATTTCCTACCGGTCTGCCTGTCTCATTACCAGCTGCGCTTTCTGAAAAGCATCCATTTAAAAAGCGTCAGGAGCTGGCTGACATATAACGTAAAGCGCATCTAAACACGGAGTAAACGATCACTGATTGAGGCAAACTATACACATATCCAACACATATGTGTGAGTATGGAGTACAGGTGCATGTCTGCGTGTATGTGGTAAAATGTGCGCATGTGCAAAAATGACAGCGTGCTGTCTTTTCATCGTGTCACGAAATCAACATAAATGCTGTTCTGAAATTTAATTATGTGAAGAAAAATATCCGTCATATAATTTTTTTTTATAAATAAAAAAGTATTTGTATAATTCATAAATATTCTAATTTATACTTTTTAAACTAGGTCAATTCAAATGATTATCATTGTATGATTATAGATAGGTAGTCTAGATAGGCCTATATTTTCAGAAATATCTGCTGTATGTAATCTTTAGTTTATTAACAGATTTTTATGCATTTTCGAATGTCCTTATCATAACAAATGAATCAATGGAATTAATTATGTTATATCTCATGTAACTTTTTAATTTATGATGCTTATTGTTACCCTTCATTGTTAGCACCCCTGTTAGCACTTGTAAAGTTTCTGGACTTCAAAGAGTTAAGTGTTCTGCCGAAACCACGCTTCGCTCCCCTCCGAGTCCCGACTGACCGGAGGCCCAGCCCTCCTGCAAACGCAGCTTCCCGAGGCCGGGGGAAGGGGGGGGGGCGGTTCTGCAGCGTGGGCGCCCGTCGCCTTCGCTTTCATCCCGCGCTCATGCGGTTTCTCGTATTCCGTTCCGTTATTATCGCGAGCGGCTACGGAACGCCGGGTCACACAAGGCCTCTTTATTTCTGTCTTTGGATTTTCCTCCAGGCTCCACTAGTCCTTGGAGATTTTCCACGGGGGAACCAGGAGATTCGTTTAGTCTGAAAACTTTCCTTCTGGGCCTCAATCTCGCCTTGCAATCTGGGGCTCCTCTGAGTTCCCGCTTTGGAATGAGATCCCACCGACGGGAGGCATAAACGTGCTCTTATCGTCCCAGGACGAGCCCGTTCATTATCTCAATAATAGGCCAAGGGGGTCACACCAGATCTCGGTCGTGTCTTGATTTATATTCTCTTCTGATTAGTTTTGGTAATTGCATTATTTTACCCTTTTTCCTTAAAATAAGCTGAGCCCCTCTTTGGTGTGATACCATCCATTTTTCGTTGCATAAGTCAACCGGTTAATGGTTCTAGACTCATGGTGCCACACGACCTCATTTGTCTTCTTCATCTTCCAAAAGTATTGCATCTCATTAAGCTCTTACCAGGATTAATTAGTTGGATTTCTGGCCGCAGAGCCGAATAATTGAAGGCAAAGGCTGGACCTCCTTGTGTTTATTGTTTAATCGAGGGGGAGTCAAAAGCTAGTGAGTTGAAATGGCCAGTTTGGAGTTCGTGAGCATCGCCGGTCGATTGATGTGAGCGACGGCTGCTGGTTTAGCGCAGAGCAGGTTGCCCTGACATGCCGCCAAACTGCATGGTACTTAACGTCGGTGGGCCATCACCCGGGTGGCCCGAAAGCTCATTGTGAACTTCAAAACTAAGATGGAAGGGAGTCAGGTGGGAGGGTTGCTTTTTCCGCCACAGGGCCGTCTCCACGGAGCACCTGAACATTTCCCTGGCTCCAGAAGTACGTGCCGATATTAGTGCCGCAACTGTTTACGCCGGCCGTATTTTCAGAAGCTTCTCATGCATTTTACATTCAATTCCTGAGCTGGGTGACTTTCCAAAATTGAAAAAAAATCTAACCGAGCTGTCAGTTTCAGAAACTTGTAATTAATCACCATGCGCTACACATTGTTAAGGGTAGAGACGCTAGGAGCCACTGCGTTTCGCAAAAGGCCATATGAGAGGGCCCAAAAGCCATCTGATTGGTATTTGTGAAACAGGCCGGGACTTCGAAGTTTTTGTGGTAATGCATAATAATATGAGATGTCTAAAACGTATATGGCTTTACGTTCCTCCGGCTGGTGGAAAATGTCGCAAGTATCCCAAACATGTAAGAGTATAAGAAATGTTACGATAATGCAGTTTTTTCTACTTTCATATAGTAATATACATCATTATTGCGTGATATCGGGGCTGGGTTTAATTACCAGTGTCTTAGATCGTGAGGTCATGTTTCTGAGAAGATTTTTTTTTTTTTTTTATCAGACAGAAGAGACAAAACGAAAATGTCGTGTTTACGTGGAGATCCAAGGCGCTGTGTCAGGTCCCGCCGCAGCCTCTGGCTGTGCCGCCCTTACTGCAAACATGTGGCCCTTTGGTCTGTGCGGGGCCCGAGTCGCGGCGGCCTGCAGACTTTCCCATCGCGGAGCCCGCAGTCTGGGTGGGAGGTAGATAAGTGCTGGAACTGATTTTGTGGTTCACTGGGATCAATGGCTCCCAGATATCACTTGTGAAAGGCGAGCCATCCCAGCCCTCGACGCTCCTTTGAACGCGGGCAAACAAATCAGTGCCGGGAACAGAGAGCCGGGAATGTTCTGCTGATTGCTTAATTAATGCCATGACAACTTTCCCCTAACCGGTTCCCACGCGGCAACGCGGATGGGCCCTTAAGCTCTTAATCGCGACGATGACAGTGCTGGCTTTCTGCGGGCCTTGTTGATGCCTCGGAGGCGTCGTGAGATGCTCTGGGGCCGCTTGCCGGCCGGCATCGCCTCGCTCCTACCTTTCAGTACGCCGCTCACGCTCCTCTCCAGCTCAAACACTGTTTGACGTTTCTCGCTGCCCACATCTGACGCGCAGACGATAAATGCTTCCTCTGACATGGTGATCCAGTAGCTCTACAGGATCATCTGTTTCTACCCCCTCAGCTCCTGTACGCCGCCTTTGATCCATTCGGCGCCTTTCCGGCAATCGGCCAGTCGCTGGTCCGTACGCGGTAATGAGCACGGGCGCGGCTTCTGTCCCCCGCGATGATGACAGACATGCAGTGCAAAGGTCGCCTGCTACATTCGGACTTAAGGGCTTCTCTGCAACGCACGGCGCTATGACAAATCCCCCAGAAAGCAGGATCAGCCATTAATTTGCACCTCCAGAATACCTGCATGTTTCACCAGTTGACGTCCCTCATATATTCCCTGTTGATAAATCCGTAACACTAACCGCTAGCAGCCCTATTATCTCCTGTACCTGCCTGTGTTGCATTACTAATTTCTCTAAGTACTTCATCCATCTTCCAAACGCTTTTCAAGTACAAGGTCACGACTTTTAAAAGGAACGTGTTTGGAAATAGCCCTCTGAAGGCTGCATACGATTTTTAAAACTTTTTTAAAAATACACATTTTTATCATGAGGAACTTTAAAAACATTCTTTAAGGTATTATGAAAGTTTCAGGTATTGCACATCACAGGGTTAAATGAAGCAGTGACTGATTCTCAATATTGTCCATGATATGTGTTCTGCCTTGCACTGGCATCCCGTCCAGGGTGTACCCCAGCCCCGTGCCCTGTGATGGACTGGCATCCCGTCCAGGGTGTACCCCAGC
>JAABNY020000046.1:10621364-10652521 GCA_015164015.2 Brevimyrus niger
TGGACTGGCATCCCGTCCAGGGTGTACCCCAGCCCCGTGCCCTGTGATGGACTGGCATCCCGTCCAGGGTGTACCCCTGCCCAGTGCCCTGTGATGGACTGGCATCCCGTCCAGGGTGTACCCCAGCCCAGTGCCCTGTGATGGACTGGCATCCCGTCCAGGGTGTACCCCAGCCCAGTGCCCTATGTCCTGGATAGGCTCCAGATGGTTGGAACCCAGACCAGGATAACTGCTTGGAATATGGATTAAATTGAAAATAATGATACCACATTTAATACAGCCTTAAAAAGCTTTGCTGGCCTTACCTTTCTTCCTCAGACCCTTACCTTGGCAAACATCCTCAAACTTATTTGAGAATAAATTACGTGTGCTATGTTTTACGTTATACACGAACTGTATGTAAACAGATTTTTAAAGTGATCTCATCATGGCAATTCGACTTGCACTTTGATTGAAAGGGAGAAATGCCGTATAGAATTGGCTTATTACTTTTCAGTGGAGTAAATCAAAACATACCTCCATAAATACCTTTTCTCTGCCTGAGGGAGACATGGCCTAATTGCATAACGTGACAGTAAGAATGAGGGAGACAAATTGATTGGGACACTTACCGCTAAGTTTGGCTTTAACGTTGTACATTAACAGCTCGTGAACGTTTTCTCCTCTCCTTTTTGCCACACAGTCCCTGACTTCAGAAAGATGGTACCATTTTTCTCTGAGAGGGGAGGGGGGGTGGGGGGGGGGAAACAAGGCTCTGATTGTACAGGCCATTAAGTTAACTAGTCTATTTTGCCCAGAACCATTTCTGCTCCTAGTTAAGGTGAGGTAATGTTTATGCCACTTGCAAAAATGAAATGAATACAATAGACATATTCACACACCATTTCTCCCAGCAAATAGAAGCAAAAACTCTGAAACAAATCCTATATTCCTCAGCCTAATAGGTATAATTATATTGCCGATATGGTAATGCCGTTCAGCTTCCCCCAGTCTGCTGTTGGGAACAAAGAGGCAGTTGTCAGACGTCCCCGAATCAGATGTTAATGATATTTCATGACTTTGTTGAGTCTGGACAGAAACGCTAGAGCACCTAGAAGGGAAATGACTTCCATGCCGGACCTATTTTAGCCAGTCTGTGCGATACAGGGCTGGGCCAGGCTGGGCCGGGGAGTGGGCTGAGGGGAGACTGGGGCGAGACAGGGGGGGTTGGGGTGGTTGGCAACAGACCCCTGTGTTTAACGTTCTGGTTGAAGTGTGAAATAAGGGTTTCAAGGGTTTCAGGACGCCATGCTCTAGCTTTTTCCAGCCTTTTAGGGACCTTTTTTTCTAAAAAAGCCGTCGTACGAGAGAACGCCGGGTGCCACCCTCCCCCGCGTCCCAATAGTTTGTTGCTTGTGCCATTTTTTTTCGTGCCCAATTTGCACTTGGCCGCACTTCATCCAACGCGTCGAAAATGCGGCGCGTACTTTCCACGCAGTAATACTCGGCCCTCTGTGTCCAGGAGGTGTTCTGTGCACTGTGAAAACAAACTGCATTATTAAAGTCAAGCCGGCTCCAGCTGTGCGTGGGCCGAAATATATATTTAATGGCACCATGGAGGAGAATGTAAAACTTTCGCTGGGTACAGTATTGAGGCACTAGTACTCAGTCGTTGGTTAACTTAAGTGAAAACGTCTGATGACACTTCAAAAACTGAGCATCAAATGTGTAGTGACAGAATGTCAGATTCGGTACTGTGCGTGAGGATTTTACAGGGAGACCTTTTAGCTGTGAGAATACCAGCATAAGCCTTTGACTCGTGTAAATGCAGTTAAACTGTACGGAGTTATAGTCTCAGTCATATTTCTGTCTGAGTGGAGAGCCAGAAGTCCTGTTAGTGGTGGTGATCTTTTTACAAGGAAAAAAAAAATAGGTGAAAAGGAAGAGAAGAGTGGGAAATAGGGCAACCCTGAAAAAGCAAGCTGTATGTTTGAGTGGCAAGCGTTTACCAAGCCCCGCCCACTGCTTCTAACCATATTAGGAACTGACTGTATCTATGGCAGAATACAAATACTTTAACGAAAGAAGGATTCAAATCAGTCACTTCACCATGGATTCAGGATTTTGTAGTTTAAATTACAGTGTTTTATGGTGCTACGTTATTATACTGTTATATAAACTTAAATGTGACAGTTTTGTGTACATTCAGGTGGTGAAATTTCATTTTTATTAGTTAGAATAATGTTAATATTTATCGGAGTATCTTCTCCATTAACTCCGGCTAAAGGAAAAGTCCTTTGATGAATGACTTGTCAGATGGATGGCAGATTCTTACTTTAGACATGTATTTTCAGGCAATCACAAAGTTTAGGTGGTAATGAGGTGGAAAATGTGTTTCTTTTAAGGAAATTTCCACGATTATGGGGGATGTCTTGTGCCATGTAAGAAGCGGAGATGTGTCTTTACAGACTGGCTGTTTAAAGCCCATTCTTATGTGCCGCATCGTGCCCATGTGCTGCGCTTTTTACATGTGTATTCCAAGTAACCCTCTAATGGTGAGAGATGTGTGCTTTTCTTGCGCCTGTCGATAATGCTGTGTGAGCACACCTGCATTCATTAATGTGTTACCTCCTCTTCAGGGTTTTACTTCATTCACTGTACTTGGACTTGCATCGGCTAATTCCCTGCTGACATATCCGTGAATTTGGTGTTTACTTGGGATTCAGGACAGATGCCACGCTTCTCTGCAGAAACCGAATTCAAATGCCCAGCCATGTTTGGTAAACCTAAAAATAAAAATTTTGCATCAAAACGTTATAGAATTATTATACGGTCATGTTGAACACCAGCTCTTGTTTGCTTAAAACTTACAGTAATGTGACTTCAGTAGTTATAGATCATTGTTAAGTTATGCTGGTGTGCATGCAGTCCCTTATTTGTGTTTACCACTTCCATTTCCAAATTCATTAGGTGATTTATTTTTCCCCCATTTGTTTCTATTCACGAAATATAGTTAGAAGCATCTTACTGAATGTACATTGGACAATTTAAAATAATTTTATTAGAAACCCTATTTTCATTTAACCCATACATAGTATTTTATATAGACTATCAGTATGTTATAGATTTATAAAATATTTGAATGAATACATTTTGCTTTTATTAATTTAGAAAGAGAGTTTGAGTGGTGTCCTGTCCAAGGTGACCCTTGTCTCCTGTGCTTCCAGATAAACAGCTGTAGATGGATGGATGGATGTTTGGATGCATGAGCATTAATTTAGGCCAAATATATATGAGATATGACTTTAAATTAAACGTTCCAGCATGCATTGCTCCAATATTATGCTCTACTGTCTAGGTCCATCCATCCACCGGTCTTCTACACACTTGCGTAGTGTGAGGTCGTGGTACCCCAAGGCAGCAGAGGACGCGTGGAAGGGGTTCGCCCCGGAACAGCATTCCAGTCCACTTTCTGCAATGTTCGCGTGCTTCTGCTTTTCATACAA
The DNA here is from genome assembly GCA_015164015.2 of Brevimyrus niger. Taxonomy (NCBI): domain Eukaryota; kingdom Metazoa; phylum Chordata; class Actinopteri; order Osteoglossiformes; family Mormyridae; genus Brevimyrus; species Brevimyrus niger. Next base: position 10,624,850 of record JAABNY020000046.1, read on the forward strand.
TCAGGGACGACCCCAAAGGGGGCTCAGCTGGTGTGCATTTCCAGACAATGCTAATGTCTTTCGAAGGTGCTTACTGCGAATGTGGGAACATTTATCTTGGGCCTGGAGTCCGCTGGAGGGATCCCGCAGGACAGTTTGGACGTCGGAGCGTCATGGGCAGGAAATCGAGGTGGATCTGGAATGCTGTGAACAGTCTCTCCTGTGCCAAATGGCTCTGAGGACCTTTTATGTTTTCAGATAAAACTCACTTCACCTGCTTGAAATGTTCTTTTATAAATCTACCTTTATAAATTTTTAAGGCAGTAACTCGCCTCAAAGTTATTTGTGAGGCTTGAGCTTGGGGCATGGGGGGGTGGGGGGGCATGAATACAGACCACCTGGTCAAGTGACTTGATTTGCTTGATCTGATTGGACCTACCTGTTCCTCGTTCTCGTCAGTGTGTATATATGACATCCGTTTGTGTTTCCTTTTCTGTGTCTTATTACCGGTCTTGTCGCACCGACCCCAACGTCACCCCGTCAGAAAATGCTGTCAGTGAAGCAGCCTCTCACTGCCAAGTCTCTGCATCACGTGGATCTGCTCGCCGGCCCGACCGGAGACGTTCCGACGGTGATGAGTCGCCAGCTGTTTGGAATTCTGACTCAGACAGTAGCCGATGGAGCTGCTGTGTTTCATTGGATGAGCAGATATATTTATATACATACAGCACCTGGTCCTGCTCCGAACGCTGAAAGATCAAAAACAGCCACGACGGATGCTAAACTCATCCCCTAATGAACTATAGCTACTTTTATGCTACCGTATGGTATAGCATCCACCATGTAAGGTACAGACACTGGTTTACCAGTTTACCTCTGTTTTTTTCATGATTGGCAAGGTAGCCTCAGGTTTCCTGTTTGGTGGAACTTGAAGGTTGCATGTTTCTGTGGATATAATTAGCAGCATGAACAGCGTATTGAGAGGGAGAGAGAGAGAGAGAGAGAGAGAGAGAGAGATCACCATTGCTGAGGCTGCAAAATGTTTGGCTTATAAGACCAGTCAGTCCAATCAAAAACCAGCATCTGGTGTATGGGCTCTGCTAAATGATAAAAGATATTTTTTGTGTCTCCCTAAAACATAACCTAATCAAAAGTATATGTAAAAAAAATACAAATTCATTAAAAACCAATTAAAAAGCAATTATACAATATTAGTTTATACAAATGTTTCAAATTAATTCTAGAATTTAATATCTGCATTAGATAATGCTTTTTTCTCATGTGGGAAAATTTGCCTGTTTAAACAACAAACTGGTAATAATTTGCAATGTTTTTTTTCCCTTTATTTTCCAGTATTTTTATCAGGAGTGATTATGAACTATTTCATACAGCTGAATATGAATGAGGCAAGTTATGCATGATAAAGAGATAAGCAGACTAGTGTGACTTCTGCTTTTGAGACGTTATGTATTCCGTGTTAAAAATCTTCTCTACATTTTGTGGTATCTGTCTTCTAGTCTGTATTACATTTAAATTGTACAGGAGTCCTATGTTTAAGTTGTGTTATTATTTAGTACTATTTTTATCCTGTTATCGTATTATCTCGTGTATTCACGTCCTGTAGAAAAGTACCAACAAACATTTCCAGTACGTAGTCATGTGGCAAGAATGATTCTATTCTATTCTATTCTATTCTATTCTATTCTATTCTATTCTATTCTATTATATTCTATTATGATTTGTCGCCATTAGAGGGTTACTGGGAATACACAACTGCTGAGTATAGTAGTCTAATATTTCCATTAACCCTGGAACTACTCTTGGGTTAAACTAAGTTTGGAGAAACAATATAGTACTTCACTTTACATAAATGCTTCATCCCCCCCCCCCCCTAAAATGATCAGTTTTGTATATAAAATTTGAGCTCTGCTCTGGAACATATACTCACCCTTCCATTGACAATAAGAGATGACTTTGGACTATATATCATAATTATATTGTACTTACATGTTTACCATGAATTTCTTTCATCTATACATTTTATTTTCTGTTGTTGACTATTAAAGACATATAATATACTTTACACAAACATTATTTGCATTAAATAAGCACAAGTTGATTTTCAGTAGATTGTGTTACAGAATTTAAATTTAACTTGAAAGTTTTTTGTAAAAACATTTTTACTGTTGATATAATACACAGCAATTGTTTTTATATTATAAATTAGTTTGAATTCAAGTGACAAAATCGCATTTAAATTTGCATTTTTATACTAATCATCTTAAAAATTAAGGCACTTGAAAGCATATTTTATAATTTTTTTAATTATATTTTTAAATATCTGGTTTTCAGTTTGAAATGTTCCTTAAAAGGTTTAAGTTGCATTTTTCAAAATAAATCATTTTTAGTCTTGCTTACATTTGGATAAACAGAGGTTGGTTCAAACTCATCAGAAATTCAATGGATGGGTGAAATTTTCACAAGTGTAGCTTTATCAAAATTGCCTGATCTCGAAGGCAATGGACCTCTCAATGGTCTTGGACCTCTCGACTGTTACTCCACAGATGCCTTTGAAATAGCTGTAACATTTACTTCTTGATTCCTGTGTCAGTGATCGCTGAGCCGGAGGAACGTTTGCCATCGGGTGGCACCGACTTTGATGTGATGATTTCTTTATCCATTTGATCTGCAGGTGGTTCAGTTTCGGGGTGGGGTGGGGGGGGAGGGGGACGCGGCGTTGAATTGCTGTCTCTTCTGTCCTGTCAGACTGCTGCGGAATGCTGCTGTAGTATTACACGTATGGCAACCGGGTGAATGAAATACCACCAGGTGTGGAAACAAATGTCATTTAAAAGGCTGTTTACAGCTTCTCTATTGCTGAGGATATTAAGGATTTAATCTCGCGATAAGATGCATTATTTGTTCTTGGTGTGGTTGGCAAAAGGTATCAGATCTGGGAGACACGGGACCGATAGACCAGCAGTTATCTCCAAAACGCAGACTGCTTAGTTGGCCTCGCTATTCCCTGAAATTCCCCTACCAAATAAATTTTGCAGCGTTTGTAAAAATAAAAGCAGAGTGACATTTGTAATAAAAAAAATCCCTACATTTTTATCTTTTGATATATTCCAGCCATATGTGATGATACGGTATTTTTAAAATACCCATAAACAACTTTTTTGCGAGATGTCGGTTATTGTAACGTTGACAAATTGTTTGAATTGAAATTCTTTGATAATTACAAATACAAGGCAGGGGCGGGGGAGGCCATTCGGCAGGGTTTGCAGCGCATGTTGATGAAGATGGGATTTCTGCGCGCGGCAGCCTGCATGTTCACGGGCGGCGTATCAGTCGAAAACCGCGAGTGTGATTCGCAGCTAGTTAGCGCATCTTTCTCGGAAAGTTAATTGTGCATAAAAGTAAATAGAACCAGGGATGCCAACTCTCACGCATCTGGCGTAACAACCACGATTCCAGATTCCAGGAATTTTACGGCAAATCTATATTATTCCGTTATAAACCTAAATTAGCTGCATCAAAAGGTTTGGGGTGGTTTGCAAACCCTACAAACTATATTTACAAGGTAATAAAAATGTGACATACGTGTAAATGCGTATGTAGACTTGTCTCAAATTGAAAATCTCACTCCAGCCAGCTGACCAAAGTTGGCAACCCTGGCAGGGCTCTCCTGCCTTGTTGGTATAGAGTAACACAGACGTGACACCAAATGGCGCTGCAAAGGCCAGATGCTGCATGCGAGTCCCACTACTATGCATCAGTTTTTGATTTGGATTCTTGGAAGTTCTGCGGCGGCGACGAGGGAACAAGCGCCGTTTTTCCATGTCGAAAGCGGATTGCGTCGACTTTTCCTGACAGGACATCAGTTATAGTCACAGTGTGCGGGAGACTGTAAAATCAAATTAATTTTAACACTGATGATGGTGTATTATTTTGGCTTGAGTAACGCTCATGTAACGACACTTAAAACACACCAACAAAGTAGGAACAGTTCTTAAATATGTCATTTTGAAAAGTGGAGTTATTTTTGTAAAGCATTATAATTTAAGTTTTAATTACGTTTTGTAATCATCATGATTTATTATCATTTATTGTTTCCAGGCTATACGTCTGGCTTAGAAGTGACTTCGCAGTCAGGTGAATGAAGTGTGGGGTAGACCTCTATATAATGCTCCCTTGTTTAAATGCGCGCTGCTGCTCCGTATACCTAGTAGAATATGCATGCGTCTAGTCTGGCTCCCCTTCTGTTTTCAGTTTGCAAATTAACCTTTCATATGGCGTGTTGTCAGAAGCACTCTGCAAAGCGAAACACATTGAACCATATGCTCTACTGCAATCCATTACGCCGGTGTCTGCTTCAAACGCCGCCTCGTAGATTGATCCTTTACTTTAAGCCAAGATCAAAATACGTTAAATTTAGGACTTCGAGATAAATAAACGGGGTCTGAAATCGAACCTGCCTTACTTGCTTCCCCAAACGCTTTCTGCTAATATGAATTTTTTTTATTTGTAAAGGGCAAAACTACTCTAAAGATTTATTTATTTTGTATTAGCCTACTTCGATGTGATGTTTTACTTAACATTCTTTTACTTATTGTGGTCCTTGTGTGTATGTATGAGGCGTGTGTGTACAATAATCGAGCCCTCTGTCACATTTCATGGGTTCACGATTTGGTTTGTGAATTATGTATGCACATTTACCAATGTTATACATGTCTGTGATTTCATACATGGCTACGCATTTTGAGGTGAAGCCACAGTTAAACCATTTTATCTCCCGGTAGAAGCAGTGCAGTAACACAAAAAGCCTGATTGGCTGCTTACAGACTTTTTGTATGTATTATGCTTATATAGTGTTTGTGAACAATTAAACCACTGTGTCTGTTATGGGAGCTGCTTTATATCACATGCTTCAGCAGTGACTGACGACCACAGGTCATATGGCAATGCACTCCGCTTGGCTGCCTTGCTTTTTAGAAAAACTAAATTACAGCTCGTAGTCGACTTAAAGTCTTGGGTAAATTGCGCGAAAACTTGGGTGCTGTGTAACTCGGCGACTTTTGATTGGTCAATAGGCACCATCAATCACTGTGGCCAGAGAGCATGAAGAAATATGTGTAAATGACTTAGCGACATGCTAACGCTGATTGCGTGGCTTTCTTTGTACGCTAGTCGGATAGCTCGGCCTCACCTAGCATATATAGGAAGTACCCAGCGCAAGAACATCCGACTTACGTAAAACATGTACTTACAAATGAACTATCATGAAGTGTATTGCATAAAAAACTGTGTCAAATACAATGGTGATAACAAACGTATGCACCACTTGTGATACTCGTGAAAACATTGTGCGACTTCTGTGGTTACTTGGCTCAAGGTACCACGTGTGGTTACTTTTGTTATTACTGTATAATAATCATTTACAACTTGCATAAAAATTTGACTTAAAGACAGAGTTAGGGTCACAGTCATATCCCATGTTCAGAACTGTACCCTGACATCTTTTATCAAACGCACTTGTAACAGATAGGCTAACAAATGGAAAAAAAGAAGAATTAAAAAAGAACCGTGCAGGCCTTTTGCTGGAGTTACAGTGGCAATTTTAATGAAAATGTACCTTGTGTTTCAAAATTAGCTTTGAGGAAAAATTACGAGGACCTTTAGATGGCTTGGTGTTGTATGCCTTCGCAGAGCCTGGTTGGGGAAAGCAAATGAAACAGGCTTGTGTGAATTAGAAAACCTTTAAATAACTTTTTAGACAAAAGTATACTGAAGCATTTACAGAAAATTTGCTGCCGTTTCAGATGAGAGATACAATCAAAATTCAAGAGTAATGGGCCTTAGGCGATGTAAATGGAGCAGGATGTGTCAGACAGAAAAAAACACATGCGGGTCTCACGTATCTGAGACGGCTCATTGTCATTCCAGCGTTATACATGTAACGCAGAAACCCAGTGTAAAGCACCGCTATTCATTGGAGAAAACATCATGAGAAAATTAAGCACCTTCTCCTTATCACCCTGATCTATCTTCTGTTAAGGCAGTTGTGGGCAGTCTTATCCACAAGGGACCAGTGTGTATGCAAGTTTTTTGGATAACCTGTAGGTCAACTCTTCCAACCCATGGGTGTGAGGACTCTTCAGTCAATCAGTCCTCTAATTAGTAATCTGATTAGGGACTTGCAGCAAAAACCTGCACACACAGTGGCCATTTCAGGATTAAAACTAGCCACCCCTGTTTTAAGGATTGACAGAAAGACACTGTATGCGTGTGTGTGCGCATGTATATAAAATCTCGTTCATGTGCACTGATCTATCTCAAAGGAATTGTGACTTCAGTCAGAATTAAGTCCTACAACGTTTACACTAATGCTGCGTTGGCCTTTTATTCCCAGTTTGTAAAGTCACTAAATTCACTAGATTACTTTATAGCATGGAAATGCTTCATAATGGTGCAGGTCTTAAGTTCTTTTATGGCAGGTGGTACTAGGCACACAAGCATGAATAATGCATGTACACAATGCGGAGTTGATGACATTCTGTGCAGATTAGCATGTGACGCTACCTCAGGAATTATCAATATGCAGTTTCTCTGCTGCAAAGCAAAATTTTGGAATGAAACAATCCCACAAAATCTGCATGCAAATATAAGCTTTAATAACGAAAACACAGAAATGACGATGAGGAAATGTTTATGTGGATCACAGAAAACGCGAGCTGAAAGGAAAATGTTAGAAGAAAGGGCAGAGTTTTATTTAAAATTTATTTTATCCATTTGTTTTGATGGTATAAATTGTGCAGCACTCAAGTGAACATAAAAATGTTCTTGAAATGTTCTTTAAAAATAAAATTACTTATTTACTTACTAAATTTGCCTACAATGACATTACTATTTTCACCAGATATCAGCAGACAGTAGCAGTAAGTATCATATTCTGCCATGTTGGTCTGGGCGATATATCCTTTTTTTTGTTGTTAAATGTCGATATATATTTTTAAGCTGGACAGAGGAATGAGACAGTACCGTTCACATTGATATACTACAATTGTGCATTAAATTTTGGCCTGTCAAATTTAAAAATACAGTAAGCCAAGACGAAATTTAAATTCGTTTTATCGGCATATGATCAATACAAAATTGCTCGTAGAGACACTGCAATTACCCCACACATCACATAGGCTGCAGCGCCAAACGGGGCGATGGCGTCATAGACGTGGGAGGGGCCCCGTCTCATGGTGGCGGGGGCGGGGCCTCATAGATCTCGGGTCAGCCACTGGTTAAAATGTATAGGTTTCGGTATCCATATTCATAGGGGTAGGGTTCTTTTCAATATTGTGGACACTGTTAATGCATAGTGTAAATTCACCATCACTTGGTCGCGTTATTTTAATGCTTTTATGGACTTACTTTGTTCCTTTCTGACAGGGCGTCGGTGCAGGTCTCCTGGCATATGTATCTTATTTGTAGCGTACGCTGTCATGCCACGTGTAGTTGAGCTCGTAGCGCCGTGATTAATAATGGGCGGAACATCACACGCTTGCTCGGGGGATTTTCCACTTTGCTATCAAAATGGACCCCCCCCCCTCTTTTCCATTGCATCTTTGATGTATGTCTCTTCAAATCCAATCCAAATGTGCTAATGATGTGTTTTCAAAATATTTCTTATCTTTCATATGGCTTGTTGTCTGGAAACAATAGCTAGAGATTATAAAGTGAAGTATTTCTTCTTCGGGTACTCTCTCCATCTGGGTCGCTTGCCACAGCACTTACACAGAGCACGTTTTTGTTTTGACTTTTGATGAGTTGCAGTATTTTTTTGCAAAAAACAAACAAAAAAAAACAATAAAAAATAATTTAGTCATAAAATATTGATGCGGAACATATAATTAATCATATAATATTTATATAATATAAAAGGGGAATAATTTTGACTTATTTGGCTTGTATATTTGAGATATTTATTGTCATTTTTCACCCTGTCACCCATTTTTCATATTTCTGTGCGAGATCGCTAATGTATTCAGAGTTAAGAGTGGAGATCAGATTTGTTGTATGAGTACATTATTCCTTCGTTCTTCTTCATAGTCATTCCCTTAATCAATTCCCTTCTGCTGTTGGGAGGGTCCATTTGCTCACTCTTACCCATAATGCTCGTCAGTGCCTGTAACGGCATTAATGGAGCCGGCAGGGCGATTCTGACATAAAAGCAGCTGGATCCCAAGTGGGGACCCCGAGCCCCTGACATCGTTTGAGAAGGAGGTGCCCCGTGTATCAATGTGCTCACATCCTGACTGTGGCGTCTTTGATTTTCTGTCAAGCAGTCACCGTCGAGACAGATTACAAGCCCTCCGAAAGTAGGCTAAACCTGGTTAATGTAACATATAATACAATTTATTTTGCCGACTGATGAAAATAAATAAATAAATTATTTGTAACTTGGATAAGATTTCATTATCCATAACTGCGGGCTTTTATCTGCTTTTGAAACTAATAAGGCCAGTGTCTGATGAGAATTAGATACGCAATGAAATGCAAGCTAATGGCCATATTTGTTAAAGTAATATGCAGTCACATGGCTTTTCATTCTATTGATTAAATGCTTAGCATTATGATATAAATCTGTGTTCTGTCCCAAAAGCTGTGTTTAAATTGCTTCAGTATAGGCCTCCATAAGGAAATAGTAAAGCACAAATGTACAGTGAATTTAAAAAATGTATAAATATTACATGGCTCATTGTATGGCATAGGATTATGGGAAGTAGCTGATTAAAGTAAAAATCGTGAGCTAAGATCAGTGCCCAGAACCACATCTCTCTGGAAAAGGCAGTGAGATATTTTTAATGTGATGGAAATTTACCCTTCCAGAATTTTCTATTTGGCTGGAATGGAATTTTCCTTTGATGACTGACATGAACTTACTGATTCCATGCAGTCCTGCATGTTTCATTTGTATATTCAGTGTTATTTGAAGCGGTCACTGCTGTTAACCCAATAAGGAGTTGGTCATATTAAACTAATTTATTTGTGTGTGGTTTCCTGTTAGAATTCCTGCAAATCTGTTATTTTGTTTTCTCATCATTATCAGCGGGGATGTTCAGCTCAGGTACGGCTGCCCTGTCCAGCTTTGAGGTGGTCTGCCCCTCGTATCCACCACCATCTCTTTCAGAAAGACACTGTGTCTTTGCCCGCTGCTGCTTGGGGTGTTTGTGGGAGATGGCGCTTGCATGATCAGTTACCGCTTTCTCATGTGTGGCTGCAGACTCTGCGTGTTGGATTTCAGGCACTCCAGTCATGTTCCCGGACTGTTCTCCTCGGTGAGGCTAAACTAGCCTTTCAGTTGCTCAGAATGCTTCCTTACAAACGTGTTAATGTGGGGAGCTTTCTCAGAGAAGGATGCCCAAGGTGTGTCTACAAATGATTTTTTATAATCCAGATTTCACGGGCTGCTGCTATATACCTTGGATTAAGGGGGGGAAAAAAAACATTTGGACTTTGACTATCGGTCATTGATTATGTTACTTGAGAATCAAGAAAAGCAGGCAAACAAATACTGAAGGGGCTGGAAGTTGATTTTGGCCGTTTTTTTAATCAAACATCCATCCATCCATCGTCAAAACACTTCTGGTCAGAGTCATAGAGGAGTCAATCCCCGGCAGCCAAGGACAAGGGTGGGGTACACCCTGGAAGGGATAACACACACTCTCTCTCTCACACACACACACATACACACACACACACAGTCACACTGTATGGACAATTTAGAGACACCAGATTGCTAAACTGCATGTGTTTGGACTGTTGGAGTATCTAGCAAAAACCTAGAGGAGACAGGGAGAACATGCGACTCTACAAGCCAGAGCGGCGGCGTGCAGTTAAACACAAGTGTGTTATATCCGGCCCTCTTACACACCCACTATTTAAATGCATCTTCTGTTATTTTCCGAGTCCATCACAGCCGCAACCATGCAATGTTTTGAAATGCATCTTAGAGATAATGGAAACTGGCGAGCTTTAATCTTCGCAATGAAGTCATATTTTGGGGCGGAGGATGGCGTGAGGGCATGCATACTGATGTCAGCGGCGGTCAGGGAGGTGCAGGAACGGCGACGAGGCCCAGCGGAAAACCCAGCGCTCCGCTTTCACGGTCTCCAGGGCTCTGTTTGATTTTCGATGCGTTAGTTCCTAAGAGTCACGTTTTTTTTTAAATGTCCTTTATTTAAAAAAAAAAAATAAAAATTAGGGACATATCTGGACAATTTTATCAAGATGTTTCTGATTGAAACTTTTAATTTGATTTGTTAAACTGTGCAGTTTAATCGAGAGACATTCCTGAAGATCCACTGTATTCGTCAGTTAAGAAGCGGAATTCTGTTTTACTTCAAAAATTATTTATGTTGCCCAGTCTGGCCTGGTTAAATCTGTTTTCTGCATTTCATTAAGTCACTCCCAAGTACTACAAAGTACGTATGTTGTGAGTGGAAAAATAATCAGTATTTGGAAAAATATTACTTGGTAAATTAGGTTGCAGTTTTGTTTTTGTGCTGTTTGATGATTAATTTCATGAAATACCATGGTTTGATATAAAACTAATTGTTTCAAACTGATTGTTGTTTTTATGCTAAGTTTAATTTAAGGGAAACTTTCAAGTTTTATTAGTTTGCCTGTCTTGATGTTCATTGTTCTCTGTTAATTGTGTCAATTAATTTCTTGCCCTTTTTCAATTCAGACCTTAAACAATTGTAACTTAAGACAATCAAGAAGTTGTTTTTCTTGTTAGCGACAAACAGAAATTAACATTTTGTTATAATTGGGCCACTTTGATTAATGGGCTTCCATTGAAACATACAGTTACATGCAGAGCAGTGCTGCAAATCGGTGCACATGCCACATACATTTAAATATGAATTGCAATAATTTATTTTTAACTTTGTTTTCTGTAGTTCTTAATATTTAAAAGGTCCAGATAGGTTTGATAAAGATCATTACATTAGGTATGTGGTGAGTTTCCAGAGGCTCTGAGATTCTTACCTTCTGTCTTCGTCACCTAGCTTAGTTAAGTTCATCTTCCACATAGATCTTTCAGCCTTTTGAAATTTCCAGGAAACTGCCCAAAATACCCCAAGAGTCCTTAATCTTTTGCCTTTTCAGCAGCCATGTTTAAAGGGACACATGCAGTGTTCAGCACTGTTGCTAAGAGACTCCGTTTAATTGACGGTGATTAATGGTGTGCCATGTATGGAGCAAATCTTAGGGGCTGGTAAGGGCCCAAACGTCATAACAACTGACCTCGTTTACTTTGAAATCTTCAATGAAACTCAACATGCAAAGAAATAAAATAAAAACGGTCAGTGCAGGCTGCTTTTTCTCATTAAGTTAAATTAATTAGTCGTCTTTGCAGCACACTGGCCTTTTTCAATACCTAAAAGAGCTTATAAAAAAGAGAAAAGACAGACAGGGAGTAACTGACTGTTTGTTCATTAATGCTCTCTAGATGGTGCAACTAGTTCAAAAGTCCTGGTCAAACCCAATCACTGCACTACAGAAACACATAGAGCACTACAGTGTGTAAAACATAGTTCCATACTAAGGTCTTTAAAGATTGAAACCTGAAACGACTGAAAACGCAGTTTGAAAAAAATACAGTAAATCTATACGGTAATTGGTTTCAGTATGACAAAACGGGCCATTTTTTTGCATTTTAATGCTTTATTGTAGTGCATGCTATCAACGTTTGTTAACAGGCAGGACTAATTATGCGCATTTAATTTATGGGTAATGCTTTAATGTGTCACCTCATCGCAGGAAAAAAATGCGGCATGCAGACCCCCGGCTCGTGCAACCGTGCCTCTGACTGCATTAGAAATACGATTTAAACAGATACGCGAGAAACTTGGAGTGACGCGCCGGCCAGCTGGACTGACGCGACGCGGCGTAGCGAGAAACTCACACCAGAGCCGCCTTTTCATTGCGCCAAGTGACTCTCCCTGGGGTTCGAGCTTTTCATTAACATTGCAAATGCCAGTTCCGCGGCAGCGGCGCACTTTACCAGGAATCTCTAACCCTCGATCCGTATTATACATGTCAGTTGTTATTATAAGCATGTAGCTACAGCCGTTTGCAAATCGTTCAGTAGTTTTTGAAGTGAAGTATTTTTTAAAAAATTTAAACTTTAACTTCAAAATAAGAATGGTCATAGTTTACGCTACGATGGGTTGAGATCCCGTCCACGCTGTTCCCCTGCTTTGTACCTGTGCTGTCTGGGACAGGATTAGTGGTTATAAGATGGATAGATGTGCACTTTTCCCACACATACACACTTCATATAATCGATACGATAAAGTACACAAAAGTTCTCAGTTTCTCTGGGTCTTTTACTGCACTGGATCATCATCATCCTATTAGCTGCGTAGAGACTTGCAAAGAAGGTGAATCCAGCATTAACGAAACACTTACAAAAAAGGATATTGGGTTATTATAAGATATTCTGCTAAATAAGCTTTAAAATAAATGTAAATTATTTTATTGCAAATGTGAGCCTACCTTGCATAAAAAAATAAATGCTTGTTGTATGGGTGGTAGAGCAGAGAGGTATTTAGTTTTGCTTCAATTTTCGGGAACCGAGCTGAGTCGCCCAGGTCGCGCGCTCTGTTCGAGGCGCCGGGGCGCCGTCAGCGCTGGCTGCGTCACGCGCCGCTGAGGGTCTTTCCTCGCGGCGGGCCCCCCAAGCCCAGCTCGCGCTCTCGCCTACTGCCTCGCTGTTGCCGGGGCGCTGTATCAGTGATGTGAAAAATGCACTTCTCTGCAATCTGCACGCATCTAGGCCTTTTCATGTTTTGTTTCGTTTTTAATCGCTGACAGAATGTCGTTTTTTCCAAGACCTAACTTTGTGCTTTTTTTCCTCTTCAAACCAGGAAGTATTTTTTTTGATGTGTTAGTGTTAAATTCTAAATAAAACGTTCGGGCTGGATTGAGTTTTTGTAATACAACACATGGTCAGGGATACCTGATAGAAAATTCTAACAGTGATAGTCTAACGTGACAGAACAAATACCTCAAAAGACGTTCAGTTCTTCCCTTTTTCAGCTCAGATATTTTGTGGGCCACTTTTGTGCTGAATAGTGCAGAATGTAATTACGTCTGTCGATGCCTGAACTCTGAGCAGTTGGTCCCTCTTGAGTGGTTCCCCTGCGAGAGGAGCTGTATCTTACTCTGCTCTGAGAGTTCCTTTATTTGTTAACAACTGTGCACCCTGATGTAAAGACCCACAAAGAGCATATAAAGTAGAAATTCCCTCTGGTTCACTTGAATCATGGTTTACTAGACATATGTAGTGTCCAAATGGGAAGAAAATGTAAACTAAATATGACACTGAAGTACTATGTATGTAGATATTTTGTAATGTATTACAGGGCCATAGCAAATTCAACACTAGAAAATTACAATAAAAAACTTATACATAGGTAAAGAAAACAGAAGGAGAGTTTTAAGGATTTTGGGGCAGTGTCATTCTTTCCAGTGACTAATTCCGGAAAGTGTCACTAAAGCAGCTTGCTGTCTCACATTTTGAATTGTGGCATCTTCAGGTTGCTGTCTCCCCCAGGTACCCCAGCTCCGAGGCTTCCGGAAAACTCCTGCCACAGATCAGCCCGTGACGCGCTTTAGTTTCCACTGGTCGCCCGGCTTCCCCCGTCCCTCACACTGCGAACGGTGTTCTGGCCGCTGTCCCCCCTGCAGTGCCCGCGGCAATTCGCAGTCTCGGAGGGGGCCGGCTCTGCCTTCCCGTAACTTAGACGGGCGCAGACCTACCAGAAAGTTTTGGGTGCAAAACTGTAGATACAGAGATAATGAGGAAAGAGGGAGAAAGTCTATAAACATCCCAGGGTGGAGATTGGAAATGCACTTTCCTGCTTTGATTGAAGAGCCTTCAGTCGCACTGCATTAATTTAACTGATTTATCCCTTGTCACTGCACTGCTGGATCCCTATTTTTCCTGCCCTTCAGTTTTTTTTCCCCTTTACAGGGGTTCATTCGAGGATCATAACAGCACTGACTGCCTTATGAAAATGATTTCCCATCTTCCTGTTAAATGTTCTGTTTTTTTCCCACCCCCTTTTATAACAATGGGGGTCCCACTGAGGACCTTTCATATCAATTATGGGATGTTTCTGCTCCTTTGGCAGTTGAATATCTTGAAGTTCTTTGTAACAGGAAGCCGTTGTTCTCGTAAGTAATACAGCTTCGACAGCGAGCAAATGGAAGGCCGCATTGGTGGATAGCTGGGCTATTTTATACGTACATTTATAGCTTCCATATGAAAATATATGAAACGGCATATATATGAAACACTTCTTTAATCATGAAAATGGGATCAAGGTTAACATATATAAACCTAAACAGCTACAGTGTTCATTAGAGTTATTGGCATGTGTAATTGCAGCGATTCTCTACTTTTTACTGAAGAATGTTACTGTGGCTGACCATGATGTGTGTGGAGCCAGAAAGAAATACTCCATCCAGCCGATTTACTTTTAGCTGGGAAAATGTAGTGTAGTTTTGTTAACGGGAAAATGTAGTGAATATCATGAAGGCCGATCGTTTAAAAATCCCCCATCCTTTGCAAAGCAGGATACAAGTTAGACCTTTATAATAATTTTAGATCAAAGATCTTTGTCAGATGTGTATAAATACTGCAGATCTTTTAGCAATTTTCAAACAGCCACGATATGAAAGCACTCATAGCTGGAAGGTCACTGTACATTTAAGAAAGGTTTGAAATTCGATCCCTTTCCGTATAGTGGTATAAATTTGATAACGTGTGGCAGTGACTTGTGAATAAATATTTTTCAATTTTGGATAAAAGCATCCAGTGAGCAAGAATGAACATGATTCTCTAAATAAAAGTATAACATTTAGTCGTTTCACACTGCAGTTCCATGGGACATTTTTGGAGGTATTTTAATGTTCAATTAACACTCTGGTTTTGCATAAATGGTGGGCGGGCGGGTGGGGGGAAGTGGGAGACAGGTACAGGCTTTTGTGACTTCATTTGGGCAGCTGTGAAACGATAAAATAAGACCCGCACCTATTCACATGCGTCGCCCTGTGCGCTCCCTCTCAAAAGCCCCAGAGCACATCAAGGGTTACTGCATCCCCCCGGGGAAAAGGTGTTTCACTCCAGAAACAATCGCCGTTTTGGGCTGTTTTCACATGGATATTAGTGCTTGGAAATGGCCCTCCTTTGAATCTCAGCACTGAAGACTCTCGGACGGCCCTCCTCCGCGCGTCAGGGGAAGGGATTGTAATTCGAAGCCGCGTTGTCAGAGAGACCTCGTGCGTTGCTAAGGGCTTAATAAATATGAGTGGGAGTGGCTGAGCTTTTCTCTGAGCGTGCTCAGTGGCGGGCGGCGACGGGGGGGCGGGCGCACCGAGGGGACGGAAGACGCGTAACCCGAAATGACTCTGTTATTATGGCGCATGGATGGGGTGGCAGTCTTACTGCAGGGATTCCCTTGGCTTTTTTTTTTCATCACTGCATTGCTGATTCTCCATTACGTGCTCAGACTGCTGCAGTTGTTCCTAAACCCACACAATGGGAGCATAGAAGCCCTCCCTATGTAATACCTACCATGATATAGATATTAATTTGCATGCTATAATACCCTTGCTATCTATATATGGTGACCTTTTAACCCTGGTCTCCTTAAGGTTGCCTCATCTGTCTTGTGAGTCACAGCTTGTTATAGCTTAATATACTGTTTCATGAAATAAATTCAAGCTATTCTGTTTGCTTGTGGCTTATGGGTTTGGTGAGGTACACCGCCGTAGGGGTATGGGCTTGAATCCCACCTCTTAGCTCCGTGTGTTTGCGTGTTCTCTGTGTGTTGCATTTTGGAACTCCACTTTGCCGCCATAGTACAAGAAAGCGCCCAGAAAAGTGCCAAGAAAGTGCCAGGTACCCATCAGGGGCAGCATGACTGCACAGTTGTTGGCACTGTTGCCTCGCACCTCTGGGACCAGGGTTAGACTTCATGTCTGTGGAGTCTGCATGTTTTCTCTGTGTCATTCTGGAGTTTCCTCCACGCTGAGGTGAAACTTGCTGAGGTGAATTGGAGTTACCAAATTGTCCCTATGTGAGTGTGGATCTCTGAGCTTCCCATTCAGCATTCGCAGTCAGCAATATGGCACGATACAATGGTTTTGTGTGGGTCATGTATATATCACCTTCCAAACTCACACAAATGTCCTGACAATGTGATACAAAACAGCTATTTTGATGATGTAGGGACAATTTTCAGCCCCTCAATTTTATAAAAATGTGTGAGTGCAATCAAAAAACAAAAGCCTTGTATTTTTGGGGGTTATGACTCTCATTGTTGGAATTAGGATTTTTCTCATAGAAATGAATGGATGGTCCCCATTTAGATAGGTACATCGAAATGTAAGTTTGTGTGCGTCTGCGTGCGTGTGAAAAGTACTGTTGAAAGGCAATCTCTTCGCTCATTTGGTCTTAGTAATGCCACCAGCTTTTCAAAACTGATGAAAAAGTTTGTAAAGTCTGTAGTGTGATTTTGTCGGCAAGTGAATTGCTTCTGCTGGCCCACGCTATGATTTCTGTCTCCGCCTTTGCAATCCTATGCTTTCATTCAGTAAACAAATCCAATGATCAAATTATCAGTTTAATAATCTATAAAAAGAAAAACTGTTCCTTGATAAATGCAGTGCTGTGATTGATTTTCTGTTTGTTTCTATCAATATAATTCAATGCTCCACGTAGGACCATGCAGGTTCCATTATCGCCGGACAGCATTCAGCCAAGACAGTGAGGTTTTGAAGATACTTGAGATGTTTTCTGATGGGATGTAACGCTCCAACTGTCTTACATTTTCTTCCTCCATCAAAGCGCTCTTTGTCAGGAAGACAATGTAAAGAAGCATGGACTTCATTTGGAGTCTTAACCGAATCAATGGCCTTTATTTTTTACGTTGTTATTTGTTAAAATAAAAGTCTAGCGACCAAAAACCAAACACATTTGCCTAAATCAGAACAGTATAAAATTACATGGTGCTTCTTCCACAAAAACCATCCTACTCTATTGACAATGCCTGGCATGCATATTAAAACTGTCTTCTTTTTTATAGTATAGATATAAAGGCAGTGGATGTGTAGAAAAGCACACATGTATTTCATGCAAATGTATTTTTTTTGGTAACACTTTCTATGAACAGCATGTCTATAAGAATATATGAACACATACAATATATCCCTAAAGCATCATATATGTGGCTATAAATATTAATAAAAAGGCAGAGCACATTATAGCCATGTGTATTATACCTTATGAATGCTCTATGAGGCTCTCATCTATAATGCACTATTGATACCTTCAATGCATTACGACGGCTTATACTGACCATTATAATGCATTATTATGAAGGTATCTACAGTACATGATCTGTTTCTTTTAGTAATTTTAGTAGATGTCCCATATCAAAGAATGACCTTTTTGGTATTTTGTTTATCACTACAGGGTAGTATAATATTAAGTAAAAAGAAAAAAAAATACATTTTACATTCCAGTTGTGATCTTGGTGTTCATGTGTGTACAGAAAGCTTCTCCTGTGATACATAGAATCAGAAAATGTGAGATGTTTTATCCAAGACCCCACAGGGAGCTAATAGGGTAAACTTAAGTAAAATATATATCCCTTATCGACTGTTGATGTAAGATTTTGTATTTGTCTCATATTCATTCAATAAATTTCAGCAAATTGCACTCATATAACTTTTCTGGTTCCAATCAGTATGTATAGAGTGCATAATTGAGACTAAGCACCAAATTTGTCCTGGTATCACAGAATATATATTCCATATGACGCTAACAAATCACTGCATTAAGAAGGAAAATCGAAAGGTTTTCTAGAAATGAGATTCAATCACAAATGCTGAGTCACAGCCTTGATCACACTTGGAGTTAGAAACTGTCCTGGATCCTTTGTTTGTTCATGCCAGCTGCTCGTACCTGGTTCTAATTGAGTCCTCCTTCTCTGTGAGGGTCACAGGATAAACGGGCCTGGCAAGTGAGGTGGCCGCATTGCTCTGAAACCGAGTTGCGGCTGACAGCTTGACGAACATCAGTGATTCTGAATTCCTCGAGG
The DNA here is from genome assembly GCA_015164015.2 of Brevimyrus niger. Classification (NCBI taxonomy): domain Eukaryota; kingdom Metazoa; phylum Chordata; class Actinopteri; order Osteoglossiformes; family Mormyridae; genus Brevimyrus; species Brevimyrus niger. The sequence continues at coordinate 10,643,002 of JAABNY020000046.1, forward strand.
ATCAATGACGCAACGTCTGTGCAAATCTGATGAGAGCGATGTTATTGTGCAGCGTAATTCTGCTACATACACAAAGAAAGTGCTGTTTGAAACCTGGCATTATCTCAAAATCCACCAGCATCGCGACCGCACTCAAAACATGTGCCGATGTTTTTTTCTGTTTGTTTTTGTGTCGAATTGGGGGGAAATATCCAAATAAAGTTCAGAATGCCAGCCTACTTTGGTGCAGATGATCCACTTATATACTGTGATTATTCCTAACCAAGCAAATATCTGATTTTGTGTCTGATTGGTGGCAGCTATCCCTCTCCGGAGGGCTCACCCATCTGCATTTAATGCCACCCATGTAGAATCAACTTTCAAATAATACTGCATCAAGAAATATATGCAGTATTTAAAGTACAGTAGTATTGACTTTTTAAATGGCATGCATTAGGCTGGTAGTGATGATCTATTACGGATATATGCTGGGGACAGCAATCATGGCCAACTGGCCAATCAGAATGGTCTTTAAAAATGTATCAGAGGATAAATAAATAATTTAGATACATTGTGTGCCTGTGCATTGAACTTCTGATGGTGCTTTTCAGGAAGAGCTGAGCCAAAACACCACTCCTTCGTGATATCTGTCCGCTTGTATGCAAATACACAAATTCAGTCCTTTTTTTGGATAGCATGGATAGACTAGTTTAGTTGCCCTGCGCATGGCCACGAAGGATAGCTAGCCCATTAGCTCTCTTTGCTCGCCCTCCAAGTCTCTGTTGCCTTTTAAGGGTTTTAGCATTGCCCTGTAGCGGATTTGAAAACCATGAGTCAGTCCAGGGCCAAGGCCCCGGCAGGTGTCTGTGGAGCTGCCCGCACATCTCTAATTTAATTGACTGAGGTTTCAGACAGAGACAATTGGCAAAGGTTAGAAATCTCATTATTCGGAAAGGATTAAGCTTTTGACACGCGTGCAGGAAAAGCAAAACTATTAACTAATGAGAAACAGGAAGGATTTCATTTGATCAAAGAATAAAGGAGTGAAACGGGTGGAATATCATGAATGAAAAAATGATTTAATCTTGTTTTGTTTTTTTTTTAATAAGGAAAAGATGCAGGTTGAGCTGCCAGAGTGCTGACTGGTGTGACTGCTATATATTCATATGTGCAATGTGTGAACACGTAAGGTTTACAGGATTTATTATCAGTTTTTAATATCCTCTGTGTTCGTAGATGGATAGTTCAAAGACATGAATAACCATGTTGCCTTATAAATATCTTGGGAACTTATTTATATAAACTGCTGTTTCAGATCAGATAACGAAGAGCAGGTCTCATCAACCATATACCTGAAAGAGCATTAGAATCAAACCATTAGACCACTAGAACCGTCAAGCAGTAAATGACTCTCTGATATCAAATGGCTAATTGATTAATTTACCAAGACTTTAAAAGTAAATTTGATACTATTTTTTTGCACTTTTGAAAAAGGTTTCACACAATCTGGCTGGTATCTAATAATCACGATCGTGTTAGAATCCTATAAACGCTTTCAGCAGAACATAAATACTTAATTTTGTGTAAATCTTTCCAGTAATTGGTGTTAAACATTGTTAAGGCTTTCCGATCCATCTTTCCTCTCTGAAAATTTAAAAACGTAAAATGTCGGGTTATTGACAGGTACATAATGATGATCTCCACAGTGGAGATTTCAGAACTACGATCTATGTCAGGTTACTTAGAATCCTCCAAGCTTCATATTTCAATATATTTCCTTTGGCGCTCTTTAAAGATTGTGGGTGTGAGATTCAGGGGCAGATCTCTGCTATCATAGTTACCTTCCCTCGAGTTCGGATTACACTTAACTCCTGTGCATGTTATATTTGTGACGTGGTGTCAAGTGTACAGACTAAATCCCTTAACTGAAAAAGGTGCCGGTGTGTGAAAATGCATGCTGAACTGTAATCCAAACATGCGGACAGAACAGCAGAGCAGGCTGTCAGCTTAATCTACGCAAAACTGAGAATGCTGGGAAAAAGTTACATGACCCTCAGAACACTTTCAGTTCACCTCCTCTTTTCAGTTGTCCTCTTTTGATAATTTCTTTAAAATAAGCTTTCAGCCTCCGGTGATCATGTTCATTACTGTATATAGAATCTCTGTCCTTCAATGCAGCAAAATATTTTAGTTTTTTTTGCCAAAGATCCCCATTGGCTATAGAAAAGGTTACTAACATAATGTATAAATTGACATTATCTCTTGGTTTTTTTTTGTGATGTTTTAAGGACACATCCATCTGTATGTATAGCAAAATGCACCCCCTGAATGATCTGTGTCCCTGACTTTAATGAGCAATCATAAAAGCAAAACATTTTATGTGATTTACTGCAGGGGGAAAAAAAAATCACCAGAAAATGGATCTGATTTTGGTTGATGTGATAATGGAAATTGATAAGAGACCTACATTTCACTGAACGCAAAGTATGCAGGGGTCTAAGGTGCTGGCTTTTTGAACGACCACAGAACGTGTTCGGACCCCAACACACATACGCAAACGCATGCACGCAATACGTATCAAACCAAGCAACTTGGAGCAAGTGTGTCTAAGAATGAAACCTAAACTTTGGGTAAAAACAAAGAAAACACATAAAAGATGCTGGGCTAGGAACAAGGGCAAAGCACGACTGGTTTGATGAGACGTCTCTCTATTCCAACACACCCACCATGGTACTGAATTCCACTACCATAAGTAGATGCCCAGGTCCTCCTCTCAAGTTTCAATGGCAGACTGGCGAAAACACACAAGCCCAATGGCATCTCCCGCTCCGTCCGTGTGCTGCTCTCGTCCCGCCTCGCTGACCCGAGGGCCGCGCTTTCTCCGCCGCTGGCCGTGTCACCATGCTTCTCTCCCACTTTCTCCCCGGAACAAAAAAGCCATAAAGAGTCAGTGGGCATTTCTGGCAGGGTGGCGGAGAAGCGAATCTCTGAATGCAAAGCGGCTGCAGACGGGGCCGCTCCTGTCGGGGGCCTGCGGTAAACGCCGGGCCGCCACGGCTGATGATAAGCGCAGATCGGCTCCACGGAATTATTATCTCAGCCGAGGAGAGCTTAGAACACCGAGGTATCAGGAATTGCGCTTAAGGACTTGAGACAATAGTTTTTTGTGTGCGCGCTGGTAGTCGGAGCAGAATAGTACATTTTCCAGGCCTCGCAATTTCTCTCCTTCATCGACGTCTGCAGTCGGGCCGGGAATCTAAAGCTTGCCTCGCTCCCCGAAGCCCCATACAGGTGCAAGGTGTTAACCCCTCTGTGTCCCGCAGCCCGCAATAAGCCAATACGGCCGTGGACATGCTGAAAATATTAAAACATTATGCATAATGAGGCCGCTTAAAATGAGTTCTCCAGTATCAGGTGTGCTCGCTGTTTCAATTTTCGTTTTATGCTGTGTAGGCCGCAGCCTGGCTTAGCTGTCGTTCACTCCATAAATCAGCTTGATATATTTTGATGCGTTTTACAGGTACTCGGAGGAAGAACATGCAGGAAGCCCGTCTAAATGGCTTCGCTGTGGCTTTATCTGCAGACATGTCGTCAGTGAGTTATCTTGCGATGTTTACAGGGGCCCATTAGCCGAAGCCGTCCATTTATCTCGGGGCCGTGAGCACGGAGTCAACGGCGAAGGTTAAGCACCGATCCGAAGGCCTTCCGTTCGTTTCAGCCGGGAGCGGGCAACCTTCCGGTGCTGGAGTTGGGCACGCTCACCCGTCGCGGTATCGTTTTAGCGGAAGAGAATGAGATCGGGCCCCGTTAGTGGGGACCCTGACGGAGGGACGTGACAGCTTTGGGTTGTCGGCGCGCGGAGATGAATGGGGAGCGGAGCGGGGGGGGGGGGGGGGGCTGGGCAGGGCTGCGGAGATGATAAAGTGGAGGAGATCATCCTGAAACGAGGGCCTGCCTCTGCGGCACCGAGGAGACAGACTGGAGAGACTCTCTATCAAGTGGCTCACCGAGGACCAGCTTGGAAAACATTTCAGTCACGTGCGGCACGGCGGCTGGAACAATAGCAATCAGTCAGACTGCTAGAGGAGGCCTGACATAGAATATGAGTAACGAGGCCTCCTGCAAAAGGCCGGCCCTCGCATGTGACCAGCCTGGAAGCACATCAATACTGTATGCCTCTGATATTATTATTTAATAAGTGTCGCTCTGTCTCCCGGCATGGGCTGAATATGCTCCGTTTGTTATTAAAGTCGTTTCTGAATACCAACTGGGACGACTTTACGGACCATAAAGATGGTGTCCGTAAAGGCCGGGCTGGATATGCTATCTGCCCGAACACTTCATCTCCGAGCGAGGCAGTTATCTTTAAACAGCGTCGCGATCCCTGTGCTTTTAGTCAATCCGGTTGGCTATTTTGCTTAGAATTCGCTTAATATTGAAATCGAGACTAAACGATTCCCTGAATTATTATTATTTTTTTGATTTCTTCTGGTTGAGCTTTTTTCCGGACTGCAGAGGACAGCCGGTCGGTCCCGGCTTTGTCTCGCGCCTTCTCAGTTTCCCCCCCGAAGGTGGCCTCACATCGCTGCTTTCTGTGGCCCGCCGTCTCTCGGGAGTCCAAACCAGCGGCACCGCAGGCAGCGGCGGTGCGCGCGAGGACCGGGGATCCATTCAGCGTCCATTTTCTGATTATGGGACCAAAAAAAAAAAACAACATCTCAAATGTTTGGCGGGCACCTGAGCACGGACGGAAGACACGCTTATCGATTTGTTGAGTTCTGCATCATTGACGGCTGTGACGTGCGGCCCGGTTCTACACCGTGTTGGACCTCTAAAGACAACGTGCAGATCCTTGGCATGCCTCTCTGCGGTTTGCATGTGGACTGGCTGCAGCAAGGGCGCCTCCAGGTCATGGCTCCTCCAAGTGTTCCCGATATATCGCGACGCGTTCTGTAACTGTTCGTCCTATTGGATTCGTAGCGATATACTGAAATTGAAACAAGTTTAAGCTGAATTTAACATAAATGTTGTCGGTTATATTCAATATGGCTGTCTGGTGTGAATTGGAGGGAAATGTGAGGTAAATAGATTGTTCTCTTGGGTTGACACTGCTCAGGCCAAAGGGGATGACCTCAGTTCTTAATTAGCATGATTAAATGCAGAATTCCAGGGGTGTCAAGCGCCCTGTTGCCCAAACTGATTTCCACCGAATGGTTTCTCTTGGCACTGGGATTGTGGGGCATAAAATGAGACTCCGAGGAGTCAGAACGCTATTTTTATACCTTCATGTCTGGTTGAGAAAACCTGGCACTTCTTTCTGTTTCATTCTGCTTTGTTTGATTCTGGTTTCTCTTCGCCTGTGTCCCTCCCCAGTATTACTGGAATCATGCTGCATGGCCAGACGACCCGTTTAAAGGGGCTGCTCGCACAGAGTCCTGCTTGTACTGGCTCTTTTATTGGGTAGTTTTCCATCCAAATTTAGAAAAAAAACTTTCCCCAATGATTTCCCATAAATATAATTAGAAAGAGCACTAAAGTTTATTTGCGAAATTAAAATTCTAACAAAAGTAACCATAGAACACATTAAAATAAGTGATTTAACTGTCTAACATAACCAGTGATGAAGTGTCCAACCCAGGAGGTTCTAATAACAATAATTTCTGTCCAATAATTTTAATAACGAGGTTCATCGTAGTACATTCTTTTTTATTATCAATAAAAATTTTACATGAATGATGCACTCTTTCAACAACTAGTAACATCCATCCATCCATCCATCCATTTGGTTACAGGGCACCTGAAGCCTATCCCAGCCAGCATAAGGCAAGGAAACCCTGTGCAAAAGCCTTAGGCAGTCAAAAGAAATGTTTAAAGGTATCTTTACTCCGGGTAATAAATGAGTTTTTGCTCCAAACGCGAAACACAATTTTATAATAGATCATATGAAAATTACCTAATACAATAAAAACTAACAGGAATTTATTCTGTTCTGGAAAATTTACTGATTTCTAGTTGGATGGCTAGATGACCACAGCTTCAGTTCCCAAACCGCCCCCTAAGGGACACCCCGGCCGTTCCAGGAGTTTGTTACATTTCACCACCGTGAAAACAGTTTCACGGTTTCAAATAATCAGTCAATTAGTCAATCAATCAATCAATCAATCAATCAATCAATCAATCAATCAATCAATCAATCAATCAATCAATCAATCAATCAATTAATCCATCATTGAATCAATTATTCAATCAATTTAATAATTTTGGAAGAAGTCAATGGCATATTGATTAGCTATATGAGGTATGCTAGTGGTTGAATCAAAAACTATCTTATATGGGTGTATTGGATGATTATTGTGGTGATTATAGGAGAGGTTTGAAATGGTTCAGCTGACACACATTGACAAGCATATTATCATTGTTTTACACCAGCATGAAGACCATTTAAATGTAATTTTCTTTGACTGCCTAAGACTGCTGTACAGGACAGCATATATACACAAATACACATTAAGTCCATGTATTCATATCTTTGTGGCGAGACTCCATTCATTTCTATGGGCACAACTCTAATCCCAGGTATGACGGCTTTATCCCCAACCGAGCCCTAACCTTAACTATAAGTAAAAAAACAGAGACTGTTGGCATGTTTAGTGTTTTGATTGCAGTAACAGATTTTGTATAACATTTAATTTCTGTCATTTAAGGACAGAAAAAATGATCCTCACAACATCAAAATAACTGTTTTTGTATTTTTGTTCTCCACAGTGTAATATATACATGACCCACACACACACACAGACACACACAAGTATATTTCAACAGTTTATGCCGTATCCCTCTAAAACTGTATCCCTCTAAATGACCAGGAAATATTTTATGACTGGGAACAACCTCATTCTGTGTGTGGCGACTAGATACCGGTTTAAACGTGTTTGTAACTTTGTTGCATGGTGTAGCAAAATCAGGCCTGTCACTCAGGCCCACCTTTCATGCATTCGGGCCGTTTGTTCGCCTTATATGGGTTGTAACCAGTCTAGGCAAATACCTTCATGAGGTCTGATAACAGAGAAGCAAGTACAGAGGATGTGAGCGGGCTCGGAGCGGCGAGCGTGCGTACGCTGCATTTCTGAACATCTGCTGTCTGTCCTGCGATGCCTGGGCGATGATGGTCACAGAGGGAAACCGAAACGGATGCTGCCACTTTCATGCCAGTTTGATTTCGATAAAGTGCCAGAAATATCAAACTGTAAAGCGGCAAATACTCTGAAAGTAGCAATCAAAGCTATTTTTATGGAAGCGCTTTTCCAACCTGTTAATCCCCATCGGACCTGCATTAACCGGAGGGGCACTGAGCCTACCTCCTCTGTTACGGATACGGTGCTGTCGTCCAAGCTTGCTGTGAGACCTGGGGTATACGTCTGACATTGTCAAAGTCAAAGTCAACTTTATTGTCATCGTGTTGCATACAGCATGTGTAACAAAAAGAGGCAGTAGGCCAGTGGCGTCGTTAGGCCTATTTTAGGGGTGCTGAAGCCTCCCTAAAATATTCTTAAGCCCCCCTAAATAATTTGGTGTTCTTTGTTTTTTTTTTAACTTATTCGATTTTTATTTTTTTTATAGAACTTGCAGACAAATTCAATATAAAGATGCAGGAATATGAGTTTAAAGAAATAATAATATAAACCTGTCCTGAAATCATGTGCTCATTCACTACGTTCGTTCATATGGTATGCATCTCTTGGGGGCTAAGCCCCCCCTGTCCTTAAAACCTAGTGACGCCCCTGCAGTAGGGTCTCAGTGAAGGAATCACCCAAAGAAATAGTGTTAAACAGGACAATCGTATAAATAACATAAAGTTAAAAACTAATGCAACTGTTAATGTCCTGAGCAAGGCGCAAGGCTCATATATACACACATTCTTTCCACTGTCCATACAGCAGTGTCCATATTCAATTCATTGCATCCCATATTCAAGAATCCACAGTAATACATCTCAGAAATAAACCAATTGCATCTCCTTTAATCGGGATCTGCCCACCACAGGGCCGCGTTCACAGCCACCCACTGTCCTCATGGAGTGGAGTCCTGTTCAGACAGACGGTGGCGAGTCTTTGCAGTTCGGCCTGATCCCAACGCGTGCCTTAGCACTGCCGCGGTGTACCTGTTAGGCGTTAAAGCCTCCGGTTAGCCTCCCCGGCTGCGTCACGAACCGTCCTCTCTCACGGCGGCGGAAAATCGCTTATGTATTCCTCACTCTTGGCGGCTCCGTCTCGAGCCTTGCTGGTAGTACATCATGTTTAAAAATCATTCCCAGCCAGAGCGAAGCTTATGTCTGCACCATTATTAACGCAAAAAAAGATACTTACCACATTCATCCTCCCTTTGAAAATCGAAGCAATATGTGCACATTGCCAATATGTCAGGCTCAATAAATAAATAACATGTTATCTCTCAAGGGATACATTTATCTAAGCTCTTATAATAATTCGAATGTTAATTAAATGTTTTCATAAAGCAACAAATGCTCTTTAAATGGGCATACTCGTCCCTGCACTCATTCAGAGGCGCAGTGCAAGGTTTTGCCCTCACGTGATTTTGCTTTGGTTTATATACAGAAAACGTTTCTGCGAAGGAGCCTCAGTGCAGGAACAGAGAGAACCCCATGTGAGAGTGACTTCCTGACATCCATAAATGCGGTTTTCTTCATGGAAACATAATAAGTTAAAGATGAAGTTTGGCCTCCGGTTTTCTTTGAGTATCTACACAATCAGTTTAGCCTGTGCCTGTAATTTAAGGCTTTCGGAATCGCTCCTCTCCTCTTCTCTCCCTGGCCTTTCATGTGGGGGCCACACTGGCATTGCTGTCGTGAATGTTCGCCATGGCAGTGCCCCGTGACTGCACACAGATGAGTGAACTTGATGACAGTTGTCGAAAATGCCTGGAATTACCACTGACGTGTGCTTAATAAGCCAGGCCTCAACTCAATGCTCCCTACAGTATTTATTTATTCAGGCTCGTAGCATTTGTTACTTATTTTCTACAGTCAGAACCTGAAGTAATCAACCAAAATGCTCCACAGTATGTTGACTGCGTTCCCCTCAAACCTCCGGAACTTAAGTATTAAGAATTAAAAAGAAATATAGCATTAGAGTCAAAGTCACATGACAAAATCTCTCGTGCATTAGGGTACCTTAATAAAACCCTCTAAGGCTCAGTGCTCTGGACACCTTCAGTGAACTTAGTGTGTAAGTAATCTGAACTCCGACTCACCCTCTGCATGTACCCCCCCACACTCCCAGCCCCCCCCAGTCGTGGTTCTCGTATCTATTCTAGCTTTCAAATCAACCCATTATAGGTAGCAAAGGACAGACCTTTTCACATCCAAGGTAACATTTTTAATGAGGCCAGTGTTTGGTTTTGTTGAATACCCCAATATGCATTTTGTTCTGCATCAACAACATTCAGTATTTTTCCACAATGCAGTTCAGATCTGCTCCACCCCCCCCCCCCCTCCTCCCCCCTCCCCCCCCTCCCCCACCCC
>JAABNY020000046.1:10668894-10686237 GCA_015164015.2 Brevimyrus niger
TCCATCCATCCATCCATCCATCCATCCATCCATCCATCCATCCATCCATCCATCCATCCATTTACCATGATCGCAGAGAGAGATATGCAGACACAGGCGTCTGGAGACTATCCAGGAAGCTTTCAGAAAACTAATTTTTGGTAAATGGATTAGTCGTGCGATGTTCATTTTCATTAACTTGTTAACATCGTTTCTTCTTGTGTGTAAAATCGTAGTACATCACGCGGCCCAAATTCTACTAGTCTGTGGTATATTACAAAGGGTTGTCTCCTGAGCTGTGGATTTGAATCCGGACCTGGCGCGCTTTGCTAATGGGGCGCCTACGCTAGCGGCCCGGCTGACCGTTCTGCACTGCCGTGTGCAGTCTGTTGGCTGGTTCACATGGTCTGGGACCACAGGCAGGCGGCAGGAGACATGTGACTGTAACACAGAGATTAGAAGGGGAGATAAAGGGAGCTGCTGTCTGTCACGGCCGTGGGATTCTCTTCTTATTAAATCATCTAAAGATGATCTGGCAGCGGCTGAAAGCTGCAGACCTCGCTTTTCATTCGCAGGACAGCGGCGTGCCTCCCCTCACGTGGCCCCCCCCGCCCCCCGACGACAGCATTCAGAGCTGGTCCGCACGAGCATCCCAGTGACCTTGATTACTTTTCCGTGTTGTCAAGTCAAATGGGCTTTATTGTCATACCATCCATATAATAGTATACAATGGCGTAAAATTACATTCCCCCTTGGCCAAAGTGCGACATACAGCAAATGACAAGGGGCAGGTTTTCCAAGGACTGAAAGTGCAAGACGCAGTTCAGTGTGAAACAGGGGCTGCTGTATACAAGGCTTTATATACATAGTACAATGTGTGCGTGTATGTAAACAATAAATACCACAGCATAAAAGGGTGGAAAATAGTAGAAGAGAATAAACAGATAAATATTAAGTTAACGCTATATGGTGTCATTGTTACTTCACACTTAAAAATATTTCTTATGTCATTAAATGAAAAGCGTGAAGGGAAAATACGGAAACTGGGTCTGTGAGGTCCTGCAAGATGCATCAAAAAACAATGCAAATCTCATATTGTTTTAGATTTTATTGTGATGGCCCGCTATTATTTGTGAAAGATACTTTAGGAGCCGTGTCAGTCACATGATCCAGTGGATATTTTATGGACTTCAGATTGTCACGCGGAAACGCAGGCGTGGTGCCATTACAACATTCAGGGTCACCGCTGGAGAGGAGCCTTGCTTCTCCGCTGATGACTCTCAGCTAATTAATGATCTGTGGGCCACAGCGAGACATATTCCCCAGATGACTGGTCCATCTAAATAGTAACGAAGATAACAGCTTGTATTAGAATGTATTATCACCATTCTGCCCCTGAGAATCCTTTCAAAGACTAAAATGCTATTAAAACTCTGTGCCCTTGTGCTGTATGCGCAAGTCTTCCGAAAGTAGTTCTCCATAATTCTCATAAAAGGCATGATATCAAACAATATTTTAGCCAAAGGTTTATCTGTCTGGCTGTTTTTGATTTAATAATTGCAGGAATGCTTTTTTGGCTACAAACAGAACAATCTCGTCCTTCCCTGCGTTAAGTATGAGGATTTTTCGCATGAATGCGGTTTCTGCAGTGGATGACTGAAAACTTTAAAGAGAATAAATCCTACAAAATAGCGGCAACCTGATGAGCTGGATCTGGGTCTGTTAAAAGTCGCCATAAATAAGAACGATGAACCTTTGCCCTTTCTATTAAATGCTTTCCTTTCAGACTGTTGCACACTGGATACCGTTTTGTCAAGATTCACAGCACCACATTATGCTACGTCGGTTTCACCTCTACATGAGTACTTTTATTCTTTTCTGATACTATTGTGCTTCTCTTGCTGATGTTTAGTGGATTGAATCTCTGCTACACTTTGTGAAAGCAAAGACTCTTGTGTCTGTGTGGATAAGCTATGATGGCTGAGGCCCCCCAAAAAGTGCTCTTAGGTTTAGTTCTCGGTCCAGTTACTATTTAGATAAACAGCATTGGTCAGAGTTAATTATACGTAGATGCTGTGCTGTGTACTTGTATGTTGCAGCTGTTCTGACCACAGGTTGCTCTTGATGACCGCGAGCTTGTTTTGCATGTCACTGAGGCCTTATCAGATCTTACGGTTTTTAATAAAGTCGCCGCGTTAATTAGCTGAGAACTTTGACGTCGCTAAGGTCGACGGTAATATTTTTGTCACGCTCACCAGGAAGTTTGATTGCATTACAACGAACGCTCTGAAAAACTTTGACAAGAATGTGAAAATTGCATTACAAATCTCATTTAGTGACAAAGCATTTCATGTTTAAATGTATTTATTCAGTGATGGTTACTGTTTTGCTTAATTATGTAGAAATAATGTTTATGGACCCCCTTTGGTTTAAATTATATTGTTTGCTTTTGTTACATTGAAAATCCCTAATTCATAGCATTCTCCTGCAGAAATCATTGTAGGCAGACTCACCGATCTGATTTCATCCGCATTTCCACGTCTTCATTTCTGCAGAGGCCTAACTGCTTGCCATGTTTGAGAGTCTCTCTTCCATCCCTTGGACCCTGGAAGACAGCTTCCATTTGTAATGCTCCCTAGAGCTGGAACACATTGCAGAAAAGCACGACTGGATATGCTCATTGCTTCAACGACTCTTCCTTCAGGTATGTACTGTACTTCCCTCAGCTCCCAACACCCACTGTGATGTTCCCAAATAAATGTCGCCTTTCCAAATTTGGATTTCAATTGACACGGGCTCTGATTTAGTGTCTATATGCTGACTTAACACGGCTGACTTTATTCAAACATTAATTTCCGTCATTTCTGTCAGATTTTTAATGGTAGCTGGCTGTGATTCTTAAGTTCGCAATCGTTCAATTTCCATGCGACAAAGTCACGATGGTGAATTCCTTTCATTTTCATGCTTTTTATGGGGAGAAAAAAATGCAGCAGTTTTAAGAGTTTTACCCAAGTGTAAAATTGCCTCCATTTGGCCCCAATCTCTGTTTATTTTGTGCTTTGGCGTGAAAAGGAACAGTAAAAATATCACCTTAAACAGTTACCCACACTGAGATTTCAGGGCTCTGCTTTTGAGTTTTATTTGAACGGCATGGATGAAGAAGACATGAAATTGAAAACTGGCCATTTATATGAATCAGATTTGTTCTGCATATACAGTTTCACAGCTCAAAGGAAATCGACTTGAAAAGTCTCGATATTTGACCAAAACATTTCCCACTGCGATGTTTGTATGCTTTGCATGCAGTGTTCGGTGTCCTACTGCTGGTTTTAGACACACTTTAGAAAGTGCTATATGTATTTTATAGTACTATAAATATTATTTAAAATATTTCAGAAACATATTAGCCGGAATTTTTTGTGTCTTCATATACAGTATACGTAAACATTTTGCAAATTTTTTCGGATGATGATGTCACCATACACCTTCAGGGGGAAGTAGTAGGTTTGGCCTTCGTATGAGAGCTCCCTCCCAGCGAGTGTCCAGTCTCCACAGTGAACGGCAACCTGTGCTCCTCCCGCTTGCGTCAGTAAAACGCCGCGATTATTACTTCCCGTGGCCGGGCAGACACTCGGCAAAAAGTTACTCCGCAGTGGGAGGAAGAGCAGAAGATTTCCGCTGATAAACCTGACAATCGATCTCATTTTAGCGCTCGCCGTTGCGATACTGTGACCCAATGAAAACATTCTCACAACAGTTAGGGTCAGCGAGGGAGGGAGGGAAGGTTGGGAGCAGAACCCCGGGTGGCAGAGTTTCTCTCCCCTGTGCTATTCCCCTGTGCCATTTCCCCGGAACAGAGATTACGGAGCTTAATTCCACATAATGCCGCATTACCTTTGTTCAGATGCTGTTTTAAATTCTGCTCTGAGCATGATTAGTGTTTTTCCAAAAGGAACAAAAAAAAAAATGGATCACAAAGGCCAACGTTGTCTAAATTAGACCGTGTGGTAGATCTTTAAAGGAATGCAGACACAGGGGCACTGAATCAAAGACATTTATGTTTTTCATGTTAGAATGTGGTTCTCTGACTTTGCTCAAATTCAACATGAAATAAACATGTGCTTATTGCTTCAATGACTGTATTATCAGTTTGATTTGATTCTGTATTATAGCAACTCCAATAAGAACTTTCTCACGTACCATTGATAAACACCCAAATTAAACAAGAACATCGATAACTGTGTACACTTTGTAAAAAGGCCGATTGCTGCTTTAAATTGCATATACTTCTATATTATATATTTGGACCACTAAACTTTAGTCAGTTTCCTGTAATTTAAGGTCAGAGTCTCTGAAGAATCGAATAATTTAATTAACAGTAATGATTAGGGGGTCAGGAGATTTTTCTAGTTCTCGGTGTGGTTTTGCTGCTTTAAACAGTCTGTCGTGTGTGAACAGAATACCGGCTGCATTGACCTCTGACATGACACCTGCCAATTCGTCAGCTGTGTTTACAAAATACCGGCCGTGCCGAGTTCTGCGGCAGCATGGCTGCCAATAGCAATATCCACATGTGTATTGCTACTGGTGTCTGTCAGCATGCAGCTGGCGATCAGGGCTACAGGAAGTGTTTACAGGGCTGGTCAGCCTTGGCATCCTGGCTGACTTAAGCTCCCCAGAGGCCACGATGCCAGCTGCATTCTTCCATTGCCGGTCCACAGGCAGATGACAAGTCTGAACCTCAAATCGCCCAACACGAGCATTGGAAAACCTACATGTGAACACCTATATTTTATCATATAATCACATGTCTTTGGACCGATAGCGGAAACCAGAGTATTGAAAGGAAACATCACAACGCAGGGGGAGCAAGCAGACGCTGCACGCACAGAACCAGGGGCAGGATTCAAGCCCAGCCCCAGGTTAGTGTAGTGTCAGGGTTACCCACTGAGCCACAATGCCGCACATTACATTACAATGCTACTTCAAAATGACTGGATACTTTCATTGTGGAAGTAGCATGAATAATGAGCTTTGAGTGAAACCTTATGGCCGCCGTTAGATCTGATTAGCAAGGGATCCTGTTAGTGCTGAGTATTCAGTTTTCGGGTAGAGACTGCTTACAGGGTGACCATGTGACATAAACCTGTATGAAGGGTTCAGTTGGTGCCGCAGTAGATGGCATGGGGGAGATCATGTTACATTGGGGATCTGGACAGGTGTCACCTTCGGGACTGTAAATAAGGAATAAAAAGGGTACTAATTCCACAGCACCTCAATCAATAATAAGACAAAAGAAAGAAAGTACCCTTTGTTTTTCAGGGATGCTCCTTAGAATCGAGGGCAAGGCTGGTTTTTATAAATACATGCTGACCCAAGACTGGCAGTAAAGACGGAAAACTTTTGGGAAACTTCTGGCAAGATGTAGTATTACCGAGTGAGACTTACCCGCTTATCTAATAACGTGGGAAGCCACAATATATGTCTGAATGCAAACAATGTACAATCGTACACAGAATAAACTCTGGCCATCTTTTAAATGGGCTTTAAAGTGTCACACACAGAGACACACGCACGCGAAACAGCTTTTTCTGGAGATGGTGAGGGATCTCCTACAATGGAAAAAGTGTGAAAAACTCGGGAAAAGTTTAACGTACAATGAAATAAAAGCAGCCTCCTTTCAGACGTTACTCTTCTGCCGGTTAAGGGAGGGGCACTCCAGTTTTTTCCATCTCTTGTTTTAACTGAGCCGTCATTCTGTCTCCATTTGTCTGTGCAAACCTCACCAGATTCAGACCAGGCAGTGTAAGTATGTGCATGCTGTGCCTATACACAGCAATGGGCATTAAATGTGCCTTATTTAATCTGATCAATGTTCACTGTTACCAACTGTAGACAATTAGGCAATGCTAATGTAAATACCATATATGAAATAAAGGTAGCTATAGCCTCACCATGATCTGGTCATAGAAGGATTAATATAACACATTTTATATATGTTATATAACACACTTTCATTTTGATTTTAATCAAACTGTTTTTTTGTGGGGATACACACACACACACACACACACGTTTCCTTTCAAACTTATTCTACTCATAAAAATGAAACTCAGTTTAATAATTCTTTAATATTAAATTATAACATTGACTGAAATAAAACTTTACCTGAAAATATAAATGCAACACTAAACAAATACAGTAATTGAAACTGAGCACCTGACTGGTATTTCTTCTTAACATCATGGAAAATTAGACTAATTAAGCCTAATAACCAAAAGAACAAAACAATTTAAGTTGCTAAAAAAATTAAATAAACACAACGGACAGCAGAGTTAAGTGTAATTATGACTCATATATATCATGAATTAAATACTTTAAATGCTCAAAATAGTTAATTGATGCCAAAAAATGTATTTGCTCATTTGTTACCTGTCCTGTAGCATCAGAAATGCTTCTTAAAACAGTGCAAAATGACAAAAAACAGTAGCAAGATTTCATAAACAATCCCCCTAATTTTTCAAAACTAGTTAAATTCAACAATTATTAAACTTTCTATTGATAAGAAGCAACAACCATATATTGGCTGTAAATATTGTGGATTTGCAGTTTTATATGATTTTTTCACTGATAATAGTTTTGCATGTTTGAATTGTTCAGGCTGGTCTGCACAATCATTCCATTAATTGTCTCGTGATTCTAAGTGATTTTACATTTATTAACTAAATAATTAAAAAACAATAATATTCAGTTATACGACAGATAGCAAAGTGTGCGAAGTTTTCAAGGAAACTACTATTACTTTCAGCAAATGTTAAAAAGACAAATGACGTTAATTTATTTGATGAAGTTGTGTTTCTGTAGCAGTGTTCTGGTGTTTACGTGAGTGTTTATAAGAACCATTTGGGCTGGAATGATAAAACTTGCACTGAACATCTGTTCGCAACAGGGAATCTCTCAAACACATACCTTATGTCATGGCCAGTCTTTAGATAAAACCAAGACACTGGATAAACTTGTGTATAATACAAACAATATTATGAAAATGACTATGATGTGGTTGCAAACATCCAGCTGTTTCAGTCCAGCCAGCTTAAGCTGGGACTGTTTAATTTAAAGTGCATACAGATCTTCTGTGCAGTTACATTAACATGCTTAGAATGCTACTCTCCAGGTATGGTTTCCGATAGCATTAATTGTTTAATTGTTGGTAACAATTAAAATGTGGTAGTAAAGATGAATAGAAATTACAGGTGGGGTGAACAGTAAGGCATTATGTTGATCAGAGTAGTGATTGAGTAAGTGGCGTGGTCTTTCTTTGCCTGTCCATAACTGCCACTGTCAGTCTCTGAGTACTAGACAAGTGATGCTTCTCATCGCCATAATTATTGGTGAAGATAACTCCTTTTAGAGTAGCGCTGATTTTTGGGCGCTCGCCTTCATTGAGAAAGAGGCGAAATGGAACAAAACTCAGGGTAAGATCACTAACTTCCAGCTGGAAAGTGACAGTGGATTTTTTTAGTGACTATGGCGCAATAAGGGGCTCTATTGTCGGACAAGTTATAGGTATACGAGTGTTAGCGGCCCCCCTTGGGACGCTCGTCCCGAGCTCTGAGTGTGGATTATTTGGAATACGACAGTGAAACCATCTGCATAGCTTTTACAGCAGGATTCATATTATAAAGGCATGAGAAATTGCTTTGAAATATAGTCTGACAGTCTGCCAGTGAAAACACATGCTCAGGGAGAGCGATATTACTCAAACCGTAGCTGGAGAAGCCCGTGGGTGTTCCCCAGGTGTGGCCCCCACACAGGCCGGCACGCCCCCGCAAGGCCGCCATCCCTCCCGCACGCTTCTCTAGGCCAGTCAAGTAGCCCCTTAGTTTCTTGGAGTTTTAAGACACACCGTCAACATTAATCAGACCAGCTGTTTCATTCCCCCCCCACACACACACACCCTCATCAACATCAGCTACTTTATCTTAAAGGCAAATATTTAAAAAGCTTGGCCTTATCCATCTCTGTAAAACATCAGTAACAGTAAAATATACATTGAATAATAAAATAAACCCATAATTCAGTTCTGCTTTTCATTTATTTTTTTCTTACATGCTGTTACATTGTAATATAATGTAATCTTTCGGTATATAATTTGTAACTA
The DNA here is from genome assembly GCA_015164015.2 of Brevimyrus niger. NCBI lineage: Eukaryota > Metazoa > Chordata > Actinopteri > Osteoglossiformes > Mormyridae > Brevimyrus > Brevimyrus niger. Next base: position 10,677,035 of record JAABNY020000046.1, read on the forward strand.
TTTATTTTTAAAGTATGAGTGATGCACAGAACTATATATTTTTAAATGCTTCAGAAATAAACATACAAGTTACATTATATTTATAAATATAATTTTCTTAAACGTCATTATACGAATACCACAGTTGTTTTTTTAGTTATTTAAATATATTAGTCTTTCTTCATTAGCGTAACTTCATTAGCAAAGCACAGCACACAAGATACAAGATATGATGTTATTGTATGATCATCTTGCAGTAGAATGATGACTCATAACAGCTTAGAGAATACGAAGAATACAGAAAAAAGGAAATAGGGAGTATTGCACGAGTGTTTTTTTTTTACGTGGTTAAGGAAAGGCAGGAAAAGATGCACTCATACTAAACAGTTACACTTTATAAGGACTTTTCAGGGTATGGAAAAGCGCGGTCATCTTTCACATTTAGGTCACTAACGCATTAATTCGTCGACTACTTCAGAGAGTCCGCCATTCTCGTTAAGCCCACTCGTCTCTCAACGACAGTGGAAAAAAGTCAGTTTGAGATGTGAGAGAACAAAAAGACAGTTTGAAAATAAGACTTGTATCCGTACCTCTCCCTTTTTCCTTTCGGTTAATTGTACGTGCTGCCATCTATTCTCAACAGCCTCATCCAATCAGCGTAACGTTGTTAACTGTACAGTAATCATAAATCATTGCATATACGTTTTAATTACTTTTTTATTTGCTGCAATTAATAAAAAATACTAGTAACTTTCACATACTCGTGTGTAGCAAGGAACCGTCAACTTAAGCTACATCTAGGTACACGAAACAAATATATACCAATAAAAAACTCACAAAACTTTATATGTATTTTATAAAAAAAATAAGTTGAGAAAATGAGACACCACATACTAGGTGCTATAGTAGTAACTATGTACCTATAACATCATGACGAGTCCAAACATGTAGCCTATCGGGGAAAAAAAAATGTTTTCTTTCTTTCTTTTCATTCATTGATGTTACTGGTTTTTGTTATTGTTTTGGACATATGTAACCAGTGCTGTGCAGAATCATCAACCTGTAGCGTAGTGAGCGCCTTGCAGCGGCCCCTGTCCCTTTAAGAGCGCTCAGTCTGGGGTGGCGCTTTCCTCTGCAAGGGCTTCTTGATATTAATAGTGTTGGTGTCTTGAAACTGACGTAATGCTTGGAGTCTGAGGTCCTGACAAGCGATAACATTTCTGATAAAGAACTGAGATCACTGCAAACTAACCTTCTATTTTTCCTTCCAGACACTGGCGTTTTTAATATTAAATCACAGTTACCCCGAGTTCACTTGCATAGGAGAGATCCGAAATTTTTAATCCCCCTCTAACAAAAAAGAAATAATACCCTGAGATCAACAAACAAACAACACAAAGACGGTTCATGGCTTACGCCAAATCTCCACCATCTTTCAGACTGCAAAGACTATTGCAATTTAATCAACAGGTAAGAGGAAAGAGAATCAATGGACGTAACGAGGAAGGCAGCAAACAATGTGATGTGAATTTATAGTAGTTCCTGAATGCTGATCTCTTTTAGTAGCTAATGTTATGTAATGTTGGGAGAGCTAAGGGCTTTCGTGAATCAGTTGTGAGCTACTTTGCTATGAAAAAAAGAGCAGGGCTTCTCAGATTTCACATGGCATTTAGGTTTTGTTGGGTCAAATGCATGAGAAATTGATATTGGCTACTCGCTAGAAGCGGTAGCCTTAATCGAGGGGTCACGTTCTGAGACAAGGAAGAAAAACATGATTTCCAGTAGGTTTGTGGCTCACTTTTTTCCTTCCCTTTTTCTTAAATCCTTTTCTTTTGAAGCTACCGTCAAGCAATCGCTTGAAAGATTTAAACGGATAAATAATGGATGGACACTGCGGATGCTTGTAATGAAATTATTGTTGCAATACATACAAAACGTGTAAGTGGACGTGGTGGCTTTCAAAGGAGCGTGTATTTATTTCTGTGCCGTCGTTTCAGTTGAGGGACTTTGTTAAAAAATACGAAAAATACTTGGGTTTAAAAGGGGGACGAAAACTGCTAAAAGTTTTATTTTCTATTTTGAATTAACGTATAAATTCGGGATTTTTTATGAAATCGTGAAGTTTTGTGGACGACATTATGAGCAGAGGAGCAGGAACAAGGCTGCGTTGTTTCTTCGGAGAAGTTTTTAGACGTTTTGTCGGTGATCTGGGGGACAAGTACGGACGAAGATGCGATTAGAAACGTATAAGTGTGATCGCAATGTGAGGCGCATTGTCTATTATTTACGTTTTGCCGGATACTGCAGCGCCAAGTGCTCCAGGCTTGTTTAATGTTAACCGCGGTGCATGGGGAACAGTGAACGATCCGTGTGCAATCAGGTCGAAATGGGCAACTATAAGTCCAGTCGCCCTCGGAAAGTTTGCAAACTAACGGGTCCGATTAATAACTTTGTTGCCAGTTTGTAGCCTCAGTGCGGCGTGGGGAGCACGAGCGCACAGCCAAATGGCGTTTATAAAGTGAATATAAGTGCATGCTTTAAACGTTTAGGCCGTGCAACTGCTCCCTTTTAATAAAAACTGACAGGCATTTCGGCGCACTGTGATGAAGAAAAGTTTCAAAAAGCGTGACTAAGCAACATGAAGTACTTGTACTTTAATATCTCTGTATATATTTTTTTCTGGTAGGTAATGCTTTTGTAACTTGGGAGTAATTAGATGTAGCTGTTCACATGTACGTATCTGTGGGGTTTTTATGTGTTATATTTTAAAGTGGGGGTCGGGAAGTAGGCTTTTCAGGGCTCCCCCAGCAGACCCACATGGCGTTCTGCGCTTCCTAGTTAAAATGTAAGAATTATACACCGATAACAAAAAGTTAAAATGCATATTTCAAGAAAGGGTTAGCCTTATCAATAAAATGTTACCATACTATAAAAATATCGTGTGAAGTAAAGTCATTTAATTACTTTTACAAAAAAAAAAAATCCCTGTTATACGTATTTTTATAGGTGGGAGGTTTGTGTTGGTAGACACCGTCATCGTGTATTTTTCTTCAGGCATTCCACTTGTGTGTTTTTTTTTTTTTTGTATATCAGATTATTTTGATACAAAATTCCCGTGGTGGTTCCAGTAGATGAGCTGCAGCATTTCCTGTAAGCTGTGAGATCTACAACAGTGTCTGGAAATGATAGGGCCTCTTGCCTATGAAAGACCCAATTTTATCCGTGAAAGTTTGTTAATGACGTGGCCGTGGCAAACCGGCGCTGCGCATCATTTGCGCAAAGCGAGATTGGGAGCAGTGTTAAAATCAGGGTGTTAAAATTCTGAGTGTCAAAGCTATTAACATTACCTGCACATATATCAACAACATACTTCAAAATACTTGGATTTTTCATCTTGAAATAATTACTGTAATTTTTTATATTTATAAAACAAATGTGTAGTACAACATGCCTTAAGTGTGGATTACATTTCCAGTTGTTTTCTGTAATGCTCCGTAGAAATCTCACTTACTTTTTTGCCATCCTATTAGGCCAAACCAGTCTAAGGAATTTCTTGAAAGTTACTTTTTTTAAAAAGTGAGTGTTTTTGGACAGCGAGAATAGTTAAACTTTTGTGTCGTGGTTTGTTTTATTGTCTCCTTGCAGGAAAAGAAATGATTTCGTCCAAGGGAATAACTCTACCTGTTTGGAGCTGGCGAATAAATGTGACTTGGTAGACTCTTAAAGCAGTGCTTCCGAGGAGCTTCATGACTGCGCTGCAGATCAGCCCTGTGTGGTTGGAACTTTTACGGCTGACATGTTAATTTGGATTTTGGTGGCAGTAGACAACATCAGCGCGGGTGGGGTGGGGGGGGGGGGGGGAATTCGCTATAGGTGGCTTAAGAGTTTGCACGACTTCTTTTGGAGTAACTTTTAGTGGCATGGTGTGGCCAGTCTCTCTCTCTCTCTCTCCCTCTCTTTCTCTCTCTCTCTCTCTTTACTTGTCCCTAACACCAGATCCATCAAGTAGCCGTCGTGAATCGCGAAAGCAGTTCCAAGTGTTTACTTTTGGCACTCCAAGAGTTCACTTACAATGTCAGGATTAAGACCGTGTGTCTCTGAATTGACAAGATATGAATTGAGAAAAATGTGTTTTGGGCCCCGGGAAAGCCTTGTATGATTTGGGCTTCTGCTGTGAAACCTGCACCTTTTGAGCAGACATCTTGCATAAATATGCGCGAGTTCATCTCCAGCGCAGCGAGTTAAGGTAAGAGCACATTTTCATCTAAGATTTCGAGAATGGAGGCTGCGTGGTGCTGGCTGGTCATTGGGTGCCATTAAATGCCTTTGTTCCTTGCGCTCTAACCTACAGCAGGTAGCTGCTGCTTCTGCTCTGCTTTATATCTGTTGATAGGAAATTATTATTTTGGTCTCTTAAGTCATGTAGAAAATGTGTCTGTACTTGCAACAGGCACATTTGTATTATAATGGCATTTGAGCCAAGGTTCAAACTTTGAAGCACAACTTTTATTTACTTGTTTTAATGTGTTTTGGTGTTGGTCTTCAATTGAAACGACTAGACTGTCCAGATTTTTTTTAAGTGCATTTCCTTTTGTCTAAATATTTGAATGAAGCTACCCGGAATATGTACTCTATAGTGTATTTTATGAGTGAGGCACTGAATTGTCAGTGAAAACCTTTAGACCTTGAACGCTACTGTCTGCTGTGTACATTTCGCGAAAAAGTTGTGTGAAGTCCCCCCACCCCCCAGGACATTTTTCCTTTATTTATAAATAAACTTTTGAAGTCTGGGTATGAATGTTTTGATGATGATTTTGCTCCTTTTAAAGCCCTTATATTTTTTAGTTTCTGATTTTTATTTTGTGTTTTTTTCTTTAGTTTATTATTATAACTGTTATTTATCATGAATCCCTGAAAATGATTAATTTAGATTTTTTTTGTACCATTCTATTAGTTTATTTTTTTTCCAAAATAGTATAATGTTTTTCTTTGGTATGAACTATATATTACTACATTCCATTGGAAGTTTAGATGGCCAGACACCTTCACTAGTGGTATAATTCATCTAATCAGGACAGCAGGAAGTTTTCAGTTTTTCAAGCCCCTTTTACGTAATGCCATAGTTTACTTTGGGTGAGGGAAAAAAAAAACGCAGTAATTGGTAGCCTTAAACTTTTAATAACGCTTTAGATTCGTTCTGGCAACCGAATGGGTTGTTTTTCTGATTCGGGAAACAGGGATTGTGGTTAGCAAAAGAAAGCCTCGGTCGATTTAGTTATTTTTATTTTTGTTTTTAAATCTGTTATTTAAATCGTGTCTTGCTGAGCGGCGCAAAATCCCACCAAAGGCTCTTTGTTATTGTCTCTGCATCGCAGACAACTGCTGTTTGATAGATTTGACAAGTGTAGCTTCCTGTCGCTAAATTTATTGGTACAGCGTTCTTTTCAGAAAGCCTTTCTCCTTGAACGGGACGGTCCTGCTCGGAGCGGGACAGAGTAAGAAGCCTGGCTAGCTAAAAACGAAATCACAGCGACCCTGGAAAAAGGTTAGGAGGGTTGGAGGATTTGCTCCGTGGGACTCTGTGTTTTTTTTTTTTCTGCCCGAATGAGAGATTTTCCACCGGAGATCAGTGGGGAAAGACCCAAAGTACATCAGCAGTAAGGTGCCCGTCGTGTGGACACGCTCAGCTCACACTGTACCTTCCATGTTTATTTATTTTGGCCACTATGTGCTCGCTGCTGTCCCATTCGAAATTGAAATGCTGCGACGCAGTTTGACAGTGAGAAGGTCAGCGAGGCCATTTAGCCGTAGGCCTGGGGTGGAACGTGCTGTCATCCCCAGAAGCCTGCCTGCGTCATTTTTGAGTGGCATGCTTTTAGAGACAAACAACGGGTGCGCTCTTTCTTATTTTTAAGGCGTAGTCTTTGTTTTTATTTACGGGTTATCCGCATGTAAATTTGCACGTGGGAGTGGGCGGGGCTTTCGGCAGGAATGGGGGCGGGGCTTTCTGCAGGAATGGGGGCGTGCCTCCCGTCGGCATTATCAGTTCTTGTCCCTGAACTGAGAAAGGTGGGGGGGTCGCGTCAGTGGCGTGTGGGCCTGAATCTGACACACTGTAAGCGTGTACTGTGGGACAAGCGGGGGCAGCACCTGAAGCACGTCGGACGCGAGTCGATTCGATTGGCTTTCCTCTGAGCTGCGGTCGCCGCCGCACATTGGTGGTCCCGTACCGACCCTGTGAGCACGGTTCTGTGGAACGCCTTTCCGGGTGTGTAAAGGCACGCAGCACTCCTGGGTCTGGCTGCTGTCATGTGGTACCCTTTGTACTTTCAGGGATCGCTTGTGGGCTAAGATGAGAAGATTCTCCTTGGGCAGAATAAAGTTACGGCCTGATAAACGTACCTGCTGGAGTGCGGGCCCAACTTTCCCATTTGTTTTTGGTTTTTATCTGTTCCCTTGCCACCCCTTCTTCCCCACAAGTTGGCACCTCCCAAGTTAGCAGCTACAGTCATGGCCAGTCCAAACGTGGGGCACAAAAGGGGAGTCCTGGCACCTGAATCTGTCCCCTCTATCTGAAAGCTTCGCAAGATCCCAGATGAGTCTGTCTGCCCGTCCATGCCCCCCCCCTTCCGCTCCAGTCTCCGTGGGAGTACGTGATCCTTTTTCCTTTCTCTCCCTGGCTCTGCGGCCCACTCTCCCTCTCTCTCTCTCTCTCTTTCTCCCATCTGTGTGGTCTGGCTTTCTTGGATTAGCTATAGCATAAGGTATACTAGCAAATGCTCAGTCAGGTCAGACAGGATGACTCTGAATTTGAGAAGTGGGGGGGGGGGGGTGTCTCTTAATCGTGTTTATTTGCCTGCTTCCAATTCTGTTTGCCAGAGGGCTGTATCGTTACTGCATCCATTCATAAACCAGGGACTGGCTCACTGCTGCCGGGTAATGTGCTCACCCCTTCCCCGTGTGCCTTCAGTCAGGCAGACCACAGTGTTCAGGTCACAGGGTGCAAACACTGGAGGTGAAAATACCTGTCAGTCAGTCAGCCAATCAGCGGGCTCGTTGTGCACGTGTGCTTACCCATGTATTACTTTGATGAGGCCCATTGTGATGCGTCCATGTCTCGCTTATGGACGGTGACAGGCAATGGGGACTAACCGCTCCCCCCCCCCCCCCCCCCCCCCCCCCCCCCCCCACCAGTGTCCTCCTGTAAAAGAAGCGACCAAACAAAAGCACAAAAAAAGCAACGGATTAAAGCTCCCGATTGTTCTTAACTTTTTTTTTCCTCTGAAGCCAGAGTCCCTTAATTGACTCATAACAAATATTTACTTTGTTTAGTGAGTGGAGGAATGAATTAATGGTATAATGGAAGAAAGGTGATTTGCCACGCACTTTGTTTAGCCATTGTAGTTGCTGCAAACTGCAAATTGATTTTGTTAGAAAATTACTTTGTTTCTTTGATTTATTTGTTAATCTTTTTTTTTTCTCGTTAAGGGTACCTGGGAAGTCTGTCTTTCTCCTAATTGTGAAATTTCCCGCATATGGTTTCAGTGGGAAAGTGGAATATCTGCGGCATCATGTTCTTGGTAATTCTTTTAGCCCTGTTGTTTTTTTACTTTTAGCTTTTCTCTTTTTGCTGTGAGGGCTGTTTCACTCGCGACAGGCTCAGAATCCTCTGCGAATTGCATTTACTCTGTGTACACAGGCCACAGAAAACTGCAGGTGTCTCTCTCTTTTTTTTTTTTGGACAGATAGTTTCTCTCCGTAAAGATCGTGTGAAGATTTCATTTCGCTCCTGTTTTTGTTTCTAAAGACATCTTTCCAGTGAGAAATAGTTTCCATGAGGTTGCACTGTAGAGAGAATCGAACGTTTCTCTGATACCCCCATGAGCTTAATCATACTAAACTTCCTTTGTGACTTAGATATAGGTGTCATGTTTTTGAACTGGCTTTCTTGTGAACAAGACACAAACAATTTGCTGTTCTCCCCTTTTATGAATCTCATATGAATGGACCGGCTGACTCTGCACTCTCAATTTTACATCGCTTTGGGTAAAAGCTTCTCTGCTAAATAAATAAATGCAATGTAAATAAATGAATATACAGTTGCCATGCAAGTAAATTCCTGCAAAGCCAAATATTTATTTTTTTTTTGTTGTTGAATTTTTTCTTAACGCAACTGATATGTTTTTAATAAATGCATTTTGAGTTGGAGGCATTTTAAGTTGTTTCTAGTCGTGTTAAGTTTTGTGCAGTTGTATTTGGGACTGATGCATAGGAAGATATCTGTTTGTTCATGTGCTTGTTCATTTCTTTGTCATTTCTTCACTATTACTTTAAATTATAATGATCTTAACAGCTTAAATCCAAATAGCATTTGTGTTGAACTGGATTTTTTCTAGGTATGTCTTTAATCGTGTAGACATGCATGTTAAATTCACCATAATGATCAGCAGATAGGACCGACCTTCATTAAGGCTGCAGAGGGTCTGTAAAAGGCTCTCGCCGTTCGCGCAGGATAGAAGAACACTGACCACATGTGGGGCTGTAAGAGCGTCCATGTCGAAGCGCTGGACGTCGTACTGCCGCACGGCTCTCCCTGCCTTGGGGAGAACTGGAGACGGATCGTTAAGGATGGCTGAACTTACCTGCCCGGGCTCCAGTTTTTATTTTCGACCGTTTCCTTGTGGGGAGCATTATCTACTTGCCCCCCCCATGCCGACTTGTTTTAGGGCTGATCCCTGGAGAGGCTGGCTGGTATGCCAGTAGAATCTGTTTGCATGCAGCATTGCTCCGTTTTACTGTCCCAGCTGGGGAAAAAGTAAAATATAAACTCGTTCCATCGTGATTATACATGCAGTTTGTCTCAGCTGCTGCAGGAGAATACTTCGGTAATGTTGCAAAGACTTGAAGATGGCAATGCTGCACTGATGTCTGGTAAGATGCTCATTTCTTAATTACGAAGAGGCGCGCTGCACTTAATTTGCCTTATTTGTGTGTGTTTGGGCATTTATTAATTTATTTTTATTCCTCCGCCTAGCGATTGTTTAGAATTCAGATGTGTGTCTCTCTTCTAAATCTGCCCGTGGAGCTTATTCTCCAAACATGTGTGATTCCGGGGGGGGGGGGGGGGGGGTTGGGGCCCTGCACGGGCCCCCCGAGACCCCCCCAGGGGGGGGGGGGGGGTTTGGGGGGGGGGGGGGGGGGGGGAAAAGGGGGGGGGGTGGGCG
>JAABNY020000046.1:10719451-10743009 GCA_015164015.2 Brevimyrus niger
ACCATGTATGGCAGCTGCGTTTCCAGCACGGATCCAAACTAGCAATCAAACTAGTTTCGCAATCTCTGTTTTCTTCCAACGAAGAAAAAAAAATATCGAGCATTTCATCGAACACATTTTTATCGATATCGATCATATATATATATCGCGATACATATAGTTATCGTTTTATCGCCCAGCCCTAGCAGGCATTTCTATCCAAAACACCTTGCAGGAATCACATAATAATAATAATAATAATAATAATGACGACAATGATGATGATGATGATGTCTTTCCTGATTAGAGAGTTCACCATGAAAACATAATGTAGAGTTCATAAATAGTTCAAACATAAAATAAGAAAATGTCCATGTGCCTCACCTATTTCACATGCCACTACTGCACTGCAATATAGTCCATTGTGTGAAATGCTTCCCACCCAAAATTTCTATTTGCACCCCCCAACCTGAGCAGTCTAGATCCTGGCCTGGTTTCAGAAGGTTAGGTTTTGGAAGAGCTGCTTAGGCTGGATTCTAAAAAATTAGCTGGGTCTGATGAGTTGGACGCATTCTTTAAGATTTCTGCCCCAATCATTGCTGCTCATATCACAGATACTTTTAATTTATCTTTAATTTATCTTTAGCTGAATTACCACAGTCATGGACATCTGCTGTAGTACATCCATTTTTTAAGAGTGGAGATCCAGCTGATCCAAGCTGTTATAGACCAATTTCTATTCTCTGTGTATCAAAGATGTTAATAAGCAATTTACAGATTATCTGATTGTCTATAAAATCTTGTCTGGAGTCGTCTGGTTTCCGAACTGGTTTTGGTTGTCTCAACAACCGTTGAGGTTTTAAATGACATCACTACCGCTCTTGATTCTAAACAATATTGTGCAGCTACTTTTATCTTGCCAAAGCTTTTGATACCATTGATCACACTGTTCTTCTTGACAGATTGAGCAACTTTGGAGTCTCTGGTCTTTCATTAACATGGTTCTCAGATTATTTTAAAGACAGGGTACAACAGGTAAAATCTGAACACTCTCCAAACCCTTATTTGTCACTAAAGGGGTTCAGTCCTGGTCCCACATTATTTTTCTAGTTATATAAACAAAGTTACTAGTTTTATTGGACATTCATCTATTCATCTTTATGCTCATGATATGGTCCTTTATCCCTCTGGCTTATCTCCTAATACAGTATTTACAACACTTTTTTAAGGGTCAACAAGTTTTTATTTTCAAAAGTATTGTATGCACGAGAACGTAAGAACATTTAATTTTTTTGCACAGGACCCTTCAGGGACATTTCAGACTCTGGTTCTGGAAAAGCAAAATTAATATTAAGAACATTATCTATTATCTAAAGTAATGGAGAAAACAGATTTTTTTATATGGATTTTTATTGGATTTTGATTTTATACAGATAGGTCTAAAAATCAAGCAAAAATAAAAAATATTATTAAATAGCCACAGTTTAATATAATCCAATAGGCAATATTACAAAACCTTACAAAAATTAAGGGAAAACAACATAAACACAAGCAACCAGAATAGCTGCAAACAGCTTAACATGTCTCTTGTCATCAAATAAGAGCTGCAAACAGCTTAACATGTCTCTCGTCATTAAATAAGAGCTGCAAACAGCTTAACATGTCTCTCGTCATCAAATAAGACAGGGTAGTAGGGTTGTGGAGAGATGTTTCATTTTTAGAATTGATTCTAACTTTAAATTAAAAAAGACAGAAACACTTGCTTTCTTATAAGGTGTATAAATATTTATTTTTAATATTATGTTACATATAATGAAATAACGTGTCATGTTGTAATTATGGTGTCTAAAGGCAATTTGCTCGCATAAAAAAGTTAGGATAATGAAACATAAGTTAATGTGTTAAACACAAACACAGGGTATTAAATAAGGACAAAACTGTCTACGAAGAGACCTGGACCTAACAGAGGAGGGGCTGAGTGTGGGACTGTATACATCCTGGAGGAAGAGAATGCAGGAAGGAGGCAGGTTGGGTTTGGGTTAGGGGTGCTTATGCTAATCCTTGTGCTCCACTGGTTTGGCTGGAGTCAGTTTTAATTTAAAAATATAACATTCATTAACCATATTTGCTGGTCTGTCCACCTAACTCAGTGTCACACTGGGATGAGTCTGAAGATGTCATAATGCCTTCTCCTGTCATGCTATTTTGCTGCAGCAACTGCTCCTCTCCTGGGAGAAAAAATAGTAAGAATAAAGCAGAAGAGCACTACTTCATCATGCACAAAGAATCACATGTCTTCCCATCTTAACATCCTACTTGTGTCATTGTGCCTTGGGGTATCCGCATCATCGATCCCATAGATCGGTTTCATGAAGGGGTACTCTTCCAGCACCTCATGGAAGTGATCTGCAGACAGGGAGTAAAGGCAGCAGTAGGTCTCGGCCAGGACAGTGGCTGTGCTGTCTTCTCGGGTAAGCAGACACATCTCTGAGGCAGTATGAGACGTCAAGGTGGAGGTGTGGTAGACAGAAAATGGCACATTAAAAAGTTAGTGATGGAAGAAACGAGGGTTGGGAAGCAACAGTGGCCAAGGGTCACTGTATGCTGTCAATCATTTAAGCCAATCACAACAGTGGGCAAGAGTTACTGTATGCTGTCAATCATTTAAGCCAATCACAACAGTGGGCAGGGGTCACTGTATTCTGTCAATCACAAGCAATGAAGTAGCCGATTGGATGAGCTCTAAATCCACAAAAACTGCATTTACAAGCTTCCTTTCTGTTCTTACCAGTAAATAGGCATGAATGCGGAATGAGAACAGTGGAGCACTCACTTTTATGTTATGAGTCAAACGGTTATTAACCCTTAGTTATTTAGTCAAACTTATGAACATAAACCCAATTTTAGCAGTTAAAACAGGTATTACAGTTAAACAGTATTTTTCTTTATTAAAATTGTGATATTTTCAAGTTAAGATTTACTTGAGTAAATCACCTCCCAGTACCTAAGCAAGCAACTTTAAATGAAGTTTGTGTCTTTAATTACCTTGCTACCTGTTGTCCTTGTTAATCAAGAGAAAATTAGAAGCAATACCAAAAAACTGCAGTATTAACTGCACAACCAACCCCCTCCCCACCCCCATTGTGAGGAGCATTGTTCCCCTTGGCAGCCTACCGCCATAATAAGCCCCATCAGTGAGGCTCAGCTCCTCTTTCTCAGAGGTGGTCACGTTGATAGTTCCATGCTGGATGAAGTACATTTTACGAGCTGCGGAACTCTCACGTATGATGACATCCCCAGGCAGGAAGACCTCGAGGCAGAGCTTCTTCATCACGGCAAACACAAAATTAGGGTCCGCAGAAACAAATAGTGGCACATTGGTCACCAAGTGGCGGCAGTTATGGTTCACAATCTCCTACAAAAAGGGAAGAGATGAGATGGTTTGGAAGGCAGGGATAAGACAAGCTGGTGCACTGTCCATCAACTAGAGAGAGACATAAGCACTAAAAGTGCAACTAACATGCTGTATTTTTAGAAAAATCCCTGTTCATGTATGGCAGAAGTAAATGAGTGGAAAGCAAAAAAAGCATGCAACTTATTTCATAAAGCACAACATAAGGAACATACTGACTGGGATGCCAAATCAGATCAAATCAAATCCGATTGCTTAACAGTTGAAAAAAATTCACAACAGCAAACAAAGTAAACAAAGTAGTGGAAATAAAAACATTAGCATAAATAGGAAGTTTACAATGGTCATTAACATTAAAATGGTCATATTGAACAGTGGAAAAAAATTGTGTGTAAATCAGAACAAATAAATACAATGAATGGCCGTAACTGTCACGCCTAGCTCGTCCGTTCCTCGTGTATGCCACGCCCACCTCATTACCTCATGTGATTCCTCGATAGTAATCACCTATTGCTTGTTTAGTTTTACCTGTCTAGTGAATTTAATCCATGTCAGAGTCAGTATTTCCTTAAATGTGGTGGGTATGGGTTCATTGACCATTGAGCAATGCTGCACTAAGTGACTTGAAAGGTTTTGAACTGAGCAGCAGTGACAACATCATTGGAGACGATGCCAGAAAAGTCTTTCTGTACACTGTTATCCAGGGCTGTCACACCAACAACATGTAGCTTGGTAAAAATCATAACAGCCCATCCAACTCCACTAGTAGCAAGAGCTGGCAATAGTCTCTATGAGCACACAACATGGTGTCCATAGGCTGTTCTAAGTAAAACTGAACATCTCATGAAGCATCTCAGAGACTGTGAAGCATTCCATGAGGTTCTGAAGCATCCCAGAGAAAACACAAGGCAGTGACTGCTGCATCATTGACATCAGTGTTGCCATGGAAGGCCAAACACACATCATTCAGAATGGATTTAGAAACTTCAAAATCTTTCCATATCTTACCACATAAATCTGCATATTTTAGCTGCATAAATTAACCACTTCCTGGCACAAGGTATTTTGCTATTTTGCTATTTTATGGAGACTTAAGCACTCAAGGGCAGTTTCTGGAGCAAGATCTATTCAATAGACATGCAGGCATGTACCACACATTTTATCAGAAAAATAAATCCTTTGGAAACCTGGTTTGCTAATTTTTAAATGAATACAGTACTAGATGACTGCAGAGAGTATACTCTGGAAATTTAAGGTATAAAGCATTTATTCCAAGTAACATGTAAAAGAACCCATTCCAAGTTTAATGCGAAAGATATATGGTATGATGAGAAAAATCTCAGACAATAAAACTAAATGCTAAACCAGTCAGAAAATTCACTTAGACTCTAAAAGTTTTGAATGTAGAATTAAATAAGAACACAGGCCAGCCAGCCACCCATTTACTCTGAGAAAACTTACAGAGAAACTGAACACACTGCAGCATAAAAATGCCTGGGGCCCAGACAGAACAATAATAAACAAAAATGGTAAATGAAAAAGAACCTTAATTGAATTTGAATTTAGTGATTAATTGTCATTGTTGACACACCACAGCACACAGTGCACAACTGCAAATGTGTTCTTTGCATTTAACCCATATGTGATAAAATGTGACATAGCAGAGGGCAGCTAATTCAGCACCCGTGGACGGTACCTTGCTCAGGGTACCTCAGTGGTGCTTTGCTGGTCAGTGATTTTAACCTGCGATCTTTCAATTACAAGTGCACTTCCTTAACCTTTAAGCCACCACAAAACAGTTCTGTCCAAACCAATCTTGATCTTTGGTAGTTACATACAGGATCCACCTACCCCCATGACCACCTACAGCCAAGTCCAAATTCAGTGAATGAATGCAAAACAATAGCATAAACATACAAAAGCTCAGCCCAGAAAAGAGCTTATACTAATAATTTCAGCCATGTAGAGGCCAGCACTACCAGCAGAAAACTCACCCATGCTCAATATTAAAACTCACAGTAAGCAAAGTACCAAGTAGAAAACAAATGCCAGAGTTTCATGGACACAGACAGATACCAAGCATGCTCCAGATCAGGCTCAGCCAGCACAACCTCACCACAGAAATGTGCAGATAGGTTGATGATTGACAGAGAGAGGGTGCCACAGACCTCTCTAAGTGGGTCGCTCAGCTCCTGTAGGATTCTGCTTTCTTCAAACATCTTCCCCTGGAACCGGTGCTCATAATAATCATGGATCCTTTGCCTTAGGTCTGCGGGCAGCTTATGATATGCCATGTACTGCTCCACCTGCTTGTACTATGACAGAATTGCAGAAAATTCCATTAATAATTCATTCTCAAAGCTCAGAGAACAACACAGTGATTTTGAGCTTTTTATTAATGGGCACAAGTAGTCATTGATTTTGATTGGCAGACTAAGTATGTAAGGCATGCCAGAGGCACCGGCATAGGCTGATACCTTCTCGTCGTACTGCCGACGGGACGCGTCTAGTGACTGAATGAGTGTGGTGGCGTGGCCCAGGAACATAGCATAGCAGGTCGCTCCCACCATCATACTGAGCATGGTGAGCCAGACCTCCACTAAGCCCTCTGGAGCGTGGACACCATAGCCAATACACAGCATGTGGCTGATGGACTTGAACAGGGCAAATGAGTATTGTGCAACCCAGGTCTGGTTCTGAGACAGGGACAGTGACAGAGGGAGTTATACAATCAGCATTCCGCCTTGAGCATGGGCCATGAAACAGGCTCTGCAGTGTATTTGACAAAAGGGTTTTTGCTTATCATCAGAGAATACAAGAGCAGATTATTGCATATTCCTCTGGTTGTTATGATCCTGCATGTATTTATTTTATAAACCACACACTGATGACAGAGCAACTCGGTTTTCCCTGGGTTAGGGATGCAAATGCTGGGGATTTTCAGAGGAAAATCTTCCATGGGGATTTTTGGGAAATTTGTATTTTCCTGTGTATGAACATTTGTCATACATACAAAAATTAAGCATATTCATAATAAGAAGAGAGGTATTGAAGACATTTAATTTGTTTATTTGCATTCAAAGGCAGCTGATGTTGAAGAAGAAGAAGAAGGGTTTTATTGCCAAATGATAAGCAGGTTCAAAACATTAGGAAATTGCTGCAGTACTCAGCGCAAAACATACTGTAGGATAAAACAGTAGTAACGCACTGAAGTACCAGGGCATCCATACGTGGCGTCCTCTTGCGAGGATTTGTACGATCCTTTCTGCAGTCGATATCAGGGGCTTGGATGAGCAAAGACCCTTCCAGCAGGTTGCTGCCGAGTTAGATCAGAATAAATGTTTAAAATATAAGGAACATAAATGAGCTAGCCAGTTTGATGGATCTTTTGGAGTAACTGATTTTTTTTTTTTAACACTATATCCACTTTTACAGTTTTTAAATTTTACGTTTAAAACAATAACAAAAAGAAATTCCAACCAGATGCCTTTGTTAGCAGAGTAGAAAAAGTAGAAACGGCATTCTCCAAGATGACCATCAGTGGGCAATGCATTATCAATTCCCAAATTTCCCAAGTTAAAATTTCCATGGAAACTATCTGGAAATTTTCCACCCATTTGGAACCCTTCTCTGGGAACAGCGTTATTAGCATACACATACATGCACTGACAATGCTTCCACAACCAGAAACTCATACACACATGCAGAGACAGTGTCATCAGACCACACACCGAAACACACCTGCAGAGGCAGGACCTCTTTACCACACACCCACATGCAGAGATAGTGCTCCCTTATCACACAACCACATACATGTACAGAGACAGTTCTGCCTTACCACAAACCCACACATATACAGACAACATCTCCTTACCACACACCTACACACATATACAGACAGCATCTCCTTACCACACACCCACACACACATGCAATAAACAGCCCCTCTTTACCATACACCCACACGCATATGCAGAGACAGCACCTCCTTACCATAAAAACTTGCAGAGACAGTGTGCCCTTACTACTGTACATACCCACACGTGTGTAGAGACAGCGCCCCCTTACTACATACCCACACGTGTGTAGAGACAGCGCCCCCTTACTACATACCCACACGTGTGTAGAGACAGTGCCCCCTTACCACCAAGTCATTCTTTACCACCCAGCAGTGGGATGGAAAGTCCTGCATGCTGGGCACCAGGAACTGCAGACAGCCATCCCAGTGACACAGCAGTAGCATCATGCCAATGAGGTTGGTGATGCGCAGCAGTGCGCTGGCCTTGTCATACTTCGTATTGAGGATCTGGAAGAGTGAGAGAGGAAGAGTAAGAGATAGAAGGAGGGAGAGCGACAGAGAGGGAAGGAGACAGAGAGATAGAGTGAGGGAGCGAGGGAGGTGGAGAGAGCAAGAGATAGAAAGAGTAAGAGAGTGAGAGAAGGAAGTGGAGAGAGAGGAAGGTAGAGGGAGATGGAGAAAGAGAGAGAGAGATGTGCACGGGTTATGAGCACACATCCCTATAATGATGCTAAAACCTCAAAAGACATCCCAGGGAAACAATGACTTTAAACTGAAATCCCTTATTTTTTATATAATCTGCCTGTAAAAATTGTTTTATTTGAGAATTTCATTTCTGAGCCATCACTCCATGTAATTTCAATGAAAGCGGAAGGGCAATGGCTATGAAGACAGAAATAGAGAATCAGTCAATCTATTACTAAGTCTGTGCACATGACTTCATAATTCTGAAGTGCACCATGCACAGTAGCAGCTACTACCTTATTAGTTCCCTAGTACAGTGATTTATTATTTGTGCGCAGAGTATTATTTTGTTTAGAGAAAAGCACATAAACTAGTTTTATTTGGTCACTTTAGTGATATAATGTTGAAATCCTGACTATATTCCAGCTACCAGGACAGGGGACTATCCTTAGAATAAGATTTCTAAATTACATGTTACCTCCTGCCCAGGATAAGCAGAACTATGTATACCCTCTCACTTCTTACCATCTTCCTATCAACTGCGGTGCTGATCCCCGGAGCTGAGATCCCACCCCCCCCATTTCCTCAGGCACACTACTCACCTCCTCCCACTGGCGAAGGTATCGAATCAGTCGGGACAGACGGAGCAGACGGAGCAGGCTGAGGACCTTTGTGAAACGCATGGCGCGCAGTGCACGAGCTGTTTTGTACATGTCTGAGTCCACATGGTCGTCCAAGTCCACAAAGAGAAAAATGTAGTCCACGGGCATGGAAGACACAAGGTCCACAGCGAACCAGGTCTGGAAGTAGTTCTGGCGGATGGCAGTTAGATCCAACACAACCTCGGAGGTATCCTCTTTCAGGAGGCCAGTACGGAAGTTGAATAACAGGTCGAACAGGAACAGAATGTCACTAATGACACCAAAAATGATTCCAAACCATGAGCTGTCATCACCGTCAAAGAATGTGATTCCAAATGGCAAGGTTATCAAGTTTATAATCATCAGGACCAGCATCAAGAAGTCCCAGGAGAACCTGGTGAAATGGGATAGGTAAAAAGTGAGGGTGCAATACATATTCACAGGAGTCTAAGCCTTTATACAGTAGTATATATATCAGCCTCAGGAGTGCTGTGTAGCCCTGTGCCCATGTCTGGAAGACTGTGGGTTGAATCTCATGGCCAAAGGAATAAGCTCATCACCACTGGGGCTCTTGAACAAGGCCCTTAATCCCAACTTCATCCTGCTCTCTATTCCCACGCTTTCTTCACTTGTATCACTTTGGACAAAAGCACAGGTTAAAAAAATCAGTGTAATGTAGGGCTGGATGATATATTGAGAAGATATTGTATTGTGCCGATGAACTATTAATATTTATTATCTATTTGAATATTGTTATTTCTAAACACTCATTTCCTTGCATTATTTCAGTTTTAATGCATTATTTTTACAAAAATTATACTGAGGTAAGAGTCTCTTGCTGGTGTAACTTGTCATTATACCTATCACAAACTTCATATCTATTATAAAACAATTTGGTCATTGTTACGTCTATATAACCTAGTCTGTATCATCTATATAACCACCTGTTATATTTTACAGTTTTCTATGAATTTTAGAATATTGCGAACAATATCAATATTGTGAAAATCTCTAAAAATAATGACATTTTTAGGGGATATTGCCCAGCCTTAGTCTTAAGCCTTAAGCCTCAGACTCCCATTCTCTGGAACAAAAAGAGGGGCAGTCAGAGCAAAAACCTAGTAAAAATTCTCCAGTCTTATGTTCTACTACAAAAAAAAAATAATTGTGGGATTTATAATAATTAGATTTCATTTTACAGTCCATTCAGTCTGTTTTTCGTGTTCTGGATTTGAAGGAATATTCTAAGGGAATTTAAGCAAAAATGGAGCAAAAAATGTAAGTAAAGAAATAAAGAAATAATGACTTGTATTATATTGTGTTAAATAATTATAATAAATTTAGCCATATCGCCCAACCCTAACATAATGTGATGTGAACAAAATGGCGCTTCATGAAACATTTGCTATATGTTTTTACCCCATTAAATGGTGCTCTTTATTAAAAAAAGAGCACAAAGCCTGTGGACTGTGAACTGTTTTAGTTCTAATTGAGGGGACTCAGCTATGTCCAGAAGAATATTTTTTTATTGGTTTAATTTTGTATGTATGTTTGGGAATGAACTTTGAATGGAAATGGTGGATTGATGAAAAAGAATAAAAGCATGCATCAATTATGGGCTTTAGTGCCCTCTGTTGGATGGAGCTGGTCTTACAGTGCACTAATATAACGGTACTCTAAAGCAGGGATTATCAACCTCAAGGCCCAGCTGTTGACTATTATATTAGTGTCGACAATCCACTGGGTCCCTGCGGCAGCCCAATACAGGTCAAACTACATTTACCTAATATAGATGTGCGGCCCACTGCAGGGTACTGGTGGCCCCATTATGGGCCGCAGACCAGTGACTGAGAAACCCTTGACACAACCTAAAACCCAAATCTTGTTCCCATCATATTGTTAAACTATTGCAAAAACGGTAGGGTAGTTATTAAAAAAACAGAACTCCACAGAGGGAAATCAGTTTGAATTTTATGGATGTATGGCTTTTTGGGATACTTCAAAATGGTAATCGTTCATCTGAGCAATAATTTACCTGAAGTATATCTGAAATACATGACAGCTTATATTTTAAACATATCAGAATGTAAAAGACTCAAATTCATCCCTGCTTCCTCATCTAATGACTACAACAAATCCAAAGTGCCATTAACATTCCGTTATGCAGGGGAACATAGTGAAGGGCAGCCATCCATGTAGAGGCTGTGTGTGCATTTACAAGCAGCACTCAAAGAGGAAGCATGACACTGTGCTATCTCACCCTCAGAGCCAAGTCTTAGTCATTCAGTCACCTGCTGTGATCTCAGCATCATCAAGGGTTGATCAAGGGTTCTGGAGACTGACCAATTGAGTAGATTTCACCAATGAAGGAGATGTTTTCTGTCATACTATGCGATTCAGGGTCAGTGACGGTAGACTTTCTGTGACCATTTTCAAAAGGAACAGCAGCACCTTTTACTACATTTCAGTTTCCCAAAAAGTGAAAGACCATTGTAAAGTAACGCCTAAGCAAACAGATGTATTCAATGGTCTCTGGTAATGAAGTGGCTTGGGAGGCAAGCTGCCCATGCAAGGTGTCCCTTGTGTTTCAGCTGAGCCCTGCCCTCACCCCCAGATACCTGAATTCACTGAATGGGTGGATGATCCATATGCCGAGGGACCTCACCCTCTCCTGCTCCATTAGCACCCCCTTCTGGCTGCCAAACATGCGCAGGGAGAACTTGTTGATCGACGGCACCAGCATGGGTGAGATACGCCTATAGATGCAGCCAGAGTTGTCGACGTAGGTGTGTCCCTCCCCATCTTGTGTGACATCACCCTGGGAGGCCACAGGGATGCCTCTGGTTCCAGCCAGGGGCTCATTAGTAGCACTGCTTGTCTTTCTGGAAGAGCCCATTGATTCACCAGATTTGACAGCAGCGAGAGAGTTCCCTGAAAGCCTCCGAGTTGGCTCAGAATGGTTCCTCATGGTGTCCAAGTGGAAGTGGTTTGCGTTTGCTGTGCGGGAATTGCCATATCTGCGGTGGGAGGCCACATTTGTAGAGGAGTTGTCCTCACCTGTTGATGAAATAGTCACCATGGTGTCCATAGCATCACAAGAATGGTGCTGTACCTGGTTTCTTTCCTTGAACAGTGAAGCAGGAAGCAAATGATTATTCATCAATATTAGATGATTATCGTCAAGTGATGTCATCAACACAATGTACGCAATCTATCCTCATAGGAGAGATATGGTCTTTCCTAAATAACATGTTTCAACATACCTCAGAAGGGAATCCTACTGGAAGGTCCCACTTCTGTTTTGTAGTTGTTATTTCCTTAAAAATGCAGAATATTATATTTATACAGATAAAATATCTTCCAAAAAACTGCAAAAATAAATTGCTCCCAAGACAGCGACACTCTAAGCTGTTGCTTCTTGCGCTGCAGCACTCGGTGGGTCTGATGGGTGATATATTTCTATTAAACTTAACCTATGCATCCAATTAAAGGTAAAAAAGGCATCAAACATCACAAAAATGCGAAGGCCACAGCGTATACGCACTTCCAAGAATGAAAAAAAAGACAGGTGGTCAGTGAAACACACTAAGAAATTAAGGAGAGACACCAGCCTGAGACAAGGCTATATTTCAAATGTAAAGTAATGTACTATTTGCTAAAACCAAGATCAGGGACTCACCAGAAGTCAAATTAAAAGAGGTAATTTAGTCTAAAAAATCTGCGTAACTCTTCTGGTATTTTGCTCTTCATTTCTTTAATTACTCCTCAGAATGTTCAAGAAGTCTTCCAGCTGAATCACCCAAAGTCCAGAGTCTTTCTTTTAGTAAAACACCAAAGTGACTAAAGAAAAATTAAAAACAAAATAAAAATATGAAGACCCGCAATAAATGCAAAAATGGTAATAATATTATAGCTAATATGATGAATACGTGGTGCGTATTGCTGTATCACCACCTTCCGTAGCCTAAGGTCGTGCCATTTAGAGCACAGCTTGTGGCACGTTTGTAAAAGTGGGAGGAGGCAGGGAACTGAAAAAGTAAAGGGTGAACTACGTAGGATGGGGAAGGATACCCAGGCTGGCATGTTTTAAAAGCCTGCCTTCTAACCTATATTTATCCCTATGTTCACACATAAAACATCATGTGCCTGTATATGATTTAAAAAGTGATATAACTTAATTTTGACATAATTTTCGCAACATGGGAAAACAACTCCAGTATCAGTTATCTTGAGTTGGATCTATTATGACTTGCGTCCGGGGCCCGTTATAATTCAGAACCATGTAAACAGTACTACAGATGGCGGGTTTTTGAAATATTAAAATACAGTGTTCCTAACTGGGAGCTATATATTTGCCCGGAAAAAATATATTATAACATATGCAAATTAAACGTAACACAATAAAAACTAACTGGAATTTCTTCTCCATATAGATACTATTGTCTTAGCAAGCTGATAGACTGCTTCAGTTCACAAATCTCTCCCCAGGGGCACCCAGCCATTCCATGTATTTGGTTAATTTCATCACTGGCTCAATTAACTATTTAACATAACTGGTTAAATAACTCAGTGAGGTATTGATTTGCGAAACATGGTGTGGTAGTGGTAAAGTAAAAAAAAAAATACAATAGTGTATTGGATGGTTACTGCAGATATTGGGGTGACTTTAGGAGAGGTTAAGCTGACACACTTTGACAGGCAATATCATAGTTCAACTTGAAGATTACTTAAACATCAGTTTCTTTGACTGTACTGTAATTCAGGTGCTTTACAGATTAATAAATAAATTTATAAATACTCCTGTTGTGGGAACATGTTTTGATAGTTATCATAGTTTTTTGGATAAGTTTTGAGAGACTGTTGATTGGTAGCTGTTAAGTAGTATCTCTAAGAATGTGCACAATGACTGGAGTCTTATGTTTTGACAAGGTCATCATCCATCCCTCTTGTAAATGACCTGTGTTGTGGGATAAATGTTATCACAAAGCCAAGAATAGCCAACAACATAAGGAAAAATGGATAACAGAGCAGAAAGATATAAATAAAATGAGATATTATATTTATTATTTAGAATTAGGGGTTATGAACCAGACGTTCTGACACAATAATGCAAAAAGACAACAGTGATGTGTATCTAAGGTAACAACCTTTCTCTTATGCCTCCACACTATAAGTAATTCACAAGCTATATGGTCAGGGTCACTGCACACTTTGTACAAAAGCTTGATGCCATAGTTCTCATTTCCAGTCAGACAGTAGCTGTGACTACACAGGTTATGGTGTTTCACTCTGTCAGTCAGTGTTGTGGATCCGATTACATTGTATAAGCAAGAAAGAGTTAATGTGCTGGAGTTATTGAATGGGATGATGGGAGTGATCTCATTTTACTGTGGTGTCAGTACACACGAGTTAACAGCTGGGAAATGACAGCATGTGCTACTGACAGGACTAGAGGAAGAACTGTTTAGCATGAGTCAAAGAAGTGATAGGTGTGCAGTGTCTTCAGCATTCTATCTATCTATCTGTCTGTCTGTCTCTGTCTGTCTGTCTGTCTGTCTTACCTCCCGACCTATCTACCTACCTACACCCTTGTGAAGAGAACAAGTTGTCACACAGACATGCAAGCAGAGACCTGAGGCCTGCTGGTTTGCACCACCAACAGGGCAGAGAGTGTACTGAATGGATGGACAGAGGAGGCACTGGGCCCAGAGATAGGCCGGTCTGCTCAGGTGGGGTTAGAGCTCAATGGATGGATAGAGGAGGCACTGTGCCCACAGCCTGGTAGGTCCATTCGGGTAGGGTTAGAGCTGGGTGTTGTTGCAGGGTTTCCTCCTATAGTCCCAAAACATGCTAAGGTTATTTGGAGTTGCCAAGTTCCCCTTAGGCATGAATGATGTGTGTGCCTGGCGACGGATTGGCACCCATCCTGGGTTATTCCCATACATGATTTTATGTGACTGTGATGTCTTTCCTAACTGTGGTCAATCTCTCTATATGTCTCTATGTCTGTACATCTGTCTGTCTGCTTGTTTTGAGTGATGCCAGAAAGAGGGCCTGAGGCTGAGAAACCTGGGGAATTTGCTGGGATGAGTCCCAGAATGTCACCCAGCAGTGTCTGGGTAGAGGGAGTACGAGAGCATGACTGAAAGGGAACCAAGGTATAAGGTGTGCATGGCATCAGCATATATATGTGTGTGTGTTTGTGTGTGTGTGTGTGTGTGTATTTGCATAGATCACATATGAGGATCAAACTATCCCCAAAGTGTAGTAAAACGTGAAATTACCCTACTTTTGGGGACATCTTTTGAGGTCCCCATTTGGATAACCTCAATTTTATAAAAATTGGTGAATGCAATCAAAAAAGTAAAAATGCCAAAAGTCTTGTATTTAGGTTGGTTACTTGTAGTTAGGGAAGGTTAGGGATGGGTAGAGGTTAAGGGTGTTGTGATTGGGCTTAGGGTTTTTCCCATAGAAATGAATGGACGGTCCCCATTTAGATAGGTACACCAACATATGTGTGTGTGTGTGTGTGTGTGTGTGTGTGTGTGTGTGTGTGTGTGTGTGTGTGTGTGAGAGAGACATCTCTGTCGTCCTCTCGGTGTGGCTCTCGGGTATTATCTTGATGTCATAAAGGTTTTCCCAGCTTTGGTGAAACGTCGATTTTTTTTCAGTTTTGATGCCATCTATTTTGCAGACTCTTCTGATAAATAAAAGATAGGGATGGCCTATGCAAGTGACAGGAATGCTCACAGTAGGATGAGTCAGTCCATTAGTAACACATGCATGGCAAAGCCTGCTGCAGTACTGGTGTGAACACTGTAATGGGAATACTGGAGTGAAAGTTCTGCAACTCGAGAAACAGGGATTAACTGGACAATAAATAACACCCAACAGCACAGATAACAGCACAGATGTAGTACAGTAGATATAAAATTATAGACACCGTGGCTACAATGATTTTGTAATTAAAAGAAGCTAAAGAAAAGAAAGATTAATCATGTCAGATCTTGTTCTACCTTTAATGCAAAATTGCAGCCTACAAATAATACAAATTAGCCTATACAAATAAGGTGGAAAATCAGAAACCTTTTAGGGAAAAAAAATCAAATTAAAAACTCACAATAGCTTGGTTGTATAGGTGCATACATCTTATGTAACTGAAATGTGGCTGTGTTCAGAATCAACCAATCACATTCATTCTCATGTGAAATACTAGTTAGTCTACACCTGCCATCAGTTAAAGAGGTAAGGAGCACATACTCATACAGTGTGTTGCCACACCCACCACATGACAATCCACCTCAAGGATGAGAACATGAGTGCATCCATGCAGCAGGTGATACCTCAGCACTGCATTAGTCAGAATGGACCAGTGTGAAGATTCTCCTGGGGGTTGGAGTGCCAATCCTGCTACCAACCCCCAAATTTTCCTTGGAACCTGCTTGCAGGACTGGATGTAGATTAACATCATACCCAGGACAAAGCAATTGCACGTTAAGGGCCTTGCTCAAGGGTCCAACAGAGAAGAATCACTCCTGACATTCACATGATTCAAACCAGCAACCTTCCATTGACAGGCATAGATCCCTAGCCTCAAAGCCACGACTCTGCAATTAAAGTAGGTCCAAATAAAGTTCTGCTGTTCCTTTAAGATTTTCCTGATATCTTCTTAGTTGCATCCTACTGGAAAAGTCATGGCCCACAAGGAACTTTCAGCAAGAACAGGTTTTCCTGTAAGGTATTGATCTGGGGGGCAGTACTAAAGAATATTAAAGGCATTACATATACCATTGCGCACAGGGAGGACGATCATCAACAAGTGGAGAAATCACTGCACCACAGTGACACTACCAAGAATAGGACATCCCTGCAAAACTGATCAGAATATAAGGAGAAAACTGTTCAGTGAGGCTACCAAAGGGCCTAGGACAACTGTAGGAATTGCTGGCAAGTTCTGGTTACTTCTTACTTGTGATAACAATCTGCCATTATTTTCATACATTTGGGCCAAGATTCTAAAATGAACTTTTGAGCATGATAATAACACAGCACACCACCAAAATAACAGCATACCCACTGTGAGGCGTGGTGCAGGCAGTGTCTCCAAATGTGGTGCAGGCTGCTTTTCTTCAGCTGTAACTGGAGCTTTATTGAAGGTTTAGCAGAGAGTCCTGAATGCCTCTAAACACCTGTTGATTGAAAGCTGAAAATGAAGAGAAATACAAAAATTCAGCATGATGATGACCCAAAGCATGCATCCAAATCACCAAAGGGATGGTTTCACCAAAAGAAGAGCAACATCGTGGAATGGCCACAGCCACAGCCAAGACCCAAATCCAATCAAAAATGTATGAGGTGATCTGAAGATTGCTGTGCACTCACAATGTGATGAATCTAGAACATTTTTTCAAGAAAGAGGGGGGAAATAATGCCAGGAAAATGTTTCTTTTATTTTTACCTTGTTTGGATAGGTTGCTATTTTAAAAGTGGAAAAGGTTCTGACATTAATTATCTTGATTTCTTTTTTATTACACAGGAACCTGCCATCTTGAAAGGCTGCCTGTGCTTTTTACATGAAGCCTGAGACAAGGCACACTGGAGTCAGACGATTTTTTTGGCAACACTTTCAAAGTAATCCAAGCCCGGAAGCATAAACAAACTCACAAACTGCCAAGGTATCAGTGACATTAGCCGCTCATTATGCTGTTAAATGATTAATTGGTGTTTCAGACACATATCTATGATGGACCCTTACAGTTTTGTGCTGTGGCTGACGTCATCTGTGTAAGGCTCTTCAGCAGGGAGGCTTATAATGGTTGAGATGCAGGCTGACGAACATGGCCATTTAATCCGGTACATGACTACAGCGATCATCATCCTTGGCATTATCTTCTGACATCGAGTGCTAGGTGTGCTGAGTCACCAAGTCTCCTGAACACCCCCACCCTAACCCCCCTGCTTCAGTTTTTCTCTGCTTCATGGCTGATCTACCTATCGTGTTATTGATTTACCTGTTTGTTGTTGGAGCTTTTTAACATCTGCCTGCTCTATCTATAATTCTGATTATGCGTGTTTGTATGTTTATAAGTAGAATAGCATTCAGAGCTCCATGTCATGTGGGTTATCAGTGACTTATACTAAAACCTTATTACTTATACAGTAATGACCTTATATATTTTGTCGAGCCTTTTAACTGTGCCACTTCAGTTTTTTATTTGATAACAGATATTCCAGTCAACTTAAATGGTATAGTTGCAAAGTAGAAGCATTTAGGAATGATAGAAACTCCAAAGTCTGCAACGCTCCGTTGACTCAATAACCGCAGTTCCAAACTTGCTCTAGCATTAACCCCAGCAGAAAAACTGTGTGGCAGGAGCTTCATAAAATGGGCTTTCATGGCCAAGCAGCTACACTCAAGCCTCTTATCACCAAGGGCAATGTCAAGCATCAGTAGGAGAGCATGACAGAAAGGGAAGCACTAAATTAACACTTGCATTAAAATGGAACTTTTCAATTACCATGGAATTGGGAGATAGAAAAAATGTGGATCATCTGGTGGTCCCTGGGGACTGGGTTGAGAAACCCTGGTGTAGAGTACATCTCCATATTGATGCCTATGGGATTTCACAAAAGTGAGACATCAAGGTGTCCCCATACTTCTGGTCATATTGTGCAAATAAGTTCTGCTAGGCTGGTCTTCCCACAACAACTATTGTTTCGTTTTGGAACACAGCTAAAAAAACATTATATTACAAATAATTCCCTGAGGAATTTCACTAGAAAATTAGAAGAGTATTCAGTGTTGCTAAGGAATTTCATGAAAGAGGGACTGCAGGTCACTGCAGGTAGATGAGTCACTCGTTCCATCACTGAGGGACCACACATGAGAAACACAGCATCAGGCATCATGGTGGTGGGATGACCGGGTGACTGAATGTGAGATGGAATGCATGTTCAAATGAGATTAGCTGCCCTTGCATTAGTGGTTCTAAAAGCCACCACCAATGAATCCAAATAAGACAGACAAGGTGAGGTGTGACGTGAGTGTGTTTTGACTGCTTGAATATCAGACATGCTGCCGCAAAACCTGACAGCCCTGTCAGTAAACAGTTAATGGTCTAATGGCAAAAAGAGATTTCAATTTCAATAAGTGACTAGACTCGGAGGTGAGCTGTCTTTTCTACATTTACAATTTATTCATCAGAAACAAAGCAACCTACAGTTGAGAAAAGGGTAATGATTTAAATGTGCCTCCAGAGATTAGAACCCAAAACTTTTGCATTGTTAGCAAAATGTGTTGCTTGTCCAGCTACAGGAGCATACTACATTCTCATAAATAAGGCGTGTCCTTCCTGAAGTTATATAAAACAAATCTACAAGACCAGGAGATGCAATATGATCAGCAAAGGATATCTATCATTATCCCAAGGTTCCTAGTGAACCTATATGGAGACAATGTCAATGATCCAGGCTGAATATAAGAATATAAGAAATTTACAAACGAGAGGAGGCCATTCGGCCCATCAAGCTCATTTGGGGAGAACTTAACTAATGACTCAGAGTTGTTAAAATCTTATCCAGCTCTGATGTAAAGAAACCCAGGGTTCTAGCTTGCGCTACACTAGCAGAAAGACTATTCTATACTCTAAATACATGCTGTGTAAAGAAGTGCTTTCTCAAATCCATTTAAAAATGTTCTCCTGCTAATTTCTACCTATAGCCACGAGTTCTAGTATTTGAACTAGTATTGAAGTAACTACTTGATTAAACAGTATCTAGACCTGTTAAAATCTTATATACCTGGATCATGTCCCCCCTTAATCTCCTTTGTTTGAGGCTAAACAAATACAGCTTGGCTAACCACTCTTCATAAGACATTCCTTTAAAACCAGGAATCATTCTTGTAGCCCGACGTTGCACCCTTTCCAAGGCAGCAATAACATTTTTAAGGTATGGTGACCAAACCTGCACACAATATTCTAGATGGGGTTTTACTATGGAATTATATAATCGTAGCATCACCTCCCTTGACTTAAACACCACACACCTAGAGTAACATCCTATTGGCCTTTTTTATTGCTTCCCCACACTGGTGAGAATGGGACATGGAAGCATCAACATACACACCGAGATCTTTCTCATAATCAGCTACCTTTATTTCAGTGGAACCCAAAAAAAATCAGTACTTTATATTTCTGCTCCCTGCATGGATTAGCTTACATTTATCTATGTTATGGCATCAGCAGGTATCCAGGTATCAGCTGATGCCAAGTATCAGCCCAGTCACTAATTAAATCAAGATCCCGTTGTAACCTCTGTGCTGCTAGATCAGTATCTTATCTACTACACCACCCATCTTGGTGTCGTCTGCAAATTGAAGCAGTTTACTGTATTTAATGGTGTCAATATCATTAATGTACATTATGAACAATAGTGGTCCTAAAATTGAACCCTGCGGTACCCCACTATGAACGCAGAACCCACTATGACATTGTGTCTCTAATAACTACTCACTGCTTCCTGTCAGTTAACCAGTTTTCAATCCAAGCTGCCATAGTTCCTAAAATCCCTGCAGCTTTGATCTTAAGCAAGAACCATTTGTGAGGGACAACATCAAAGGCCTTCTGGAAATCTAAGTAGATCACATTGCAGGCCTTTTTGTGATCAATTTCTCTTGTAGCTTCCTCAAAGAAAAGTAAATTAGTTAAACAGGACCTACCTCTCCTAAATCCATGTTAGCTATCTCTCATATCTACCTATCATTTTCACTTGGATTATAGCTTCCCTTATTTTTCCAGTAATGCTAGTTAAACTGATTGGCCTATAGTTTACCGGATTACTTCTATCCCCTTTTTTGAATATGGGTGTTATATTAGCATGCTTCCAATCAGAAGGTACCACACCCGCAGATACATAGGGATTTATGAAATAGTACAGTTAAAGGCTGGCTAATAATATCCCTCATTTCTTTTAAAACTATAAGTAAGATGACATCAGGGCCTGCAATTTATTTATTTTGAGTTTAGCTAGGTTTGTACCAAATCAGCCTCAGCTATACATATATTGTTCATAGATGACACTGTATTCATATTCAATGGTGGTAAATTACTTGTGTTCTCTACTGTGAACACCCATGTAAAATAATCTTTACTCATTTACTATATCAATTTCATTTTCAATCATAAGGCCCTTACTATCCTGAAAATTTGTGACTTCAGCTTTTAGAGCTCTTTTGGAGTTAAAATATTGGAAAAAAAACCTTTTAATATCATCCTTTGCCTCCAATGAAATCTTCTTTTCTATAGTCTAATGTTACTCCTAAATTATTTTGAAATCATTAGTTATTTTCCATTTGTGAAACAGAACCTTTTTCCTCCTGACTTTATTCTTAAATTCCGTAGTAAAACACCTTGGTTGTAGTTTCCTACATTTAGTTTTGCTAGAAACAGGTATGAAGTCCTCTTTCATTTGCCACAATGTGCTTTTAAAAAAGTCCCATGCCTCTTCAAAAGTTTTGCTATTTAACTCCATCCAGTTTACAGTTTCTAGTTTCAGTCTCATACCATTAAAGTTAGCCTTCCTATTATGGTACATTTTTGTTTTGGACTTTGCTCTACAGGCACAAAAATTAACCTCAAACTTAACCATATTATGATCACTACCATCCAGTGGTTATAAAAGCTCTAATTTTCAATTCCTATCCTGGTTAGTAGAGAAAATAAGATAAAGAAAGGCTTCTTCCCTGGCATGAGTATTAAACTGAGTAAAAAACAATCCTGTACCAATTCCACCATCTCTAGTTCATTTACAGAAGAGCCAGAGAACATGTCCCACTGTATCCCAGGTAAATTAAAATCACCCATAACCACCACATCATTTTTATTACTCATAATCCTGATATCATCATATAACATTCTGCTTTCCTCTGCAGCTACGTCAGGAGCTCTATAACAAACATCAACAATTAGGCCATTTGAGACTTTAGCATCTAGTTCCACCAGTATAGCTTCTGTACTTTTATTTTTATCAGAGAGATCCCTTGCCTGCAAGTTCTCTTTTACATATATTGCAACACCACCTTCCTTCTTGCCTATCCGGTTTCTACGGAACAACGTGTAACCATCCATATTATATTCTTCTCCATCGTCACTCATCCATGTTTCTGTTATTCCTATAATGTCGTAAGTGTCTGATGAAATTAAAGCCTCTAAATCATAAATTTGGTTTCCAATACTCCTAGCGATTAAATGTAGACCGCAAAGGGTAGGCCTTTTACAGTGTCTATTTTTAGTATTAATTGGGGCTTTCCATCTCTCCCCACCTATATTCTTAACTAACCTCCCTGCCATCCCCCTGTCCTGTTTAAACATTTAAACATTAGACAACTACTCTACACATACGCCTCCCCAATACACTGGTCCCCCTCTTGTTCAGATGCAACCTGTTACAGAAGGTCTTCCAGTGCCCAATAAACCTAAACCCCTCTTTCCTACACCACCCCCTTAGCCACGCATTTAATCCCCTTATCTCAGCTAACTTAGCCTGGCTCACCCGTGGCATGGGAAGTATTCCAGATAATACCACAGTGGATGTTCTGCTTCTAAGCTTGCCCGCGACTTCTATAAATTTATCCGGCAGAACAGCCCTCCTGCCCTTGCCTATGCTGTTGGTACCAACATGCACCATGACCACTGGATCCACACAGACTGGGGCCAAAAGCTTGTCCACATGATTCGGAAGGTCCCCTACCTGGGCACCAGGCAGGCAAGACACCATACAGGACCCACTATCACAGGTGCACACATATCTATCTACACCTATCTAACTATCTACAACTGAATCCCCTACCACCACAGCCTCCCTCCCCCTGGGGGTATAGGCAGCTCCTTGGTGCCCAAGGAACCACCTGCCTCCCCAGTCTCTTCCAGCTCTAAAGCTGGAAGCACCTGAAAGCAGTCAGACATGTCACTTCAGGTGATGCTGCCTCTGTAAACTGTGTACGCCCTTTTCTACGTTTATGACCTATGTTCACCCAGCTCTCTCAACCCATATGTTCTTCATTTCCCCCCTCCCCGCTTGTGACGTACACACCATCTCCCTAAAAGGCATATTAACTCTCTCCTCTAACTCATTGTTGTGTCGGTTGAGAGCCAGTTGCTCCTTGAGGTCACGAACCATGACCAGGAGTAAATCCACTAACTTACATCGCTCGCAGATTTAGTCCGACTGGACGCAAACAGCCAGAAGGGCAAACATCCTGCAAACATAACACTGAGCTGGCCCCATAATTACGTAGCTCACTATGACCCCCGTCCTTTACTCCCTGCCCAGTATATTTATATTGCGTATTTATTTTTTTAGTTGATTTAATTAACGTATAGTTAAAACAATAAAGTGCCGAGTACAATAAAAGCCTAAATTAACACTTTTATTAAAACCGAACTTTTCAAATTATCTGCGTCAGAGATAAGAAACTTTGAAAATCAACTTTTAAAATAACCAAATTAACAATTACCTACCAGAGACTAACTTCCTGCTGAACCACGTTTAACTAAAATTAAACGAAGTTGCTCTTGGGAGGCCGATAAACCACAAAAAACCCTCTCAAAGCAGGCTACTGCCGGAGCGGGGAAAAAAGTGGAAAATGTCCTCCCGGCCCCGACCGGCGACCGAGCAAAGCTCAGGAGCAACTGTCCTTTTAGAGTTAATGTTACCGACGTTAGGTAATATTACCCCGCGGGTGTTTGTTGCGAAGGTAAGCGGACAGAAACGCCGCTCACGCGACACCTGCGGCTATCAATAACACTCGCGCTATTTATCAAGGACCGACAAGCACTCACGCCGACCAAATAAAAATAATAATAAGTGAAGCAACAACCACCCACGTAACCGTACTGGCACACTAACACGATCAAATATACTTCCAAATAATTCCAATCAACTGCTTCAACAGGTGCACAACCAGTGATGCGCGGGTCAACGTATAAACAACCCGAACCCGACCGACGTTTTCAATAACCCGCCCGCAACTCGGACCGCAAAA